>CM063307.1:0-510000 GCA_032173965.1 Sitta carolinensis
TTTCCCCCCCAATTCTAAAAAACCGAGACTTCCCTTAATAGCCTAAAGGTCTGCTTTACGGGAAACAACCCCAATCTCCAAAGCTGATCCAAAACCCCTCCCAGAAGCCCCACCGGGCCTCCTTCCTCCCCCCCGTTCGAGCCCTCCACTTATCTCTCAATGCCAAGCTGCCCGATAAAAGGGGGCCCCCTCGCTGTCGGGAAACCCTCCTTCACGGGGGCCCCATCCTCATACACAAGAAAGAAAGCCCAAACATCAATCGGGATCTTACGCATTGGGAACATCCCACAAGTCTCACCACCATCCAGACGGCACGGGAACCTGGGGAAAACACCTTCCATTTTCGGGTTACCGTCCCCCAAGGGGTGCCCCTTCAAGGAGAGGTAGGGGGCTTGCTCCCTATTGCCCCACACCTCCCCCAAAACTCCCCCCCTCCCCAAACCCTCGCCGATCTAAAGGTCCCCAAAGCATCTTCAAAGGAAAAATAAAAGCTTCACTCAATCCTCAGGCCCCAACCCTGAGAAAAGAAAAACCTTCAAAGGGACACCGGGGAAGGGGTTCCCTTTTTTTAAAACCCCCAAGTGCCTAAAACACAAACAAAAACAAAGCTCACTCTGCACCAGAAATGAAACCGACAACAACAATCCTCACTTTTCCACATTGATCCAGCCTTCATAACCTAAAAGAAAAGACAAAAAAGCGGGCTAACATAAGGACCTTACACTTCCCCAAAAAAGGCAAACGGTAAAGCCCTTCTCGGGGGAACCCCTCACCCACAAAGCTCCCAGGGTCTAATCCATCTGCTTCTGAAAAAAACAAACAAACAAAATCGCAGCATCCTTAACACTCCAACACCTGCTTCCTCTAAAATGCCATCTAAAACCCAACTCCCCCCACTTTAAACTTTCCCCAACCCCGGGGACTTTTTTACCCTCACCCGGACAATCAGCCAAAAGCCCGAAAAAATGCTGCAGACACCGGTGACAGGGAACAGGACAACGAGGGAAAACTCTGGGGGAATAAATGACGCAGACTCGCAAATGCAAACTAATACCGAATGAACAACTGTAACAATAAGCGGAAAATCCTGGAAAAATGATCCCCTGGGGAATGATTTACCCAAGATTTTGCAAAGTAACGCCCGAAATCTAGGGGCTAAGAAACGCAATCTGAAAAAATGCCGGATTTCGATAAAGACCTAAAAAGGCTAAGGAAAAGGAGAAATGACGGGGTGCAAAAAGGAAAAACGGAAACCAAAAAAAAATACACCAAAACCCCCCAACTCTCTCCCCTGCACACCTCCTATTGTGATCAAAACCGAGACTGGCCCTTAATACCTAAACCTTCCGGGAAACAACCCCATCTCCAAACTGACTAAAAAATCCCCCCGGAAGTCCCCACCCCTCCTTCCCCCCCCCCGTGTCAACCCCTCCACTTATCTCTCAATGCCAAGCTGCCTCGGGGGAAAGGGGGCCGCCCCTTCGGGAAATCCCTGCCTTCACACTCCAGTCTCCAGTCAGCACAAAAAGAAAGTCAAACATCATCATTTTAGCATTTGGGATCATCCCACAATCGCTACCACCTTCACAAAAACACTGGCCTGGGGCAACACCTTGGGTCATTCTGGGGCCGTCCCCTCCCAGGGTGCCCACTTCAGAGAAGGGGGTGATCATTCACGCTATTTGGCCCCCCACCTCCGCCCAAACCCCCGCCGGAAAAAAAGCCCCCAGGGAAACTTCAAAGGGAAAAGGTAAAAGTTTTTCCAATCCTGCGGGACTTCCAGAGGGCCCCCGAGAAAAAAAATTTGGCAAGGCCCCGGGAAGGGGGCTCCATTTACCCGGCAATGACTAAAAAAAGGGAAACAACACAGGATCCACACTGCTAAAATGGAACTTGACGGGGGACAACTGCCCTCACTTTCCCTCCACTAAATCCACCTTCTTCCCAAAATAAGAAAAGAAAAGCTGAAACATAAGGAGCCTTGACATTCCCTCAAAAAAGGCAAACTTCTCCTTCCCGGGGGAACCCCCTTTCCCTACGAGGGTTTTCTCTCCCCTAATCTAACCTCTGCTCTGAAAAAAAACAGAACAAAGTAAAAAACCTGCGCTCGCTAAACACTAAACCGCGCCATCTACAATGCCATCTAAATCTACTACCCCTCATTTCTTTCCAACCCCCCGGGATTTCTTTTAAAACACCTACACCCACGATGCAGCGGGGCAGAGCGCTCCGCCCAAATGCATGCAAACCATGACCGACAGGACGAACGGGGGATGAACAAGGGGGGAAGGGCCCTGGGGGAATGAATGCCAAACTGAAAAATCAAGTGAATAAAACCCAGATAGACTGCTTCCCATAGGGAAAACCTGGGGGAAAACATCCTGTAATAATTTAATCCGGACTTCAAAGACGAACCCCAAATCTAGGGCTAAGAACACAGATGCAAAAAAATCCTAGTTCCTATAAGACCTAAAAGGCAAAGGGAAAGGGAGAAATGACAGGAATGCAAAAAGGGACCGAAAGACAATAACAATGACACCAAAAACCCCCCCGGGAACCCTGCCCGGGCACCCCATTCGAAAAAAACCCGGGAATTTTGCCCTTTAAGTCCAAAGGGGGTCTGCTTAGGGAAACAACCCCAATCCCAAAGCTTCCAAAACCCCTCCCAAAAGTCCCCACCCGCACCTTCCATCCCCTCCCTGTGTCAAGCCCCCACTTTTTCTCTCAGATCCAACTCCCAGTGGAAAGGGCCCCCGCTGTGGGGAAATCCCTGCCCCATCCCATCTCCAGTCAGCACAAAAAAGAAACAAAACATCAATGCAGGATTTTAGCGCATTTAGGATACACCCACAAGTCTGCTACCCCACTCACACAAGCCGGACCTGGGGCAACCCTTCCACTTTTCCGGCTGAGGCCGTCCCCAATCCCAGTTTCAAGAAGAGTGGGGGCATTGCAAAGCAAACGTCCCCCAGCACCCCCCGCCCTAACCCCCGCCTCCCGAAAACCCTGGGGCCGATCTAAAGGCCCCCGAGCACTTAAAATGGAAAAGGTAAAAGCTCACTCAGATCCGCAATTTCCCGGGGGCCCATGAGAAAATAAACCTTCTATGGGGACCCGGGGAATTTCCCATTTAAAAACCCGCAGAGTCCAAAAAAAAGGAAACGAACAACGGGAGATGTCCACGCTGCACCAAAATGAACCCACGGGGACAACTGATCCTCCCTTTTTTCCACATTATCCACCTTTCAACCTAAAAAAAAGACAAGAGCACTGTAACAAAAGGACCTTGACACTTCCCCTAAAAAAGGGGCAACTGACCCCTTTCTCGGGGGAACCCCTTCACCCACAGGGGGGCCTGCCAGGACTAATCCATCTCATCTAAAAAAAAGCAAACAATCAAATCTGCACATCGTTTAACAGCTCCAGACCACCTGCTGTCCATCTACAATGCCACAAATCCAACTACACCCAAAATTTATCTTTCCAAAACCCCGGGAATTTCTATTACCCTACACCCGACGATGTACAGGCAGAAGCTCCGGACAAAGAAATGCAGAAAAACCGGGTGAAAGGGAACAGGACAAGGGGAAAAACGCCCCGGGGAGATAATGACTGCAACTCCGAATGCAAACAATGACCGAATGAACTAACGAAAAGCGATGGGGGCGGAAAATCCGGGGGAAAATGACCCCTGTGAATAAAAAATTTTTATCCAGACTTGCAAAATAACGCCCAGAATCAGGGGCTGAAGAACGGGGAGATCTGAAAAATCCGGGATTTCTGAAAAAGAGCTAAGACTAAGGGCAAAGGAAAAATGACGAGATGCACAAAAACGGAAACAAAATAGAAAAGTGACCCCACACACCCCCAACGCTCTCCCCGCACCCCCTATTGGATCAAAACCGAGACTCCCTTTTTAAGTACCTAAAGGGGCTGCTTTACTAAACAACCCCCCTCTCCAAAGCACTAAAAATCCCTCCCAGGAACCCCACCCCATCCTTCCACCCCTCCCTTTGTCAGACCCCCATTTCCTCAATGCCAAAGCTCCTCGATGGAAAGAGGCCCCCTCGCTTTTGGGGAAACCCCTCCTTTCACGGGACTCCAGTCTCTCAGCACACAAAAAAGAAATCAAACATCATGCGGATCTTAGGGGCTTTTTAAGTACATCCCCAACTGCACTCCCACCCTCACGACAAGGCCGGGACCTGGGGGCAACACGCTTCGCCCATTTTCGGGTTGGGCCGTCCTCCAAGGGGGTCCCAGCTTAAAGGGGAGAGGGGGTAGGGGGCTTTGCTGACGCTACTGTCCCCCCCCGGGCACCTCCGCCTAACTCCCCGCCGTGCTAAAGGCTCCCCAGGCATCTTCAAATGGAAAAGTAAAACTTCATCTCAAGCCCTGCGGGACTTCCGGGGGCCCACAGAAAAGTGAAATTTTCTTGGGACCCCGGGGGAAGGGTTTCCAGTAAACCGGCAAAATACAAAACACGGAAAAGAACAACAGGGGGTGCCACAAATGCACTAAAATGGAGACTTTAGCAGGGACAACGCTCCTCACTTTTTCCACACAATCCAGCCTTCTTACCAAAATAAAAAAAAAGAAAATGCGTAACATAAGGACCGACACTTCCCAAAAAAACAAACGGTTATGACCTTCTCAGGGGGGCCCCTTTTTACCACTGGAGGCTCTGCCAGGATCAATCCATCGCATCGAAAAAAAGCAAAAAGAATCAAAAAACGCCATCGCTTTCCTCCAGACCCTCGTCCATCTACAAGCATCTAAAACCAACTACACCCCCATCATGCATTTCCCCCCCTGGGACTTCTATTCCCCTACACCTACGATGTACAGGGGAGAGCAGCTCCGGGGCAAATCTCAACACCGGGGGCAAAACAAACAACGGGGAAAAAACCCCGGGCTCGGGAAGAATGACGCGAGGACCGGGGAAACAAACTAATGACCGAAATAGACTAACTTCACCGATGAGGGTGGAAAACCTTAAAAACGATCCGGTGTTTAATCCAACTTCAAAATAACCCCAATCTTGGCCGAAGAACGCCGAATGCTAAAAATGCCTGATTTTCTATAAGGGTGATGAGGGGCTAAGCAAAGAAAATGACAGAATGCACAAGGCACGGACAGCACAATAGCAATGCACCAACCCCCGGAACTGCTTGCCCCGCGCACCCACTTGTGACAAAACAGAGACGGGCCCTTTTAAGTGCCAAAGGGGGTGCTTCCTGGAAACCACCCCCATCCCCAAAGCTGATTAAAAAAACCCCCCCCAAGGGGCCCCCCCCACATCCCCCTTCTACTCCTCTTGGGGCATAAAACCCCGCACTTATCTCTCAATGTAAGTCTGCCTTGGGGGAATAGGGGTGCCATGCCCCCCCCAGGAAAATTCTCCTTCCCTGGCTTTTCCTTTTTTTCCCCATCACTACAAAAAAAGCTAACATAATCATCTTTGCACTCTTACCAACCCAGCAATCCACCCCCCCATTTACGAGAATCTCAAACTGACTCCATCCCAAAGGGGGACCTGTTCAAGAAAATGAAGGATGTACTGGCGAAACTGGAATAACCCCTGCACCTCCACCTTACTCCTACCACCTCATACCTTGGGATGCTAAAGGCTCCCCCGTGGCACCTTCAAACGAAAAGGGAAATCATTTCAGAATACATGATCTTCTGGAATCCCACGAGAAAATGAAACCGGGGCAGTCAGCGGGTGGGGGGGAATTTTTTGTAATGAGGGAGATATCTACCCCAAAATTTTGAAATGTGGAATGCACCTTACTTGGAAAGCCTTTTGGGGCTTGCAAAGGATCGCTTTTTCAAAACCTTCAAACCCCCCCCCGCCCTCCGGGGATTTCTTTTGCCGTACCCCTTGCCCACCCCCCCTCTCCCGACTCCACACTCAAATCCCTTGAAACTTCAAACTCTACCCATCTTAAACCAAAAAACCATTTTTATACCTAAAACTCAGAAAAAAACAAAACCAAATATTGAAAACACCCTTTAAAACTAATTCAACCCAAAAACCAAACAAATACTCACATTAATATGATTATCTTCAAGTGTTTTAAAGCCCCTCTTCTTTAAAAGCCAAAGCACTGTTAAAAAACCCTGAGATAAAAAATAAAAAATCCACTGAAAAATAAGCTCTACCCCCCCGGAATTCCCAAAGAGGGGAAAAAGGCCCTGCAAAGGGGGGGTTTAAAAACCCCTATTGGCCCCCCCCCCTCTTCCCCTGAGGCCTGGGGAAAAAGAGGGGCCAAACCCCCAGGTAAAAAGCCCCCAAAACAGGGGTTTTGGGTCCTCTACTTAATTTGGGGGAAATAAGGGGGTTTTCTTAAAAAAAATGCTCCTGGATTTTTGTTTTGGACTCTTTCTTTTGCTGCTGCTTCGGGGGAAACTGGGAAGGAGGGAAAAATTCGCCTTTTGGGGTTTTGGGATCAAACTAAATAACTTAAATTGTTGTTAATTTCATAATTTTTCCTTAAGAACAGAGAGAAAAAAAAAGAGAAAGAGGCAAAGCAAAAGAAAAAGACAAGAAACAGGCACAAGGAGAACAAGAAACAGGAAACAAAAAAAGAACAAAAGCACTGAAAAGACACGAAAAACAAGAGAAAACGAAGGCAAAAACAGAGAAACAGAAGAAAAGGAGACAAAGAGAACAAGACAAAAGACAGAGAAAAAAGACAAGAAAAAGAGAAAAAAAGAAGCAAAAGGAAGAAAAGGAGGAGACAGAAAAGGAAAGACAAAAAAGAGAAACAAGAGAAACAGCAGAAAAAATAAGGACAAGGACAAAAGAGAACAAATAAAGGCACAAGAGGAAAATGAAAGAAAGGAAAAAAGGAGAGCAAAAGAGGAAAAGCACAGAGGCAAAGGAACAAAAACAGAGAGAGAAAAAGGAACAAAAAAAGGAAACACAGGAAAAGGACAAAAGGAACAAGAAAAAGAGAGCAAAAATGCCAGAAAAAGAGAATAAAAATCAAGAGAAAAAAGGAAGAAAAGAGACAAAAACCAAAAAGAAGAGAGAAACAGAAGACAGAAGAGACAAAGCAGAAAAAGAGAAAACAGGACAGCAAAAGACACAGAGAAAAAAGGAACAGAAGCAAAAAAAAGGAGAGAGCTAAAAGGCCAAGAAAAGAGAGCCAGAAAGCACAGACAAAAAAGAGGCAGAAAGTGCACAGAGAAAAAAAACAAAGGAGAAAGCAAAACAGGAGACAAGAAAAAAGACGAGAAAAGGACAAGAGAAGAGAAAAAGGAAAGGACAAAAGGAGAGGAAAGACAGAAAGCAAAGACAAAAAGGAGAGCCAGAAACAAGAGACAAAAAGACAGCAAAAAGGGAAAAAAAGAAGACATAAAAGAAGAGACACAAGAAGGACAAAAAAAAGGCACAAGGGCAAGGAAACAAGGAAGCAGAGTCACAAAAGAGGAAACAAAGGCACAGGAAAGAAGAACCGGAAAAGCAAGAGAAAAAAGGAGAGAGAAAGAACTGAAAACAAGAAAGAGAAGAGTAGAAAAGAGAAGAGAAAAAGACTGAAGGAAAAAGGAAGCAAAGGACAGAGAGAAAAAGCCAGAAAATCAAGAAAAAGAGAACAGAAAGCAAGAGAAAAAAAACCAAGAGGCAGAGAGAAACAGAAAGCAAAGAAGGAAGACAAAACACACAAAAGAAAGAAAAACAGCACAAGAGAAAGAAAAAGGAAGCAAAGGACACAGAGAGAAAAGAGAGCGAAAAACACAAAAAGGAAACAGAAGCACAAGAGAACAGAAGAGATAAAGAGCAGAGACAAACAGAGAGCAAAAACACTGAGAAAAAGGAACCAAGAAGACAGAGAAAACGGAGAGGCCAAAAGGGCAAGAGAGGAAGAGAGAACTAGAAGAACGGACAAAAGGAACCAGAAAGGCACCGAGAAAAGCAGAGAGACAAAAAGGGGCACAGAAGAAGAGAGACATAAAAGCACAGAGAGAACAGAGAAAAAGTGCAGAGGGAAAAGAGAACAAGAGCAGAAAAACAGAAGAGCAAAACCACAAGAGAAAAGGAACAAAAGGAAGCACAGAGAGGAAACAGAGAGAAGGAACAGAAAATGGAGACAGGAAAAGAGAAAAGAGAGAATCCAAGGGCAAAGAGAAACAGAAGAAAGAGCAGAGACAAAGGACAGAAAAGACAAGAGAAAAAAGGAACACCAAGAAGCACAGAGAGGAACAAAAGAGCCAAAGAGAGAAAAAAGCGAAAAAACAGAGAAAAACAGGAACCAGGAAGACACAGAGAAAACAGAAGAGTAAAACTGGAAGCAAAAGGAGAGCAAACAAAAGCACGTGAATAAAAGGAAGCCAGAAGTGCACAAAGAAAGAAGAGATAAGGAGGCAGAGAGCAAACGAGAGAGCAAAAAAGCCACGAAATAACAGGAATCCAAGGAAGACACAGAGAAAAAGAGAGGCAAAACAGAGAGAGAAAGAAGCCAGAAGAACAGTGACAAAAAGGAGACCAAAAGTGCAAGAGAACAGCAGAGAACAAAAAGCAAGAGACAACAAGAACAAAAGTCACAGAGAACAACAGGAAAAAAAATGGCACAGAGGAAAAGGAACACAAAGGAAAAGCAAAACAGAGAACAAAAGCCAAAGGCTAGGAAACCCAAGGAAGACACCGAGAAAGAGGAGAGACAAAAAGGGACAGAGAGAAGAGAGAACCATGAAAAGCACAGGAAAAAAGGAGAGCAGAAATTGCACAGAGAGAAACAGAAGGAGAGACAAAACAGGCTTAGGAGAAAAAGAGGAGAGTCAAAATGGGCACAGAGAGGAACCAGAGCCTAGAAAAACAGAGAAAAGAGGAGAGCCAGAAAATGCACAGAGAAAAAAAGAGAATATCCAAAGAAGGCACAGAGAGAAACAGAAGAGCCAAAGAAGCAGAGCAAAACAGGACACAAAAGACACAGAGAAAAAACAGGACACCCAAGGAAGACAGGAAAAGGAGAGAGCTAAAACTGGAACAGAGAGAAAGAGAGCCTGAAAAACATGAAAAAAGAGGAAGCCAGAAAGTGCACAGAAGAAACAGAAGAATAAAGGAGGCAGAGAGAAAACAGGAGAGCAAAGAATGCCACGAGAATAACAGGAAATCCAAGGAAGACACAGAGAAAAAACTGGAGAGGCCAAAATGGGACAGAGAGGAAGATGAGAGCCTAGAAAGGAACAGTGACAAAAAGGAGAGCCAGAAAGTGCACAGGAACAGCAGGAGACACAAAAAGGCAAGAGACAAACAAGAGAGACATAAAAGTCACAGAGAGCAACAGGAGGAAAAAAAATGTGCACAGAGGGAAAAAGGAGAACAAGGAAGGCAGAGTGCAAAACAGAAGAGCAAAAAGCCACAGAGATAACAGGACACCAAGGAAGACACAGAGAAAATCAGGAGAGCAAAAATGGGCACAGAAAGGAAGATGAGAACCTAGAAAACATAGAGAAAAAGAGGAGAGCCAGAAAGTGCACAGAGAACAAAGAGAATATCAAAGAGCAGGCACAGAGAGAAACAAAGAGAGACCAAGAAGGCAGAGAAGCAAAACAGGACCAGAAAAAGACACAGAGAAAAAAAGGAAAACCAGAAAGAAACAGAGAGAAAAACAGGAAAAGAAGAAAAATGGGCACAGAAGGAAACAGAGCCTAGAAAGACACAGAGACTAAAAGGAGAGCCAGAAAATGCACAGAGAAACAGAAAGGAAAAGACAAAGGAAAGCAAGAAAAAAAGAACAAAGCCAGAGAAACAGACCAAGAAGCAAGAAAAACGGAAGCAAAGAAAGGAAAGAAGCCAGAAAAACAGAAAGAAGCCAAGGAAGAGGAAAAAACAGAAAAAGAGCAGAGACAAAAACAGGAGAGCAAACAAGACAAAAAACAGGAATCCAAGAAGACACAGAGAAAAACTGGAGAGCAAATGGACAGAGAGGAAGAGAGAGCCTAGAAAGAACAGTGACAAAAGGAGAGCCAGAAAGTGCAAGGAACAGAGGAGACACAAAAAGAGCAGAGAGACAAACAAGAGAGACATAAAAGTCACAGAGAGCAACAGGAGAAAAAAAAATGTGCACAGAGGGAAAAAGGAGACACAAGGAAGGCAGAGTGCAAAACAGAAGAGCAAAAAGCCACAGAGGCTAACAGGACACCAAGGAAGACACGAGAAAAGCAGGAGAGACAAAAAGGGGCACAGAGAGGAAGAAGAGAACCTTGAAAAGCACAGTGAAGAAGAGGAGAGGCAGAAATTGCACAGAGAGAAACAGAAGAGACAAAAATGGCTTAGGGAAAAAGAGGAGAGTCAAATATGGGCACAGAGAGGAACACCAGAGCCTAGAAAGGAACAGAGACCAAGAGGAGAGCAGAAAATGCACAGAGAAAAAAAAGAGAATATCCAAAGAGGCAAGAGAGAAACAGAAGAGCCAAAGAAGGCAGAGAGCAAAACAGGACAGCAAAAGACACAGAGAAAACAGGAACCAAGGAAGACCAAGAAAAAAAACAGGAGAGGCAAAACTGGACACAGAGAGAAATATGAGAGCCTGAAAAAACACTGAAAAAAGAGAAAGCCAGAAAGTGCACAGAGAAACAGAAGAGATAAAGGACACGGCAGAGAGCAAAACAGGAGGAGACAAAAATGGGCACTGAGACAAGAAGGAGATCCAAGGAAGACACAGAGAAAAGACGAGAGAGACCAAAATGGACAGAGAGAAGAAATGAGAGCCAGAAGGAACCAGGGACAAAAAGGAGAGCCAGAACAGATGCACAGGAGAACAGCAGAGACACAGAAAGACAGAGAGACAAAAAGAGGAGAGCAGAAAAGTGCACAGAGAGAACAGAGAAAAAAAATGTGCACAGAGGGAAAAAGAGAGACAAAGGAAGGCAGAGTGCAAAACAGAAGAGAAAAAGCCACAGAGGAACAGGAACCCAAGGAAGACACACAGAGAAAACAGGAGAGACAAAAAGGGCACAGAGAAGGAAGATGAGAAGCAGAAAAATGATAGAGAAAAAGAGGAGAGCCAGAAAGTGCACAGAAAAAAGCAGGAGAGACAAAAAGGGGCACAGAGAGGAAGAAGAGAACCTTGAAAAGCACGAGTGAAAAAGAGGAGAGGCAAAAATTGCACAGAGAGAAACAGAAGAGACAAAGTAGGCAGAGAGCAAAACAGGACACAAAAAAGCCACAGAGAAAAACAGGACACCCAAGGAAGATACTGAAACAGGAGAGGCAGAACTTGGCACAGCAAGGAAGATGAGAGCCTAGAAAAGAGCAGAGAGAAACAGCAGAGACAAAAATGTCAGAGGGAAAAAGAGGAGAGTGAAAAATGGGCACAGAGAGGAACATGAGGGCCTAGAAACGAACAGACATGAAGAGAGCCAGAAACTGCAAAGACAAAAAGCAGAGCCAAAGAGGACACAGAATTGAATAGGAGAGCCAATGAAGTCCACAGAGAGAAACAGGAAAGCCAAGAAAAGACAGAGAGGCACAGGAGAGACAAAATGTGAACAGAGAGAAATAGGAGACCCAAAAAGGGCACAGAGAGAAACTGGAGAGACCAAAAATGCAGCAAGAGAAATGTGCAGAGTGAGGTCTGGCACAGAAAAATAGAGCAGAAAGGAACAGAGCTGAACGTAACAGTAGGAGAGAGAAAAACAGAGATAAGAATTTAAAGACAAAAAAAAAAAAAAGCAGAGGTAAAAGGATCAGTGAGAGAACATTGGGCAGAGAGATAAAAAGGGGTAGAGAAAGTTGAAGGGCAGAGAGAGTCCAGCAAGGGATTGACAGAGAATCATTGAAAAGGAAAAGCATTCAAGCTCCCACTACAAATCCAGCCTGGCTCACCTGTTCAGCTGCTGCTGCCTGGCACAATGGCTTCTCCCCGGGCATCTCCTTTAAACAATGTTTCACATCTGGGTGTTGTCCTGACGCTGTGAGAGGCTCTCTCTGCTGCTCCATGAGACACCCCCAGGAGCCCACCGCAACCCCTCCTCCTCCAGCAGCTCCAGGCCAAAAGCAGCTAAGTAAACCCTCCCCTGAAACAGCCCCCAGCAGGGCAACAGTACAACTTATCCTAAATGTTACTAAAAAAGTCCCAAAACTCCACCCCTACACGAACTCTTAAATGGTAAGCAATAGTCTCTAAAATTAACTAAAACCCACAAACTAATTAACTAACTAGAAAAAAATCTAAGCTACTAAAAATAAAAAAATCACTACACAAATAAAAAAACATAAACCCCCCATCATCTAAATATCCACGTTCCAAAAAGATAAAGCTAATAAAAAAATACAAAACAACCAATGAATAAATCAAACTAAAAAACTCAAATATTACAAATAAACTGAACAGCAAAAAAAATTATTCCTAACCAAATCAACCCGTACTGCCTCAAAGCATCAAAACAAAAGTACTACCTATGCACGAACTTAAAACCAAAAGATAAAGTTAACCCTAAACATCTCCCAATTTATCCCTAACTATAAAACAAACCTTTAAATAAAACACCTGCAATACCACAAACAATAAGCCAATCATATTTAAAAAACCTCCCAAATGAACTGCATGACACCACCTCAAACCCTTCAAAACACACACTCACACCCACAATAATAAAACCCACCCCAAAATAATTCAAACCCTGCCCTGTCCCGATGTTACGGCCCCTAACGCCATTGCAAACACATCCTTTCCAAACATGACACCCCACACAAAAAATGCAGCAACAAAACTCAAGTCACAAAAAATCTCAACTCCTAAACTAAAAAAATATACCATTAAATAAACAGACCGTGGCCCTTACCATACACCATCTACAAACAAAATAAAAACACATTATCAATGACTTTAAACCACTAAATGGAAAATGTTCAACAATTAAAACGTGTATCTAACAAACCAACACTGATAAATTAGCCCACAAAACTCCTTCAGCAGAATTGGCCCTACCCTCTCTGGACCTCTCCACACAACAAACAAAACCAAACCCCCAATAATACGGGTCAAAACTCTATTTAAAAAAACTATTTCAATTAATTCTACCTCAAATACAAACAAACCCACCTCTTGAGTTACCGTTGCTCAAATACCAAATTACACACAGTAAATAATTCCAAAAAATAAAACAACATGCTAAATACCACAAAAATTGAATATAAAGCACATAAAAATATCGCTATTTGTTAAATAGCACTGCAACTATCTATATTTAACTGTATTGACATATAAAGATATATATATCATAAAAATTTAGTTTGAGTGTTAAGCCAACACCATAAAATAAAAAATAAAATGCCCTAAAATGATATTACAATAGGAAATCCATTATCATCCTCCCACAAATTCCCTCTCAACTATATCGCCTAACACAAACAAACCAATCTATCCCTTGTTCTTTTTCAACTGACTACTCAATTATTAGCTAAAATAAAAAATTTTGCCAAATCTAAAACAACTTTTTCTAAAACTGTTCAACTCAAAAACCCTTCAAATGCTGGAAAAGCCGGAGTTTCCTTCAACTGAACCCCTGAGCTGAGGCCACAGGGAGTGCTCACCTCTCCTGAAACCAACACAACTGCAAATAAACCCCTTCTCCCCTTCATGAGCAGGAAATTTTCCTCAAAATAAATCTCTCAGAGGATGGCAAAGGGAGGATTTTTACAATTCAAACACTGACAAAGCATGGAAAACAGGGCTTCCCCCCCACCCCCAATGCAAACCTTAGGATGATGAAAATGGGGAGGCTAACCTCAAATCAAATCCATAATAAACAATATTCTTCCCCCTGCCTTTCAAATAGAACCCAGGGATTCTCTGTCTACTGCCAACCCCAACACCCTGGAACAGGCAGGTCTTCCTTCAATCGGAACCCTTGAGAGCACAGGCGAAGGGCAATCCCCCCACTTTCAACACGGACAGCAATGGAAGAGCAGTTGCTTCCCTCAAGGGAAACTCCTTCTGGCCTCAGAACCCCCATGTTTTTCTGGGGCACCAGGGAGGGACTGGCAAGGGAACACGAAAAGGGAAAGGAGAAAATTCCCCCCTACAAATCCAGACTGGCTCACCTGCTCAGCTGCTGCTGCCTGGCACGAAGCCTGTTCCCTGGGTGCCTCCTGTAAGCAATGCTCCACATCCAAGGGCTCCCCCAGAGCCTGAGAGGCTTTCTCTGCCACTCCATGAGACACCCGCGGAGCCCACCAGAACCTGAGCTCCTCCAAGCCACAGAGAACCGAGGAAATGTTCCCCTAAAACAGCCCCCAGTAGGATCCCCCTACTCATCGTTATTGCTCATACCTGGGCTGCTCTGGTCCCTCCTCATCATCACCAACACCTGGGGCTGCTCTGGCCCCTCGTCATCCTAAGTGTCCCCACCTGGGGCTCTGGCCACTCGCAGGTGAGGGCAGGGCCAGCAGGGCCTTGCTGCTCATGCCCTGCACAGCTCATGGTCTGCCCCTGACACACTGGGCACCTGGCTTCCCCTTCTGGGGACAAGGACCCCTCTTCTTCTCCAGGTGCCCAAGGCTGCAATTGGAATTCCCCCTCCAAAATTCCATGTCTGAGGTTCATCAGTCCCAAGGCAATTCCCCAGCCATCATAACACTTATAATTTTTCCTCTAGAGTTGTGAGACACTTGTCTTTCTGTGGAAGCCTTTCAAATGTTCATAGAGAGTTCAGGAGCTGGGTTGCCTGGTTTAGGACTTATGGTGACAAGGCCAGGCCAAATCCAAACACCCACAACTACAGGGAAATATGGACACAGTTTATAAATACTGCAACTCAGTCCTTCACTGCACACCCCCAGAGCAGATGTACTCCATCCTGTGTTCTCAACAGCACCTCTACAGCAAAAATCCCAGCTGTCACAGACACAAACCAAGCAGAAATCTGCTGCAGGTGTGGGCTAGGAAAACTAAACTCTTAGTACATCAGGCTACGTATTAAAACACAGACACGCATTGATGGTCACAGAGGAGAAGCTCCCAAGTGGAGAAATTGCCATTTTGGCAGCACACAATCGTGTACCTTCAGAAAAATCAGATTTAGCACCAACTCCTGAGACCTCTGCTGAAGAATGCAGCCCACCTTGGGACACCCCATGCAGCAGACATGGAGAAAGGAGGGGAAAAGCCAAGTCTGGAGTGGAAAACCAAAGCATAAACACACCAGACTTGGAAAAAAGCCTTCGCCCACCCATAGCAGGAACCAGTCACATTGACTCTTTCCTTGCTTTCTGTGATGACATAAACACAATAGAAACAAGTTCAAGATAAGGCAGAGCTAGGATTATACAAATCTTTGTTCTGGCACCCTAAATGGCAAATGTCCCTTCCTGCACCCCTAGACCCTGACCTGTGACCCATAACCTTTGAGAGAAAAAGGGGTAGAGAGAAAAAGAGAGGAAAAAACAGGAGAAAAATAGAAAGAGGGAAGAAAGAGGAGAAAGGGAGAGAAAAAGGAGTAGAGACACAGTAAAGACAGGGAGAGAGAGGGAGAGAAAAACAGGTAGAGAGGGAGAGAGAAAAAAGGGTAGAGGAAAAGAGAGGAGAAAGAGGAAAAGATGGAGAAAAAAGAGGGCAGAGGGAAAGAGGGAGGAAAAAAGAGGTCGAGAGAGTGAGAGTAAAAAGAGAGCAAAAAAGGGAATAGAAAAGGGTACAAATATTCTAGAGAGAGCAAGAAAAGTGGGAAAGAGTGAGAGAAAGAAAGGAAAAGAGCTAGAGAAAAAGATGAAAAGAGGAAAATGGGATGACAAGAAGAAACAGGGTTGGAGTTGGAGAGAGAGGATTGGATAGACAGAAATATGGTTAGAGATGAATAGAGTTAGAGTGAAAAAAAACAGAGAGAAAGAGAGGGAAATAGGGAAACAGTGGTAGAGGGAAATAGAAACAGTGAGAAACAGAAACAAAGACACAGACAGAAATCAAGTTAGAAACAGAAAAGTAAAGTGAGGAAAAGATTGAAAAGTAAAGTGAAAATCAAAGCAAGAAATATGGTGAAAATAATGACAAAACCACACCAAATAAAGACAGGAGCCGGGGGGGGGGGGGGGGGGCAGGGGATGACCTTTATTAGGGGTGGTTCAATTTTATTGAATGAACTTATTCACACTTCAGCAAAGCACATGGAAACAATTTATACAAATGCAAGTACAGACACATGGAAGCGTAAACACACTCCACATAAACACTGGTAGAAGTCCAAATTAGATACAGAGCAATACATCAAAATGCAGCAGCAAATCTAAGTACAGAACAATACAGGGCAATACAAGTCAAACACTTACGAACACAATAGAACGATTTTTCTATTTCAGAAAGTATATTGTATTGCTACTAGGAACCCAAAATTAAAGCAGCACACAGAAAACATAACACTCACCCACCAGGCACTTGCTTCAGCTTCCATGCAAACCCACCCTCACTCTCGACTAACTCCGGCCCTCAGCAGACATTTGCAGTGCTCCTCAGGAACCCGGCTCCCAGGAGCCTCCTCAAAAACCCTCCTGCCTGACCAAAACCCCGGTCCAGGGACGGGCACAGCCAAACTCAGGCAATGAACGTCACCTCTCACACTGACCGTGACCCAGGAAAGAAAAATCCAGCCGGGGGGAAAAGAACAAAAAAGCCCTGGCTGGGGATTTTGTATTTTAAATTTCAATATCATTTCAAAAACCTGAATGGCAAAAGCCACACACAAACACGGTTAGAACCAGTCAGCACGCAGACCCAGGCAGACACAGACAGTCACACACTCTCCAGCTTACACACTGACTGCACCCTGATTTGAAAGACTGCGCTGCAGAGGAGGCTCCAACACAGCTGCTGCCTGCCGCTCCTCGCCGTCGAGCAGGAGAGGTCAGGAACAGCAGCGCCATCGGTGACCGTAGAGATACGAATCCCCGTCGAGGACCTGCGAGACAACAGGAGGGGTCAACGAGTGCTTGTCTGACAGCTAGGAGGAATGCCCACACTGGGCCCATAAAGGTTCCAGCCAAAACCCCACAGAAAAGAGAGGAACTGCACAGTCCTGTAACTGATCTACCTCAGCCTGACTGCGTGCTGGGCAGGGCAGCTCCGAGCTGAAGTGGCACGGGACAGGGACATGCAATGTAAGCCAAGACAGGAACAGCATGAGTGACAACTGGAGATAACTCTCCCAAAGATGAATTCTCAAACTCAATATGCTTTCAGAAGTTGGAACCTAAAGAACTACTGGGGTCACGTGAGGAGGGTCTAATACTCCCCCCTATACAAGTCCAAGAGAATGGCATGTGGAAAGCAGGCATGACCAAAGCTGAGAAGGAAGACGGATGAGAACATCTTGAGTACTTCTTCAGGTGTCAAGCAAAAAGGTAAAGATGCTGGAATAGGAATAATACAGGAAAAGTGTACCGATGCAGTATGGCCAATATGGCCCAAAATGAGGACAGTAAAGATCAAGATAATAGTTTCCATCCTGCTGCCCCTGGAGACTGTGTTCAACAACTAACATAAAACAGCAAGTAGTCACTAGAAAAGCACCCCAGTTTCATTTCGTGTCTGACACACAGCTTGTTCAAAGGACCTTGACAACCAGGATGGAAAGCTTTCACAAGATGCTTATCAGAGCTAAAGATAGGTAGAACTTGCTCTCTGCCCAACCTCAGACTTATTTTTTCCTCAGCGAGCACCAAACACGTGCAAGACATCAGAAGGCCAACAGAGGGAGAAGGCGACTCTCCAGGAACACAAGGCAGCTTTTAAATTCCTCCAAAAAAAACCAAAATCAAAAACCCCCTTTGTAAATGCAATGCAATGTTAAATGCAACACAAAAATCACAGCTGAACTTCGCTCTGCCTTTCAATGCTGCCGTCCAGCACAGGTTGCCCAGAGAAGCTGTGGCTGCCCTTGGGTCCCTGGAAGTCTCCAAAGCCAGCTTGGATAAGGAAGGCCTTGAACAACCCGGTCTTACTGGAAGGTGTCCCTGCCCACGGCACGGGGTGCAACTGGATGAGTTTTAAGGGGCCCTTCCCACCCAAACCGTGCTGGGATTCCACGATCCTATGAACAGCCCCAGGCCGAAGGACTAAATTCCCATTTTTGTTCAAAAATGCTGCTGCAGGAGCACAAAGAGAGATTTCAAATACTGCTCAAGTGGCACAAGCACATCAGAAATTGCTTTTGGGGGTAAAGTGGTAATTTTACAATTCTGATACCCAGTACATGTGGAGGGCTGAACGCTGGAGGGCCTCACTCAACAGGACTTCTATGGGTATCCATCCCCAGTTTGCTGATTAGGGCTCGGAAATGCAGCCCCAAGTTGTGGAATGCTGTTCTGGAGGGGATACCACATACCATGGGTGTGAGAGACAGGGATGCTGGCTTTACCAGAGTCCTCTTGGAGCAGAGCCACCTGCAGCACACTGCCTTCCTGCACCAGGTGTGCTGCCTCGTCTGGGCAGGGACAGGGCTTGGCCACCAGCTTCAGCAGCATCTGTCAGCAAAGGGCAGGGAGAGGCGAGTGCACGGCTCCCAAGCGCAGGGGAACCACACGTGGCTAAGAAAGACCACGTGCTAAAAGGGGTTGGAAGCTGGGCGGGTTTGAGGAGCACAACTTCCACATCACCTCTGCGGGATTCTGTCAACGGCTCCGGCTCTGCAGGGGACGCTCATGGAAAGAAAGTCCACTGCAGTTTGGCATCTGGAGTGCTACCACACACTGAGTCCCTGGGGAGACTGCCCTGCAAATCAAGCACTGGCCATTCAACAGCCTGAAGAGTAACAGCAAGTGCCAGCTTTCCTTGTAAGAGATCACAAGTTACTGAGGGCTGATCAGTTTGGCACCTAAAGAGGACAGAAAAGCCACCCACACATCCAACACTCTACCCTTATACCAACGGTGCTGGAGTAACAACTGATCTCTTTGGATTTCATTTTCCTACAAACCATTCTGCTGTCCTCCCATTCCAGACAAGAAGAATGCCACCTCTGGATAAACAATCTTTTTTTCAGAATTCCTTCCCTATCTCCAACAGGTTTCTCAACAACAGCAGCAAAATCTCTAGTCTCCACTAGCACTGTTCTGCGAATTGTTTATCCAGCTAATTGGAACACTGTTACCATTTCCAAAAACTGCATCGCTGCTTCCCTTTGGTCTCCTTGTGCCTTTTCCAAGCGTTCCAGCCAAACGGAAAGTTCCTTCCATGAGCAATCAAACACTCCGCTGACACGGAAAACCTGTCCAGGAAACAAAGGGGCAGGTGTGTAAATAAACCTCAAAACACCTAAAACACAAAACCCCAAGAGATGCACAACTTCTTGTATCCTAACGTCACAATTCCTTCCTTGGGGAAAGAAATGAAGAAGAGCAGGTTGAGGAAAAGAAGTGTCTGTCACTCTCCTCACCCTCTGAGTTCACTTATTCCCACTCACTAGGGGCACCTCAACTGCATAGTGGACAAGAGAAACCTTGCTGCTGTAACTTTTGGAAAGCAGCTTATGCTGCTGTCAGAGGGCTGTACATCTTTATAGCACCACGGGTAGGAAAAAAAATGCCTTAAAAACAGCCAGTAGGGGAGTTTTAGAAACCTACTGATCTAACATAAAGGAAAATCATTGCTAAACTAAACCTGAATCAGACTAAAGCCAGCAGATGGATGAACAGCCACATCAATGAGCAGTGGGCTGTGACCACAGCAGGGTCCAGAGACAAGAGCAAGCTGTTGGGGGTGCTGAGGTAGACACAGATATGGATCACAACCAAAAGCCAGGCTTGGACATATCCAGAAATGTTCCCCACTTTCCTGCTCTCTGAATTCAGGCCCTGACCTCAGGCTCCCAAACTCGGTGGCCCTGTGCTCCAGCTCTACAAGCAAGAAAGGAGGAGGCAGAGGAGGAGAGGAAGGAATCCGAGTGACCCCCTGGCTCAACTCCCTGCCCCTAACTCTCAACAGGAGAGGAAACCTTGCCCAGCTTCCTGCCTCTGGCACCTCCATTAAACGACTGCAATTACACGGGAGGAATCTGTGCCTTTGCTCCTCTCCACACACAAAATAAAAGGAAGCTATCACCACCCCTTTGTTCTACGTTCACTCTCTGTACAACACCAGCAACTCTAAAAGGAACTGCTGCTTACAAAAATCTGACAGGGTGATTCATGAAATGAAGAAAAAATGAAGGAAACGGGATTATTTTCAGTATCATTGACTGTTTTTGGCAGTCTTGAAATAGAAATGCACTCGCAGCTCTCACAAAACCAGGCAGGAACAGAATGGGAAATGCCCAAACAAGCCTTCAGTTACATGGCACTGTGTAGAAAAAAAAGCCCTTACTGTCTATGCTTAGCAGTCTTTCTGCTGCCACAACTGCCCTACCTAACTTCCCTGCTCCTGCACTCCCTGCAGAGAAAATGCAATGGACTCAAGTGCAAAGTGGACACGAGAACAAGGCAAGCAGCCCAGGTTCCCACCTGGCCAAAGAATCCCAAAGGGCCAGGAAAAGGGCACACTTGGAGCAGCTTTTGCTGCAGACTGTCATGACTGGCAGACCAAGGGCACCTGCCTTTCATCCCCTGCAAGGATCAAGGGCAACTAAACCCTACTCCAGTCACTGGAACTTCGCTCGGCTGCACCCAATATTGCAGTGGCACTCCGGGAGTGGAGCTGAATGCAAAGGTTCCATGCACAAAGATGCCCACAAATTCCTGTGCCATGAATATTGCAGGATGCTGCACGTGGAGCCCTGGCCAGGGCCACTACAGCTCCCTGGAATTTCCCTTGGCAGGACACTTTGGTTGCATTTATTCCCAATGTAAATCTCCACCCCTACTTGGAGAACGCAAAGATGTCCTCTCCCTTTAAATGAGGGCTAAAAAAACACCCTTTCTGGGGGGCCCCGGTGGGAAACTGTAGGTGAGGGTTTGTCTGAAAAGTCAACGAACTAGTTGATTTTACAAAAGGGGTTTTAAAAAAAAAAGAATTTTGAGAAAAAAAGAAACCCCTTTGGCATAAAGGGTTTTGGGTATCGACGAAACCCGAGAGGACTATTCTGCAGGGCCGAGAAAACCCAGCTAAGGTTATGAAAGGCAGGAGTACAGATGAAAGAAAAAATTAAATAAAAATTCCCAAAAAAAAGTCATCTCCTCTTGCCCGATCGAGAAGCCCTTGGCAGGCACAAATTCCCTGTTTTTTTTTACGGTTCAGCATGAATTTCCCTTTAGGGGGGGGGGGGGAAAAATTAACGGGGGGGGTTTTTCCTTAAACCCCTTTCCGCGGGGAAAGCAGTCGCAGATTTATTTCCAAAAAGGGTTTTTTTGTTACTAGCCAGGGGCCTGACGCAAATTCCAAACGGCCACGGAAAACGGGGTGGAGACTCTGTTCCCCAAAAACCCATGCAGTAAAGGGAACGCTTTAAGAAAAAAATTTACAACCCGAAAATTTAGACCAGTGCAACATACTGAATTCCTGTATTTCAATTAAAAACCCCGATGATTAAAGGGTTTTGGGGTTTTAAAAAAAGGGGGGAAAAAAACCCCAAAAAAAAAAAATTTTTTTCCCCCCCCCCCCGGGGGGTTTGGAAAAAAATTAAAAAAACCCCCCCCCCCTTTGGGGGGGGGAAAAAGGGGGGGAAAAAAAGGGGGCCCCCCCAAAAAAAAAAAAAACAAAATTTTGGGGGGTTTTTTCCCCCGGGGGGGGGAAACCCCCCGGGGCCCCCGGGGGGGAAAAAAAAGGGGGCCCAAAACCCCAACCCCAAAAACCAAAAAACCCCCCCCAAAATTTCCCCCCTTTCCCCCCGCCCTTCCCCGGGGGTTTTTTTAAAAACCCCCCCCCCCTTTTTAAAGGGGGAAAAAAAAATTTTTTCCCCCCCCCGGGGAAGGTTTTCCCCCCCTTTCCCAAAAAAAACCCTTTTTTTTTTTTTTCCCCCCCCCCCGCCCCCCCCCACCCCCCAAAAAACCCCAAAAAAAAAAACCCCCCCCCCCCCCCAAAAAAACCCTTTTCCCCCCCCCAAAAAAAACCCCCCCCCCTTTTTCCCCAAAAAAACCCCCTTTAAATTTAATTTCCCCCCCCCCCCCCCTTTTTAAAAATTAAATTTTTAAAAAAAAAAAGGGGGGAAAAAAAAAAAAAAAAACCCCCCCCCCCTTTTTTTCCCCCCCCCCCCCAAAAAAAAAAAAAATTTTTTTTTTTTCCCCCCCCAAAAAACCCCCTTTAAACCCCAAAAAAAAACCCCCCCCCCCAACCTTTCCCCCCCAAAAACCCAAAACCCAAAAACCCCCCCCCCCAAAAAATTTCTTTTAAAAGGCCCCCCAAACCCCCCCCCCCAAAAACCCCCCCCCAAAAAACCTTTCCCCCCCCACCAAAAAAAAAAAAATCTTTTTTTTTAAAAAACCCGGCCCCCCCCCCCCCCCAAAAAAAACCCTTTTTCCCTTAAAATTTTAATTTTTAAAAAAATTTTTTAAAAAACCCCCCCCCCTTTTTTAAAAAAGGGGGGGAAACCCCCCGGGGGGCCCCCCCTTTTTTTTCCCCCCCCCTTTCCCCAAGAGCTGGGGTTTCCACTAATTACAGAGAACATCCAAAATGCTGGAATCTGCCTTGGGAAGGGGTGGCATGGCTCCCATCAGCGCCTCGCTGCCCCGGTCTGCAACCTCAGCTTGCCAGACCAGTAGAAACCAGCACAAGCTCACTTGTGCTCCTCTCCAGAGACACAAAGAGCTGCAGGAACCTGCTCTTGCCTTCGCAAGGAGGCAAAAAACGTTGCCCTTATAAACAACCTTTCAGCTCACAAGGAAAAATCACTGCTGCTACGACTGTAATTCCTGCAAGTTTTACAAAGGGGTCACCTCCTAAAATAACTGGACTGATTTAAAACTGGCAATGCCAGATGTTAGGATGTGAGGAGAACAGGCAAGGAAACAGAAATTGGCATCAGCCTCTTACCTGGACTCTGAGCCAGGCAAATTGGTTGGCAGCAAGTTCCAAAGCCACGTTCAGGACACGGTGCTGCAGAAGACGAGGGGACTCCTCCTTTGCAGTGACTCTCCTGAGGTGGGAAAGCAAGAAACCAACTTCAGTTTGCTCCATCCTCCTGAGATCTCAGAACACTCACGTTCGAGGCCTTCAAACACGACTGCCAGACCAGCTGGCAATTCACAGATCTTCTTTTACCATGGCATCCCTGGACACGCTGCCGCTGAGGCTGCCCAACCCGAGGTGGGAATCCAGCCCCCAGAGGGAGATTCCATCACCTGAGCCCAGCAGAAAACATTGCTCCTGCCTGGGAAGAGAAAATCTCTTTCCTCACTCTCAGCAACCCTGAAAAGCTGGGACCTACAGGCAGGACAAAGAATGGATAAACCAGAGAGCAAAACACAGAATTGAAGTCACCAGAAAATCCCAGTGCTCGTACCCTGACAATATTTGCTCCAGACCATGGAACTTGACACTCCTGTCTTTCCCTGCATCCTCTCTGACAGTGGGCTCAGGATCTTCACTCTCTCAGGCCTGGCATTTGCCTTTCCCAGCCTGGGAGGCCTGGCTGGAGAACTTGCCATTGAAGGCTGAGCCACAGCAGCCACGGAGAACCTCAGCCTTCTCCAGGGCCAGGGCACTCAGGGTGCCTGTTTCCTCCTGGAGAGGGCCCTCAGCAGCCCTGGGCTTTCTTTTGCTGGCAATGGACCTATGGGAGCTCTCCCCACTGTCTCTGACAACCCTGGCCACACTCAGTTCTAACTGAGCCTCAGCTTTCCCAACCCTAGCCCACGCTTCCCAGACAACCTCCCTATATTCCTCCCAGGCCACCTGTCCTCGCTTCTGCCTCCTGAAAGCTTCTGTTATTTTCCTGTCATTTTGCTCATCAGCCCATATCCAGCCAGGGAAGCCTCCTGGCATGTTGGGACAATTTCTTCCTCCTCAGAACTCACACCTTGGAGGACGTGGTCCTTGGATACCAGCCACCATTTCTAAGGCCTCTCTGCCCTCCAGGGCTCTCTCCTGCTGCACTCTACCAAGGCCAAATCCCTATTAGGAGATTTTGCAGAGCACACTGGCAGACTGGCAGGTGCTGCTCTTCACCCCTACCCTCAACTTTCTGTCAACTATCCTGTTCAAAAAACTCTTTATTGCTGCAGCTAGTAAGAGGTGGAAAATAACTTAGTGACAGCGGATTGCTAACCAAGGGCTAGAGGAAACCTCAGTAAGAGGTGAAGGTGAGCCTTCCTCAGAAAGATTAGAAGTCAAAGCCCATGAAGACCAAACACCTCCAAGAATATGACACACAGAGAGGAAGACTGCAGTGAAACATAGTGCTGACAGCTGGCTGTGGCACAGCAGCTGTGGAATTTAGCAGTGCCAGAGCACTGCAGCAACAGCAACTACAAATGCCAACACAGTGAAGAAACAAAAATGGGCTGCTTTTAGAAAACAGCTCTTTATCTCCACAGAAAAGCAAACATGCCCTTCTGCTGTGGCCCTTGCAAACAGCCAGAGAAAACAGTGCAGGAAATACAAATACCCACACATACCTTTCAGCAGCTTGCTAAAATCCAAGCTGCTCCATGCTGCCAAGTGGGGCACAACCTTCTGATAAAGACATCTGACCTGGAGCAGTCCAGCTTTCAGAAGCCACGTCTCGGCATCATCTGAACCTAAACAAATTGTTCCCACAATTAGTTTCTTCTCCCTCCATAGCAGGAGTGCACACTGTCGCTCCTCCCTTACCCAGCACGAGAATTACCAACTCCATTGCCAGCAGACTTGCCTAGGAAATGCCCTGCTGCCTTCCCAACGAGAACAACGAGAAAAACACCCACAGAACCTCCAGTTTCCATCCCCAGTGCCCCTGCAGGAATACTTTCAAACTCAGTCCCTTTATTCACTGCTAAGATGGAGAGCTGCCGTTTCTAATTTGACTCAGAAGTGCTCACACAGCTACAACTCGACCTGAGCAGCTGAACACTCACTCTAAGAATCACGCCAGGCCCACAGCTGCTTAATGTAAGGCTGAACAACAGGACAAAGGGAAGGATCTGACCATGCTGCTCATTCCTAGCTTACTTTTAGCTAAGGTCTGGAGGGTTGGCTGGGCAAATACAGGAGACAGTACAGTTTTATTATTTCAGTTAAAAACTTATTTCTTTCCCTTTCCCCTTTCAAAACAACACTTCCTCAGTGTAAGCTCTTGGCGAGAAGCAGACAACAAATACCTGGATGAATGAAACACCAACAGCACTTAAGGAAACTGTTTACTTCCCAGGAAAAAACATCCCAGGTTTCAGATGTAACATGAGGAGGTATAAAAGCTACTTGTTATCCAGTCATTAAAGAAGGAAAGAAAACTATATGGGCAAAGCCTTTAACATCTTTTTTTTTTTTTTTTTTTTCCTGTTAACTCAGTCTCCCTCAGGGAGTTAGGAAGAAGTGGATGAATGCCATGAATAAACTTTGTCTGCCTGACTCCCAGCTCCCATTAGGAAAGGATTCCCTCTGGACATACAGTAAAGAATATCCCTCTGCACATCGAAGAGGTGGCACAGAAAGTGCAGAGCATCTCCTGTCAGAAATCTGCAGCCTCCTCTGTGCAGCTTCTAGAAAGATTTCTCCAGAGCCTGCAACACTTTAAACACAGAAGCGAACCAGAGCCGCTTCCACGGCCAGACGACAGGAGGCTGCTGGAGCTGCCCTTTCTGCAGCAGCAGCTGCTGCGGGGAGGCTCCAGCCGGCTCTGCCCGCACTCCGGGCAGCTCTCGGCAGCAGCTGAAATTCCCCCCGGGAACCCCTGCCCGGCAAACCGGGGGGGAGCGCCCCCCCCGCCCGCGCCCGCCCCTCTCACCTTTGTGGCGAAGAAGGCAGCTGCCTCCTCCTGCGGGCAGGCTCAGGCGGCTCCGCCGGGGATTTTGTGTTCGCCGGCGTTTCCCCGGGCCGGAGAGGAGCAGGGGGGAGGCGGCGGGACGAGACCCCGGCACGGGGCGGACGGGGGAACCGCGCTTAGGAGAGCGGCCGGGATAAGACCCCAGGGGAGAGATAGGCGTGAGTGTCGGTGCCTGCTTGAGCCCGCCAAAATTCCGCCACACCCGCGGCGACGCCGAGCCCACCGCGCGTGTCCACACGACTGGAAGAGCCGCGGAAAATTGCTCCGAGGCGCCGTGGGCGTTGCGTTTTCGGGCAGGCAGCTGAGTAAACACACCACGGTCCTGATTTTTTCCCGCCCTTTTGGCCGCCATTTTGAGAAGGTCTACTCACCCGCGACGCGGCGGCCATGTTGAGAGGGTCTCAAAATAGGACCCCTGGAGACAGGTGCCTATTTTAATTACCTGTCCGCGCCCGCCAAAATTCCGCCCACCCGCGGCGACGCCGAGCCCGCCGCGCGTGTCCACACGACAGGAAGAGCCGCGGAAAATTGCTCCGAGGCGCCGTGGGCGTCGCGTTTTCGGGCAGGCAGCTGAGTAAACACACCACGGTCCTGATTTTTTCCCGCCCTTTTGGCCGCCATTTTGGGAAGGTCTACTCACACCGCGACGCGGCGGCCATGTTGAGAGGGTCTCAAAATAGGACCCCTGGAGACAGGTGCCTATTTTAATTACCTGTCCGCGCCCGCCAAAATTCCGCCCACCCGCGGCGACGCCGAGCCCGCCGCGCTTGTCCGCACGACAGGAAGAGCCGCGGAAAATTGCTCCGAGGCGCCGTGGGCGTCGCGTTTTCGGGCAGGCAGCTGAGCAAACACACCACGGTCCCTATTTTTTTCCCGCCCTTTTATTGCTGCAGTTCCGCCCTGTGCCCACCAGGTGGCAGTACCGCCGCACGCATTAGCCCGGCACGGCTGCAGTTCCGCCCTGTGCCCACCAGGTGGCAGCACCGCCGCACGGATCAGCCCGCCCTGGTAGCTTCTCTGTCCAATCTCTGATCACTGTTCAGAAACTTATATATACGAGGTCAACAAAAAACTAAGATCTTCTTCCTTTCTTCTTCTCTGCCTGAACACCTATTGTGTGTGTTGCTGTGTGTTTCTATCTGCGTCACAATAACGGGGGGGGGGGTCGGGGTGTGTCCGTGTCCAGAGGGGTTTGGGGGCGTCCTGGGGGACTCTGAGCAGGATTTTTGTGGGGGTTATGGGGGTCTGGACAGGTTTGGGGCTGGTAGTGGCCAGAGCCTCCAAGGTAAGGGGGATTTGGGGGGGGGGGGTGCTGTGCTCTGGGGAGGGGGGAATGGGTGGGAACGTTGAGTTGGGGAGTTGGGGGTGGGTTATCAGGTTCTGAGGGGATCCTGGAAGGGTTTTTGGGGGTCTGAGCATGGTTTGAGGGGTCCGGGGGGGCTTTTGAAGGGGGGTTACAGGGTTTAAGGAGAGTCGAGTGGGGTCTTGGGGGTCTCTCAAGGGTCCTGGGGGGCGTGGGGGTCGGTAACAGTCAGAGGAGCCCCGACAACGGCGATGGTGGGGGGGATTACAGCGACAGGAGGAAGAAGAGGGAGAAAAAAAGAGAAAGAGGGAAGAAAGAGGAGAGAGAAAGAGGTAGAGACACAGGAAATAGAGGGAGAGAAAAATGGGTAGAGAGAAGGACGAGAGAGAAAAAGAGGAAAAGATGGAGGAAAAAGGGAGAGGGAAAAGGATGGAATGGGAGGGGAAAAAAGAGAGTGAAAGAGGAAAGAGAAAAGAGAAAGAGCAGAGAGCAAGAGTAGAAAGAGTGAAAAGGGGGAGACAAAAGGGTCCAACGAGACCTTGAAAAGTAAAGCAAGAAGCAAAGCAAGAAGTCTGGTGAAAATAATGACAAAACCATACCAAATAAAGACAGGAGTCAATTGGGGGGGGGGGTATGACCTTTATTAGGGGTGGTTCAATTTTATTGAATGAACTTTATTCACACTTCAGCAAAACACAGGGAAACAATTTCTACAAATGCAAGTACAGACACACATGGAAGAGTAAACACACTCCACATATACACTGGTGGAAGTCCAAATTACAGACAGGGCAATACATGCCAAACACTTACGAACAGAAGAGAAACATTTCTCTATTGCAGAAATTATATTTTGTTGCTACTAGGAACCCAAACCAAAAGCAGCACACAGAAAACATAACACTCGCCCACCAGGCACTTGCTTCAGTTTCCATGCAAACCCACCCTCACTCTCGACTCACTCCCGGCCCTCAGCACACAATTGCAGTGCTCCTCAGGAACCCGGCTCCCAGGAGCCTCCTCAAAAACCCTCCTGCCTGACCAAAACCCCGGTCCAGGGACGGGCACAGCCAAACTCAGGCACTGAACGTCACCTCTCACACTGACCGTGACCCAGGAAAGAAAAATCCAGCCGGGGGAAAAGAACAAAAAAGCCCTGGCTGGGGATTTTGTATTTTAAATTTCAATATCCTTTCAAAAACCTGAATGGCAAAAGCCACACACACACACGGTTAGAACCAGTCAGCACGCAGACCCAGGCAGACACAGACAGTCACACACTCTCCAGCTTACACACTGACTGCAACCCTGATTTGAAAGACTGCGCTGCAGAGGAGGCTCCAACACAGCTGCTGCCTGCCGCTCCTCGACGTCGAGCAGGAGAGGTCAGGAACAGCAGTGCCACCGGTGACCGTAGAGATACGAATCCCCATCGAGGAGCGCACGGAAACCCCGAAACGCCTGCTGTGAGGGGCAGGGGGAGACAGAGCCCCCGAACCACGCTTGGGAGGGAACCCCAAAATTTGGGGTTTTTTAGGCGGTGGGACCCCCTTTCAACCCTTGATTTTTGGGGTGCCAAAAAAACACACCCAAAAAACCACCAAAAAAAAACCACCCCAGGATCCCCAAAACCCCTACAGTATCCCCCGAATGCCTCCCCAGGATCCCCCCAAATCCCCCCCAAATGTTCCCCGGGGCGACATTGAGGGGGTCCCACGCTTGGCTGGGTCCAGCCCGGGGTCAGGGGGAGCAAACCGGGGGGGCTTTGGGAGGGCGGGGTCGGGAGCGGAGGGGCGGGGCCGAGGGCGACGGGGCCGAGGCAGACAGGTGAGTGCTCCAGCAGAAGCGGTTGCAGGTGCCCCTTCTCCACCTGGGTGCCAACAGCCATTTTCCTGGCTCTCAGCTCCCAGAACCAACGTTTGCCTGCAAGTGTGTGTGAGGGACCCAAATAGTCACAGCTCAGCAAACTGGCTCCTGAAATAATTTTCAAGCACCTCTCTTAAGCAACTGTGTTAAGAACTGGCACTACCCCTGCAGGCAAATGCTGAGATACCACACTCTTTTGAGAACAGTTGTAGAGAGGCCAAGAGCCCCTTTGTCCTTAAGAGTACTTCACCTTGAAATAGGAATTCAGTTTCAGATGGGCGAGGCTTTAAAAAAATCTTTTAAAGCACTTTTTCTAATGCTGCTGTTGTAAATCAACTTTCACATGCTGCCTGCACAGCTCTGTCAATGCAGTCACATCAAGCTGGGCTGACTGGTGTGACAGCGAGTGACAAACAGCACACCCATGAATAACCAGAGTTCAGCGTATTTGCAATCCTGCATTTCCTTGCTATTGCTGTGTCCATGAACATCACTGCTTATACAGTGTTCATTCTAAGTCTAGTTTTGCTAACCTGAAGTGAGGCTCAACTCAACTACGGTTTAATGCCTTTCTAACGCTAACAATTAAACTGACTTTGTAGCTACTTGATTCCAGCAGCAGTCCTGTATTGTACCTCAATCCTTAAGGATTACATGTGGATTCCCTCATTTTAAGTTGCTGCAGCATTAATAAATTAATCTACACAAGTTTTGTTCCAAATGTGAGACACCCATTGCTCATGCTACCCTCCAAGTAAAAATCTCCTCTGTACCTGCAGTAGCAGGAAATTTACTTGGTCTTTCATTAAGTGAACCAGGTATTTCCTCAAATGGGCCACAAAGGTCAGCTGTACTACCACAATTTGAAGTAAAGCAGCAGAAGTTTTAACAAGTGCTCTTTAGTTGTATGATCACATTCAGAAAAGGGAGAACAGGTAGCACCCACTTACTCTGCACTTTCCACAAGAGGCAAAGGTCTCTTTCAAACGAAATGTATATATTCTGGGCTAGGGAGTAAAGTCAAGGCACCTCAAGTGACAGCATCCATCTTTTTCTACAAGATTTTTTTATTTGAAATTAAGATTCTACTGGTGAAAGTTTATGGAGACTTTATACCTTTTCCATCCTGACACTCAGTGGCCTCATCCGTTTCTGTACCTTGAAGTATTTCCTTGAAGAGAATGAAGCACAGCCTAAGTTGTCACCCTCTATCTTCTGACATTTTAAGCTTAATTCTACTGAATTTATTCCTGTACTCACCGAGGAAAAACATAGCAGCCTACTAACATACTCATTTCAGAGGCCCTGCTATTTCCAGCTGTCCCAGCCTGGGGTTGGTGGGGTGGCAATCCCAATGCTCCAGCCAGCCTGGAAAGAAGCCTGGCACAGGACAGCTCGGACGGGAAGCGGCTCCCAGCAGTGTTGGCCCGGGGACAAACACAGGCAGTTCCCGAACCTGCACAACAGGAACCACAACAGAGCTCAAAGCAAGAGAGCGCTTGTCATGCTGCACGTGAACACAGCAGTGGCCATGCAGCTCCACCCAAGAGCCTCCACCACAGCTCAGCACTCTTCTAGGTACTCTCAGTCCCCTGTAACACTACAGGAGGGAGCTTTAGAAGCACTAGCAGCCACCACTGTGCCACACGTACACCCAGGCAGGGAGTAAACACACCACTCCTAACCCCTTATGAAAACATGCTCACATGTGTGCTCTGGCTGGTAAGTTCATTACCTTTTTCCATCTTATCAGAACACAGCTTTGTTACAAACTCACATTTGAATGAAGCTTTCCAAAAGGATGTAACAGCTTATGTTCAACCACGTAGGACAGGGAAGCCTGAATTTTTTTGTTTTCTCCCTTTTATCAGTTTAAAGTGTCATTTGCTAAATGACATTCCTTTCCTCTGTCTGCTGCTTGGCCCCAGGGGAAAAAACCAAACCAACCAGAAATGCCTTTACTCTGTTCGCTTCAACTTTTTAAAAATCATATCCCCCGGCATATGAATATGCTTCTAGCAGTTTACTTCCAACTTTGCGTATTTCTGCAGAAAAATGCTTCTATCTGAACACACCGAGGCTGCAAGCACAAAGAGTCTCAGGAAGTAGCCTGTAGTAGTGCTTGGACTTGCTGTCCAAACAGCATTACAATAGGAAACCATGAATAAGAGTATGTCCTACAGCTGGCTCTGTCCAGTGCAAATAAAATTAATACAACGGTGGAGGACTGAATTCTGAGAAAGCAAGGCATATCAGTTCTTACTAACGGCTCCAGATATTCCTTCGACGTATCAGCTATCTCAGCTGTCTATTTGGAATGTGTCCCTTGCATTGCAGGCTCTTCGCTGGAAAGGTTCTAACAATGCTGGAATTCCGTAGTAAGTGTAACACAATTCTGCAGGAGTTAAGAGACATAAATGCCTTTGTATTTACAGAAACACACACACAAAAATAATCAAGTCAAAATCCGGAAGCTTCAAGCTTAAAAGAACAGACTGACTTCTTATTTATTTATTTTTTTTTAACTTTTTTTATTTGGGAAAAGTGCTTCTTACAAAAGGCAGCTGCAAAACAATACGTTATAGACCTCAGAACAATTTCTCATTCCATTTAAAAGTGAAAGGAGAGGCAGTCTAGGGGACAAGAGCAGCAGGAGAACAGATCACGGGGCATCCACAAGTCAATAAAAAACAGCAATAATGTAATGCAAGGTTAAAATTCCTGTGCTGGGGCTTTGGTGGCAAAGTAATTTCTCAATGCAAATTACAGCCAGAAACTGCAGGACTGCCTTTGTAAGCAGTAACTCACATAAACTGAACAGCTTTACCAGGCAACTTGCCCAACTCAGCTACAGAGAGAGAGGGTGGGGAACAGGCAGAGACCCCCCAACCGGGGTGCTTTAAGGGTGGGGAACAGGCAGAGACCCCCGAACCGGGGTGCTTTAAGGGTGGGGAACAGGCAGAGACCCCCGAACCGGGGTGCATTAAGGGTGGGGAACAGGCAGAGCCCCCCGATCCGGGGTGTATTAAGGGTGGGGAACCGGCAGAGACCCCCGAAACGGGGTGGATTAAGGGTGGGGAACAGGCAGAGACCCCCGAACCTGGGTGCATTAAGGGTGGGGAACAGGCAGAGACCCCCGAACCGAGGTGCATTGAGGGTGGGGAACAGGCAGAACCCCGAAACGGGGCGCTTTAAGGGTGGGGAACAGGCAGAGACCCCGAACCGGGGTGCATTAAGGGTGGGGAACAGGCAGAGACCCCCGAACCGGGGTGCATTAAGGGTGGGGAACAGGCAGAGACCCCCGAACCGGGGTGCATTTAGCGTGGGGAACAGGCAGAGATCCCCGAACCGGGGTGCATTAAGGGTGGGGAACATGCAGAGACCCTCGAACCGGGGTGCATTAAGGGTGGGGAACAGGCAGAGCCCCCGAACCGGGGTGGATTAAGGGTGGGGAACAGGCGGAACCCCCCGACCCGGGGTGCATTAAGGGTGGGGAACAGGCAGAGACCCCCGAACCGGGGTGCATTAAGGGTGGGGAACAGGCAGAGACCCCCGAACCGGGGTGCATTAAGGGTGGGGAACAGGCAGAGACCCCCGAACCGGGCTGCTTTAAGGGTGGGGAACAGGCAGAGAACCGAAAATCGGGGTGCATTAAGGGTGCTGAACAGGCAGAGACCCCCAAAACGGGGTGCTTTAAGGATAGGGAACAGTCAGAGACCCCCGAACCGGGGTGCATAAACGGTGGGGAAGAGGTGGAGCCCCCGAACCGGGGTGCTTTAAGGGTGGGGAACAGGCAGATCTCCCCGAACCAGGGTGCATTAAGGGTGGGGAAGAGGTGGAGCCCCCCGAACCGGGGTGCTTTAAGGGTGGGGAACAGGCAGAGACCCCCGAATCGGGGTGCATTAAGGGTGGGGAACAGGCAGAGACCCCCGAACCAGGGTGCATTAAGGGTGGGGAACAGGCAGAGACCCCCGAAACGGGGTGCTTTAAGGGTAGGGAAGAGGCAGAGACCCCCGAACTGGGGTGCATTAAGGGTGGGGAACAGGCACAGACCCCCGAACCGGGGTGCATTAAGGGTGGGGAGCATGCAGAGAGGGACAGAGGGAGTAAAAAGACACCCCCGGAGCCCACCATAACGCCAGCTCCTGCAGCAGCTCCATGCCAAAAAGTGTTTTGTGTTGATTTTTGAGCTCCTTTGGTGCTGTCACACCATACATTTTTGGAGCTGCCTCTTGTTTGTACAGTGCGTTGTACCTAGTGCACATTGCTGTGCTCAGCTCTGGCTCTCTATAAATAATGAAAACACGCAGGGCTTGCTGGCTCAAGTCAGCGCAGCGTTCGTTTCCTGAGGCTCTGCTCTGTTTCCGGGAGATCGACTTTGCTTTTGAGGCTGCCGTGTGAGTATTTTCTATAAAGCTTCACGAGAGCTTCTGTTCTGCTGTTCTTCTGTTACGGTACACACAGCCCTGTGTTACACCGGTGCACGCAGAATGTAAAAAGGGCTCAGCCAACTTCCTGTCCCTTCCCATCTCCTTCTCAAATGCAAAAACAAATGAGAGCCCTGCCTGGGGCATAGGAGGGAGGGGAGTATTGTTGTCCCAAACGATGGGTGAGTTGTCAGCCTACAGACCAGCTGGGGCTCGCCAACAGACAAGCTGTGTGCCTGAGCTCTCAACAAATACCTGCGTGGAGTGAGCGGAGGTGCTAATTTAGGATACAAAGCAAATTTGGGAAGAAAAAGCCAGCCTTAAGTAATCTGTTTACCGTACAAGCAGCATTTGAAATCACTGTCAGCAGCAGCAGCAGCAGCAACTGCCCTCCTGGACGTTTGCCAAGTGGAGTTATTTGTGCATTGTCGAGTGCCTTCAGATAATTGTTCTGAAGGGCGCTACATAAATAAAGCGACTGCCTGATTGGTTTAAAATGAATGTCTTGAATTTTGGCTCCCCCCCCCCTTTTAAAAATTACTTGTATAAATTTCCCTGCCTCAAAACTTAAACCAGATCTATCATGAGTGAAATGAGATTAATTTTATTACACACAATAGTTCATTAGTGGAAAAGAAGAAATTTCATGTATTTATGCATAGCCTGCACAGAATATTTTACTTCAGCTCTTTCAAATGTAAATAAAAATACAATGCTCATTCACTTGCTTTTTAGCCAGCATAGAGTGATAGAGAGTGGTTGTGGTGGTGTGCTGCAGGTTACCTTGCGTAATTCCTAGGGAACATCAGGCAGAAATTGGCCCTGGGGACCAAACCCGTACATTCAGAGGCTAGTTAGTGTTGGAAGCACCTTAAAGATGATGGAGGTGGTCCGATGATGCTGTTTGACCACATGCTGAGGCAGAGGGTTGGATTATTGCGTTCCGCTCATGAGGAGCACGACTTGTCCTTTGGAGAGAGAATGAGGAGCTCGGTCCTGGAGCCCCAGGAATTCAGACAGTGACTGAACCTGTGCAGCCACTGCCTTGCTCAAGTACCCCGAGGGATTTCCCCAGCTCAAACCAGAGCAAACCCTGCACCGGATGCTGAGGAGATGAATGAGTTGAATGGATGAATTCCTGAGGAGTGGCAGCCGTCTGTTGGTGGCTGCTCGCTGAAATTCCTCCTGTTTAATCTCACTACATTCGTGTGCCTGCATCTGTTTATGTTGAGTAAGGAACTTATGCGAATATGTTTGGTGTTTTTATGACACCACAAGTATCTTTGTAGCCCGGTTTATTCCTATGTACATCAGAGCAGCTGGGTGAGACAGTAGACCTACCAATGTCAGTCCTGAGTCAGACAGCAGGATTGATGTTTCGAGGAAGTTTCTTCTCTCGAGTAGCTGATTACAGGAGCTACACAAAGATTTCTACTTCTGGAACTGAACTCTTTGTGATTATGCAGTTTCGTTGTGTTGAGGTACAATTAGAGGAATTCTTCCTAATCCTGCCTGCCTTTGCTATTATTTTCAGACCTCTGTTTACTTGGTACGTGGCCTCTTGGAAGACATGCAAATGGTGGCGATGAAATCGTAGATTTTCAACTAATTACAACATAAACCTGTGTTTCTTTGTTTGGTGCAGGTCTTGTTCTTTTCTGCCCACAGCTGTCAAGGCTCTGCAAGGTGACCTTCTGCCCTGGAGCACTGTGCTGAGGCCACCGAACTGCCACATGCTGGGCCATGGAATAAATAAATCTGCCTGTCCAAGTGTCATCGTTGGTCCTGCTTAGCCATTTGGACTCACTCTACTCACTTCGTAGAGCCTTATAAATTTGTATAATATTGTATAATATATTATTATATAAAATTATAATATACAATATTATAGTATTATATATTATATAATAAAGTATAATGTATTGTTGTCCCTGAAAATAAGCCTTCTGATTTGTTTTAGTATAGTGGAGTCAGTTCTCATGAATTGTAAGATAAACAAGAATCATGTTTGCATTCCTTTGTAAAAGATATCACCTGATGGACTTCTCAAGTGACCAGTGGAGATGGAGAGGTGGGAACCTCTCTGTCCAATCTCTGATCACTGTCCAGAAGCTGAGAGATACGAGGGAAGCAATAAACTAAGATCTTCTTCCTTTCTTCTTCTCTACCTGAACACCTGTTGTGCGTGTTGCTGTGTGTTTCTATCTGCGTCACAGTAACAATATATAAGTATAATTATTGTATAATATATATAATATTAAAAAATAATAAGCCTACCTATACTTAAGGCACGAAGTGGACATTATCTTCCTAAAAGGTGCAGCCAGGGAATGGTTAAGCCTATTAATATCCTAAGGTGGGAATTAGGAAGCAAGAATGGAAGCTTTGTAAGGAATTACTGGTTATTATTACCGACCTCTGAAAATCAGACATGAAATTAGCAGTTGTGTGTCATTTCATTACTGCTTTGGCAGTCGGCTTTCTTTTCCTTTAAGGGTAAGATGGTTGCTAGGGCTTTGTAGTGAATAACCTTTTTGTGCTCAGCTCAAGGCAGAGTGTAATTATTTTATAATTCTGGTTTGTGGGGCCATTTTAGACATTTTCATAGAAAAAGAATTCAGCTTTTGTTAACCCCCTTCATACTCAGCTGCCAGTCACTGGCACATCGCAGCACAGACAGAGAGGAGCTCTATGTCTGTGCTCATCATTTGCACTTGGTACTTGCCTGAGGATCTGGCATCAGTCGTGAGATGAACACGGACTTGACATTGTTATGCACTGGCACTGATTGGCTTTGGAAAGTGAAGCTCTCTGTCAAAGGGTCTGGTTTAGTGTTAGGATCTCTGCGTGGAGGGGAGAGGTTGTGGACAGCAGCTGCTGAAGCTGAGAAAGCACACTTTGGGTCAAAGCTGACATGCTGAAGAGTGACTGAGCTCTTTCACTTCAGGGCAAAGACTTACTGCTGGGAGTCAAGAAACTTACTCTTCTACATGGCTGTAGTAAACTTTTCCCCCATCAGACTGTTTCTTTCAGGGCGTGGCAGCTCTTTAGTTAGTTTTTATGGTCAGAGGACTGGAGCACTTCTGTTACAGAGACAGACAAAGGGAGCTGGAAGTATTCAGCCTGGAGCAGAGGAGGCTTCGAGACACCTTAGAGCCCACTCCAGTGCCTGCAGGGCTCTGAGAGAGCTGAAGAGGGACTTTTGACAGGGGCCTGGAGTGACAGGACAAGGGGAATGGCTTTCCACTGCCGGGGGCAGGGTTAGATGGGACTTTGGGAAGAAATGTTTCCCTGTGAGGGTAGAGAGGCCCTGGCACAGGTTGCCTAGAGAAGCTGTGGCTGCCCCTGCAGTGTTCCAGGCCAGGTTGGACTGGGCTTGGATCAGTCTGGCCTCGTGGAAGCTGGAATGAGATGGGCTTTAAGGTCATTCCAACTCAAACCATTCCATGATTCTATATAACCATGTGACGGCTGGGCACAGAGGAACACTGAGAGAGCAGCAGGACAGGTTCTCAGGTCAAAGTGGGTGTCTCGTACAAAGGTATCTCCATCTGAGCTGTTTATCCGGTGTCACTCAGGGGTCCTGGAGAGCAAGTTCATGGTCAATCATCCAAAGGTGTGATTTGCCCCCCTGCAAAACAGGTCCTCCCTGCTTGGTCAGTTATCTCGGGCTTCACCTCTGGCCCGTGAGGACTCTGCCTGTGGGCTGAGAGGCAGCAGACACCTGATCTGCTGCAGATATCTCTTGTGGGCCAAAGATCCCACCTGTGTGAGGCACAGGTGGACCTGCAGCATCTCTGCAGAGCCCCTGAGAGTTTTCCAAGCCACAGCCCCACTGGCAGGTGGCCCCTGCTGCAGCATCAGTGCAGCTCACACCTACAGGGAGAAACCTCTCCTCAGTTCTTGAATGCCCTGTGGGGCTGCAGTGACGTGGCTGCTATGCCAGCACCTTCGTGTTTGATAAAATGCTGTAATCCAGGGCTGCAGACATCATGGTTTGGTTTTTTCCCCCCTTGCTAATTGCTTTCCTACATGTACAAATTCTCAACTGACGCGAATGCAAGACAAAGCCCCTGGGAGCCAGCCTTACTGGGAGCTGCTCAGAATGGCAGACACTGCGTATTTATGGGTTGAAAAGTGTTTAAAATGACAGGAAACATATTTTTGCTTAAGGTGTGTCTCTAACTTGGGATCCATCACTTGCACATGTTGCTGTAGCAACGCTGCAATGGCATGGGAGTTGCTTTTATGGCTGATTTCTGAGCAGATCGTGGCAGGAGCTGTTACCAAGCAACCCACTCCTATGCTCCCATAACTAGAAAATACAGCCAGTGCTTTTTAATATTGCCCAGGATTTTGATCATATGTTCATTTTGTCAACTTTGATCTTTTTGATGCAAAATAATTGCTGTGGAGTACTACAGAAAGATCCCTGTTTTGTGGGGACCTCCCCATCCACAGTTTCTCTCACGTGAACATTCAGTGTGGGAACATTCATAGGAAGGCAAAGACAATAGTCCATTTGTTAAAAAAAAAAAAAAAAAAGAAAAAAAAGAAGAAAAAGTGTTGTATTCAACACATGCTGCTGAAGAATAATTAAAGGCAGAACATCTGCCTGGGTGGAAAGAGCTACATCCTTTGCTTCCCAGTCTGCACCTGATCCAATGTCATGTTCGAGGACAAGCCTCCCAAAATGCAGGTGTTGAAATGGTCTTTGGAAGTTTCTCCTAGTTTCTGCTCTGATTCTCATTCCCTCTGTTTTATCTCCCCATACTTAGAGGGGTTTTGATAACAATCTGCTTGTGGAGAATGATGTGAATTAGTAAAGTATAGGAAATCACAAAGATGGTGATGATCCATTTAATGGATATTCTGAACCCAAGGGCAAGTGCTTCACTTTGGCCATGGAGTTCATGTATCCCAAAGCCTGAGATTTACTTGTGCTTGTGCTTCTTGAGGCAGATGTAAACACTATTTTTGGTTGTACAGCTTTTATGGAATTTGGAGGAATTTTTAGCAGCACGTGAGAATTTGTTTGGATACAGCAAGAAGGCTACTAGATGATTCTTCTGGAAGGCGTCCCTGCCCATGGCAGGGGGCCGAAAAAAAATGATCTATAGGGTCACTTCCAACCCATGGTGATTCCATAATTTTATTTGGGATCACTCTGCTGTCCTGAAAGAGGCAGTATCAGCTTGTTACACCAACTGTAGACAAGACCCTTCATACCTGGTATCGATTTTCTTTTAAATAACAATTATACCTGCCCACAGTGAAATTTAACATTACTTAATCCTTGTAAAAATGACAAATTTAACATCAACCCTAAAGGGACTGTGATCGGTCCCATATGTCAGCACTAACAAATGGTGACACTTAAAAATGCCCTGTGTGCTCTTGCTTCAGATTTCCTGTTATGTTGTGCTGTGCATGTACTGTCCCCCCAGAATGCTCAGGGGAAGTAATTTCACATTCCACCTATTTAGCAAACAGATTATGAAAGTTAATCTTTGTTGTTTTGAGAGAATTGATTTTTATCACCTTCACAATAATGCAATAGTGTTATTTTAATGAGGTGTGCATATGTGTCACAGCCTCACTGAAGCAGAGCAGATTCCTGTACCTTCACAGCTTCAATCCATCCTGTTGTCAGCTGTAACTAGTTCTTTTAATCCCCTGCAGTAGATGGTAGTGATGAACTGACAGCTCCGAAGGTAACAATTTCCAATTTATCCAAAATCTGTGTATACAAGAATGGATTCTGACTGCCTGCGAAAGACTGGCACTGTAAATCCAATTTAAAATCTGGTTTGCTTTATACTTGCTTTATACTGGTTTCCTTTATACTTCTGGATTCTGCCTGAATAGTTGGTAGATTATAAAGGGTAACATTGTGATGAATTATTGCCCACAGAAGCTATGGCTGTCCCATCCCTGGAAATGTCCAAGACCAGGCTGGATGGGTCTTGGAACAGTCTGATCTAGTGGAAAGTGACCCTGATTTTTTTTTTTTTTTTTCAAGTTAATTGTTCTAATTTTGATTTAACTTTTAATCTACCGCTCCCAAAGTTTTTCAGAGGATAAGCCCTGAAGCTCTTACTCTGAAAGATGGAGGACAAGGTTGCTTTGGCACCTCAGGTCACATTATTTGGCAGGTTTATTAACAATGTGACCTCAGAAATACTTTAAAAAGTCAATCATTAACTCAATATTAGCAGGTGAGGCACTTCTGTGAAAATGAGTGTCTGGAGGTAGGACAGCTCAAGAAGTGGCATAGAGACAGCTGCAGGCACTGCCCGCAGCAGGGTATTAATATTCCAGAGGGTGGAATATTAATATTCCATCCAGAGAATATTCCATCCATTCCATCCAGAGACCATCCTGGGTCTCTGATGTAAGGCCTCATCCTGACCAGCTCAGAGTGCCATTTGCAGTGCCCTGAGCCCTCCACTCGCTGTGCTATTCTGAGCACACATAGTTCCTGCTCAGCCTTTCCTAACAGCAGGAGTTTACACATTTCCTGTTTGGTTTTGCCTTGCTCTTGCTCTTCCCCTATTCCAGACTCTGCCTATGAGCTGGGCATCTTATCGTGGAGTTCTTTGTTTTGGTACAGTCAGCATTCCTTGTGCCTACTAATCAAGAGTGCTGGTAAGGACAACCGGGCAGCTCGACGGTCCTCTCCCAGAGCCTGGGTGCTGGAGTGAAGATGACCTTCACCCCTGGTAAGAGTGAGTATAATAACCCAAACCATCCCAGGATTCTGTAACTGCCCATTCTCACTAGAACAGAGGGGGTTTTAACTCTTTATAATGACTTCAGAAATGTTCCCATGGTGATGCTGGTTATGCCAGGGAACTGCCATGTGAGCAGAAGGCTGCAGAGAGCTCTACTTGTCTGTAGAGGCTGGTGCTGGTGCTGGGGTTGCCAAATACCTTCACACAACAGCTGAGGCTGTTGCAGCTCTTTAATTTCAAAAATACAACAATTGGGAGAGAGGAGGTTTGAATTCTCCATTCCAAGATAGGCTCCTGCTTTTCCCTAGCAGATATGTGTCTTCCAAGCCAAGACAATTGCCCAATGAGTTACGAACCCTTGGCCTTTTTCTGCACCTCAAGTCACCCTATAACCTCCAGCAGCTCTTGCTGCCTCTGTGCTTAAAGTGATTCAATCACTTACTGAAAAGATTGAGTGGAAGAGTCAAGACTATGTGATCACTGCATATAGGCTGAAATCTTTCATGGTAAGGGGCTGTGGAGGCTCAAGCTGTGCCAGGAGCACCAAGGACCCACAGCAGACCAAAATGTTTTCAGTGCTTCTCTTGCTGTCCTTTGCTTCAGTAATCAGGACAATTCTCTGTTAGGCATAGAATGGAAGTAAATGATTAGAATAAAGATGTGCTGAGCTACTTGACAAGGCTTGAGCACAGGGTACAGAATCTGTGGGTGTTTGGCACAACCCCAGCACTGCAGATATTTTAGCTCGTGCTTATTTTTGATTCTGCTCAGATATGATTTACCTTAAAAAAAATTAGCTGCAAAGTAACTGCTGTTACACAACAGATATTCATCATAAAAAAATGGCATGGCAAAGCTCTAGGCATGATCTGAAAGGGTACAGTGATGGTCTGAATTTTTCTGGCTTGAACTCCTTCTAGAGTGCCAGAAGTTTGACAGAAACAAATCAAGTGAGCCAAAGCTTTTTCCTTTCATAAAAATGACTATGATGAAACTGTGCTCTTAAAAATACAGCATATCAGATCAACTTCTCAAACTTCTGACGGAATTTCTCTAAGTAGCCTCACTTATTTTGTTGCCTTTTAAAATACTTATCGCTGCTTTAGAACTGGTGTTTTTCTGAAGATTCCTGAGTCTGACTGTGGAAGCGAACGATCTTATCTTCACAGGTGGTCAGTAATGTCCCCTTGGGCATGGTTCATCATCTCTTGGCCAAACACCTCCAAACTTGGCCAAACTCCATCAAACACTGTGGCTTTTTCCTGTGCTCCCACCTGCTGTGGAGGGAAGCAAGAAGGCTGTGAGCAGCTTCCTGTGCAGGCAGGACTGTTTGGTGTAAGTCTGAGTGTGCTTTTACATCCGCTCTGTTCCTACATAGCCTCGTTCTCCTTCGGTGTTGCAGGGAGTTTTGGGTTTGGTTATATGGATTTCTGTTGCCATGTGGAAGGCTGGTCTTTTCTTGTTATTTAATTCCCTTTGACATCTTTCAGGTTGGACATTAGGAGGAATTTCTTCATGGAAAGAATGGTCAGACATTGGAAAAGCTGCCCAGGGAGGTGGTGGAATTCCCATCCCCAGCGATGTCCGAAGGACAACTGGATGTGGCACTCAGTGCTCCAGTCTGGTTGACGGGTGGTGGTCAGTCACAGGCTGGACTCTTTTCCATTCTCAATGATTCTCGGATTCTCAGCTCTGTACTGGAAGCATCAGATCCTCCCTTCTCTTTCTTCTTGTGCGCCTTGAAATCGGTTTTCTTAGGAATCATATGGATACAAATATAAACAGCTGACATCAGTTCTGGGAGTATTTTCTTGTAGGTGGAACTATTATTCCTCCTTGGAACTGTAACTGTGCACAGTCAGTGATTTGCTACGCTAATAAGTTGTTGAAGAGAAAATGGGAATTATTCTGGCTTTGTGTACTTCAGTTTAACCTCATTATCTGTAGTTAAAAAGGATTAAAGGGCAGCAGAAGATAAGCAATTCTGGAAAACACTTGTGCAGCAAGTAATGAGGGATGCAGGAGGGTATAGATTTAGAGGAAAACATTCCTGGAAGATTTCCCTACTGTAATTTGTCGTTTAAGTGCTTCTTGTGCTGTCTCCTGTGAAGGCAAAACCCAGCGACCGCACTGACGGATGATGTGGACGACAGGTCTGCGTTCACTCGGATCCCAGCTTCATTCCAGAAACTCGGCATCTTGTTCATCACTTCAGCTACAAACATGCATAAAACCCGAACTGGAGCTCTCTCTGGGTTTCATTAGCACTTCCTAGGTAGGATTCTTTCTATTGCAGTTTATTTCTTGTACAAGTAATTTTCTTGACTCATAACTGAAGATTACTCTGGTGCTTAATTTATTTGGTGATTAATTTGGTACTGTGGGCAGATGTGATATAAAGCTCTTAACCATTCCAGGGTGAGATGGAGGCAAGTGATCTGCACCCAGGAGGTTTAATGAGGCATCTGTCCCAGGGGAGTGGAGATAATTTAATCAAAGGAAACATTTTGTACTTGTCTAAAAAGATTATTTTCTTGTTGACTACGTTGTAAATATTAGTTTTCTTAAAGGGAAATAACCAGTGAAAACCCAATATTCTGTTTACCATATATTTTTATTCTGCAAAAATGAAGTTTTTCAGTTTGATGAAAATACCAAATTTCTGTCTGTTGCATTTCATTCACACGGACAATTGAGCAATGCTAAGATGCTGACTGGATTGCTGGTTTCAGCGGGTACCTTACACTATTTAGGTAATTTAAATAAATGTTTATATTAGCTTTAACAGGTAATACAGCATTTCCTGGGTGTTCCTTATGCCTCAGGTCTTCAATTGTATGTGATGATCAGTAAAACATTTCGGTTTCCAGGTCTCATTTCATATTCCCAGAAGTCTCATTTATTATTCAGAAGAACCAGTGGAAGTCAGTGAGGGTGTTGCCACACATGAAGAGGTACCTGGAGGGAGCACGAAGGCACCAAGGTCATCGTGTTTCATTACATCATGATGTCTCAGTGCCCAAACATCCCTCTGGCAGTCCTGGCCGAGCAGTACCTGCAGGAAAAGGTTCAACCCACAGAGATGGCTTTGGTGCCTCGGCCCTGCACAGGCGCCGACAGAGCCCGGAGCTGCCAGAGGCCGCTGCCCTGGAAAGTGTTTCCTGCTCCCCTCCCTTGTGGGCAACCCTCCCTACGGCTCACAGAACCATACAATGGTTTGGGTTGGGCGGGACCTTGAAGACCATCACGTTTGAAGCCATTTGCCCTTGCCCTGTCACTTCACGCCCTTGTAAATAATCCCTCTCCATCTTTCTGTAGGCTGCTCCCAGGTAGCGGAAGGGGCAATTAGGTCACCCCTGGTTTCTTCTCCAGGCTAAACAATCCCAATTGTCTCAGCCTTTCTTCAGACCAGAGCTGTTCCACCCCTCTAATCATCTCGGTGGCTCCTCTAGACTCCCTCCAACAAGTCCTTTTCTTCCTACGCTGGGACTCCCTGGGCTGGAGGCAGCTCTGCAGGTGGGGTCTCACCTGAGCGGGGCAGAGGGGCCCTGGACCTGCTGCCCACAGCGGTGTGGGGAGGCAACCCGGGATGCGATCGAATTTCCGGGCCGCGGGCGCACACGCCTGGGCCACGTCCCGTTCTCAGCCACAGCCGCGGCCACAGCGGCCGCCGCCTCCTCTGCGGCTCCCGCCCCGGGCCCCGCCCGCCGCCCGCCGCTCGCCCCGCCCGGTCCGCGCCGCTCGCCACGGTCCGCGCCGCTCGCCACGGCCCGCGCCGCTCGCCACGGCCCGCGCCGCTCGCCACGGCCGCGCCGCTCGCCACGGTCCGCGCCGCTCGCCACGGTCCGCGCCGCTCGCCGGGCGCGGGCCCCGCTGCCCCGCCCTGGGCCGGCGCTGCGTGCAGGCGGCACGGAGCCAGCGCGGCGCATCCCCCGCCGCCTTCCGCAGCCGCACCAGGTACGGCCGACAGAGGAAGGGGTGGGGAGGAAAACGAAAGAAAGGAAAGGAAGGGCAAGGCAAAGCGCGTAGCGTGGCCCCGACAGCAACCGGCCCAACCGCAGGCTGCGCTCTGGAGGACGGCGGCGCGCCTGTTTTGTACAGCCGTGCCCTCGTCATGAATCCGCGCTTGGCCGCGCCCCTCCGTGCGCTCACGGCGGCTGGGGGGAGCGAGCCCCGGGAACGCGCGCGCCGGTGCGCCGCCTGCCTTCCCCGCCCTCCGCGGGCTCTCGTGAAGCGGCGGCGAGCTCGGAGCGACCGAGCGAAGGGACCGGGGCAGAGGAGAGGAGAGGGGCAGGGGAGGAGCGGCGGCTGCCCGGGGAGGCCGCGGCGGGCGGGCGGGCGGGCGGAGGGGGCGCTGCAGCGGGCGGGCGGTGGCGGCGCCGCCGAGGAGGGGCGCGCCCGGCGCCCCCCGCCCCGCCCCGCCCCCCGTCGGGCGCGCGCTCGCCGCGCGGCTCCCGGCGATGCAGTGAGCGGGGCGCAGCCGCGCTCGGGACGGCGCCGCCGGAGCCTCCGCGCCAGGTAAGGGCCGGCAGAGCGCCGGGCGCCAGGGTGCGAGCGAGCCCCCGCGGCCAAGGATGAGGATTGGACGCGATAGGGACACACCGTGACAGGGGCAACGCCCGGCGGGGGGGGCGGGGGGGCGGGGGAGAGATCGCGACCCCCGCCGCGCCCCTCCCACGGGCGGGGGACGGGGCCGAGGGGCCCGCGACGACAGAGCTGGGGGGGGCTCATCCCCGCAGTCCTCGGGCGGGGGGAGCCGGCTCTGTCCACGCCTCGGTAATTCGACTGGGATGCGGCGGCGGCGGCGTGCGCCGGGAAAGGCGGGGTCGGCGCGAGCAGCGAGTTTCCAAAAATTCCGTTTCTTCAATGAGAAATTGACTATTCCATTTAAAAACAGATTGACTGTTTTGTTTAAAAAGAAAGCGGCGCGCAGGGGAAGGCGGCCGGTATTTGCTGCGCCCCGCGGAACGGCGGTCCGTGCCCCTCGGGCCCGGCGAGGCCGCGGCCGCTCGCGTTCAGCGGGAGGTGCCGCAGGTACCGCACACGCGATGCGGGCGCGCACCGCCCCCGCCGCGGCGGGCACCGGCGGGGCAAAACGCCTCCCTCTGCGCCCTCGGAGGGGTGAGTAAGGCGTGCGGAGTCCAATGACACACCGTGTCTCTCCGTTACAGGCGTGGGTTGGTTGGTGGGGGCTAAAATGCAAAAAAGCAATGCGAGATGATGAGGCAGACGGCGCTTAGATGGGTGTTTGGAAGAAAAAGGCGGATTCTTGTCCTCGTTTGTGTTGGGAAGTTCCGGAGCTAGTGTCGGGGATCTGGTTTAGACAGTGATGAACCGGTGTGGGTTTTAGACTTTTATAAAGGTGAAAATAGTGCAAGGAAAATTAAATACCTGGAGAATTTAATGAAATTATGGAGGCTAATTAGCACTGCTGGGGAGTGCGGAATAGCTACGGTATAGAAGCGAGAGCAAATCAATGTTGGATTGGGAGAGGAAATACGGCAAACGTGCTGTGGAGAGCAGCAACATGGCCAGGAGGCCCTGCCAGCAGCCTTGCTCAGGCTGGAGCCTGGAATGATGCCTGCAAAATGCTGAAGGTTGGGTGTTGCCTATTTTTCTTATTTAATCCTCAGAATTTAATTTCCAAACCTGCACCTGGAAACATCCATTCCTGAGGCGTGAATTAAAAAGGAAAAAGGAGCCGGTGTAATAATTGCTTTTTGGTGAGAATGTTTTGACGAGGGTTCGCTGGCTACAGTAACATGAGGCTTTTTACTGTGTGGTGAGAGACACCTTAGATTATGGGCTATTAGTGTGGAGGAATGTTTACCTGCATGATAGACCTGTGGTTCAGTGAAGAAAATACAATATATTGCCACTTGCCATAATCAAAATCTCATTTTTTGGCTCTGCAAACAGACTGTTGGTGGAAAGAGAGCAGTATAATGGTTAGGCAAAGACTTGACTTAGCCAGCTTGAGGTCTGTGACTTTTATGACTCTGGGTCTTCTAAGAAAATAAGCGAACTGCTTAGAGTTGTGCTTCTTTTTTGTAGCGTCTTGTCCTAAGGGCATCCTACCCAGTGAAAGACTCCGTACTCCAATTTTGTTGGAGTGGCAGGGTCATATGCTGTTTGGATCTCTGCTGTGGCCATAGAATATTGGAGCATACTGGTTGCAATGTAGACTTGTAATTACTGTGTGAATTACTGGTTACATATTCAGGGTAACTGGATGACTAATATAATTTTATAAAATAAACTCCTTATCAACACCGATTGCCTTGTAGCGGTGACTCTCTTGTTCTAATCTTTCTTTTCCTTTGGTTTTCCCATGATCCTGTGTGAGCTTCTGGGTTGTTTTAAATCTCAGGTTGCGTACACTAGATGTACTTTCAGTTAAACCTTTGGAAATACCAGGGATATATATGTTGAGGAATCTGTGAGCGTACCTGTTATATGCAGGGAATTTTGACAAGATTAATTTTTTAATACATTACAGACAAGCATCTCTAACTTCCTGCTTACAAGTTCTCACTTATTAATGGCAATAAATGTAAATGATTTAAGGCCCAAATATACATCATGCACAGCATTATGCACACTGTACTCTTGAGTTTTGCAGGTGTGAGTTTATATATATTTCCAGAAGAACACTTTGGTGCCAGGCCTGCTTGTGACACATGTAAGTTATTTACACTATGTGTTCATTAGTTCATAATCTTGTATTTTGTGTAATTTCAGGATGCGTGTTATACTTCGTAGTAGTTTATCTTACTTTTTTGTTTGACTGCAAAAGAAAAAACAGTAGGAAGGAAGCCAGAAAACTAAAACAACCCCTTGGTACATTAAAAACAAAAAAAGGGACCTGTGACCCTCCCAAATTTGTGCGTGGTTTTTTCCATTAGAAAAAGAGAAGGATTATGTCCTTCCTTATGCTTTATCAAGATTTGCTTTTTCTAGAGGTGGTTTAACATGAGATCAGCAGAGAGCCCGGTAACACCTGTAATCCCGTGTTTTGCACTATTAAAAAAATCTGCTTTGAAATTTTTTTCAAAAGCAAAATCCTTATTTCTTGTCTCTTTGATGTATAAGCATTGATTCTTTCAACTTTTGAGGATGAATTTTCTTTAGAGCACAATAACAAAGAGTTATTTCCTTTGACAAGGTAATTTCCTTTGACATCCAGACAAGCAAATGGCTTTGATTGTTGTTTCTTGATGAGGCTAGACAGATTTTAAGAAGCGGTGCCGAATCAATAACTATCTGTGCCTTTTCTCCCACCCGCAGCCTTGTGGACACTCTGTCATGTGTTGTGTTGAACTTTTGAGCAGCTGTTGTGTGAATGACAACTGTTTATTTTGTGGAGTTCATTTCTTGCTGGATCAACAAACCGATATTGACCTGTGGAACACGAAAGTGACAGGAGGAGGATGCAGGAGTAGGAAGTAGAGTGGCTGGGTTTATCCTTTATGGCAGCTGTGAGCTCTCTGAGTGGTCCAGGCCAGCTGGGAACTTGTGTCTGGACAAAGCCTTAAAGTGGCACCTTTTGGTGTACAGGAAGTGAATGGTGTATGTTTAGTACTCTACGAATACTCATAATCTTGCAGCCTCTGTTACATCATTGGATATAACCTTCGCAGTCAGCCTGAGCAGTAATTTCAGGTTGTCTTGTGCTTTGTTTCAACGTGATCAATATATGCCCACCTCTAGGAATTTTTTCCAGCATCCATAGGACACGTGAAGCTCTGTGGTGGCGCAGGACACGGCGACATTGCCAGAAAGGGCTTTGGGAGGTTACCATGGTCGTCACTGGTAACAGTACTGAGCCCACTGGTTGTTTTTGACTCTGGTAGTTCAAGTCTTCAACCAAAACATGTCCCTTTGTGAGCTACTGCGAAGGAAATTAGCTCCAGCCCATCCCAGAATGGCACCTTCATTTTAACTTGAAGGTGGAGAACATGCCTGTTGCACTCACTGGAGATAAATTAGTGTTTGGAGTTCATTTCACCTGCAAATACATGATCCAGTGAACTGGGTCATCTGTCTCTGGTTTATTTGCCAGCTGGATTTTATGAGCTTGGAAAAACTAAATTCTAATTATGTTACTTAGAATGGTTCCAGTTCCATTATTGTATGGGGCTAAAATGCAGTGGTTTGTTTTGCATTAATTTTAAAAATAATTACTTTAAATACAAATTACATTACTTAGAGGAAATAGCGCTTGTTTTGTGGACTTGCATTAGAAAGGAGAATCTGGGGATTTAGAGCCCAGCCTTGGAGTTAGCAGTTGTGAAGCTGCCCCATCTCAGGGTTCCTCGAGTTTCTACTTCAGCAGCCTGTGATGAAAGGATCTAGCTTAGCAAGGATGCTGGATGCTTTGGAGAGGAATTTAGCATGGAATTGCCTATGGGGTTCTGATGAGAGAGCAGAAGTTACTTTCCTAGTTTGTGAATAAAAATGCTGTATGTTCTGTGTGCTGTGGTAACGGGACTATGGTGTTTCAGCTCCCCAGGAAGAGAAATCTTTGATAAATATGTTGAGTTCCCTGAGCAGCCTGGCTTTCTTCCTGGGTAGCCTTTAGTCCCTATCTTCCCAAAATTCATCAAATAACAGAATTTATACTGTGGCGTGAGAAACTATCTTGAAAAATACTCTGTAAGAGAACATTAATTAATAATTATAAAACATAAAAAGTACTATATGCTTATTTGACTTAACTTTGTGTTTGTGCCGTGTTGCGTCATTTTGAAGCTTTTCATTCATGGCTTTTATAAAAATGTGTGTTATAGTTGGGTTTCTATGTATTCTGCATAAAGCAGACTTTGGTCTAAGTTTTGCTTCTTCAGTAATTCTTAGAAAGTTTTGGTGAAGTTTTTTCCTGCTCTGAGTGGAGTGCTTATTTACTAAAAATGGTGCTTTTTTTGAACTTAAAATTTGAGTAGCTCTATTTTCCCCCTTCCTCTCCCATCCATTTTGTTGCATTGTTAAGTTGAGGATTATTTAGCTTTACCGAAGAAGTAACCTGAGGTAGGAATCCTTAAGAGCCAATTTGGCAGAGGCACATGTGTATGCTTGAGGAACATAGAGGATCCCGGTGAGTTCATGTTACTGTTCCCATGTGAGCAGGTCTCTGCATGCTGCCGGAGCCCTGGTGCTGCTGAGGAGCAATGTTGTGTGAGCTAATGGCCAGGAAGTAATCTGGGAGAGTGATGTTGTCTCTTGAACTGGCATCACTAATGAAGAGAGTGATGAATCATGCATGTTGACATTTCAGCTCTTACCACTATTTGTTATTTATTTGTCCTTTGTGAAAAGAATGTATTTGTGACCGAAGGAGCGTGTTCCTGAGCAGACTGGGAGCTCTGCAGGGTGAGGACAGGCTTGCTGTTACTTCATTTGGCTGCGGAGAGATTTGTTGCATGAGATCTTTCAGACTGGTAATTTCAGAGTCTTGGAGCAACTTGTTACTCGTTAGTTCACTTGTGCTTAATGAGAAAGAATCAAGTGGTATGTCCGGAGTGGAGGTCCTGGCGTAGATGAATGATCCTTTCTTGCACCACAAGAAGTTCCATTCATGGTGCCCCATTTCACAGAGGTTACTGAAAAGTCATCTGATGAGCATTTGTGACCTTACTGTGCCGATCAAAGTGGAGCAGGCTCAAAGCTGTGTTTGTTCCTCGCTGTGCTGCAAGCGTATGCAAATACCAGGAGTGTGTCTGCCATTATCCTGACCTTCCAGAGCTTGGAAGAACGGAGATGAGCCTTCTTGCTGCTCTTTACTTGAGCAGGAACAAATTTACAAACTTTTTAATTTGTAAATTTGTCATCATTTCTTTCATAGTAGGTTGCATGTGTGACATCAGAGGTCTGCTTGTCATTTGAAATTATTTGTCTTTGCATCCAGATTTCCATATGTTCTGGTTTTCTGCTATTGAAATTAGCTGACTTGGCTTCCAGAGATCAGATTTGCAGATTTCCCTTTGCAGATTTCCAGTGTGTAATAGCTGAAGCTCATAACACAGCACTAATGAAATTCAGCAGACTAGTTGAACTACATCTTTTACCCTCATCTGCAGGGAATGTTTTTAGGGTTAAAATATAGAATAGCTTGACAGTTGAAAAAAATCACAAATAACAATGATTAGGGTAAATGCATCACATTTCTCTGAGTTCCTCCCTTCACTGGTGAATGTTTATTTGTCTTATTTTTACTTACATCACCTGTAATTGCTAATTATGGTTGAATTGTAGTGATCTCAAATTTTAAGATTTGTAATGGTCTCATTAATGAAAGAAGTATTTTGAATAGGTGAATTGTTATTTGCGATACAAGTCACACTGGGTATTTGTTACTAATTAAGAAGCGTGAGAAAAGAAATGGTCAATTTGTATTTTATGATGGGGAGCTTCTTGTTTACTTACTTTCTTTTAAAATATTTTCGGTATTTATTTGCCTTCATGCCTGTATGAATTCCATGGTAGGTACAATAATATTTGACAGATTAATGCTAATTTTTTGTATTCAGATTATTTAAACAAAATGCTGTTATAAAGCAAAGCAGGAAACACCTCTGCTGCAATTTATATTTCTTTATATGCCTTAATGAGTAGGGCTTGTATATGGATGTGAATGGTTTCCTCCTTTCTTTGTGTTCTCTTTAGGTGACTTTCTTAAAATTGTTTGTGTTTCCTTCATAGTTTGGATGAGAACCTTGATGAGCACATATGAAACAGAGAAACCATCAGTGCGTATGAAAAATTCCAAAATTAAAGAAAGTGTAAAATATCTTTCAGAGGGGGAGTTCGGATATTTGTGGTGTTGATAGTTCACAAAGCAGTTGTGCATTGCCTCTAATAGACTGAAAAGCATTAACCGATATTCTCAAAAGTGTCTTAGTGTCTTTAACGTGCAAACAGTTATGGTCATTACTATTCCTGCCCGTCGCCTTGTTGGTAATCCAGACTTCCCTGGAGGTGAATTTTCTGTCCTTGAATTGTGAGGTGTGAAGCTCATTAAGTTGGATCCTGTGGTCAGTGTTTTAACAGTTGGTTTAAATATTGGTAATAATATACTCTATTGATGGGCTCTGATGCCATGCTTAGCATTTCCAGTGGGCTGCCTCTGGCTGAGGTTATGAAATACTATTTCCAGTGAAGTCAGGGAGAGAATACAAGGAAAACTGGGAGACGACACTGGAGAGAAACGTGAATTGATTCCAGGTTCTGTATCTGGAGGATTTAGATTCTTTCTGCATTTGTAATATGAAATATTGCTTATTGGCTTTATGATTTTAGAGAAACAACACAAAAGAAAATAAGGCTTATCTTTTATTGCTCTCTGAGGAAGTTTTGCCTGCCCTGTCCCATCATCCACCTGGTGATTCCTGCTGAAAGCTGCTAGCTTCTCAGCTGTGCTGAACCAGATGTCTGGGTGTAAGGTAAAAAGAATAATTACATTTTACTGCCTTCCTCCTGGTGTTCCTGCTCTGAAATTGCTCACTGGTAGAGCTGATCAAGTGGAATTAGCAGTCCTGTTTTGTCCCACCAGTCTGGCACAGAAGATTCTCGTGCAGTCTTTTTCCATCAGTAAAAGTGAGCTTCTGCTGTTTTAACTTCCTGGGTTAGATCTCCTAAAGTTGGCATTTTTAATGAAGAAATACAAGAAAGTGAAGGAACAATGTGCAACCAGAGTGTGCTGAACAGTGAATTGTACATGTTGCTGTCTTCAGTCCTTTTATTTATCTCTTTAATAACAGATGGTTTTCCCTTTTGCCTTATCTTCCATTGGGTCATGTAGGAATCTTTTCTGTCTAGAAATTATTTTTGATAGTGGGGTGTTCTTAATGTTCCAGATACCGGTGTGAAGAAACCTAGTAACAAGATAAAGGTACAAAGTGCTTTTGTAGAAATGGATTCTGAGTTTTTAATGCTGAAAGGTATAAGTGGGAAAGTCTATGTTCTGTAGTTCACCAGGTCTGAGGGATGGCAGCATCTCTTAGTCTGTTTAGGGTGCTTGGAATTTGAAATTGGTCAAACAGCGTTGTCTTTTCAGTCGGTAAGACCCCTGTGCTACTCCTGTGTCTCCAGGCTCCTACAGAGCAGGCACAGTCCTGGTTCCCTGCTGCAGCTCTGCTCAGTGTCTGAGCAGAGGAAGATCTGGGAGAGCAGAAGGGGTCAGTAACTGAGTAGGTACTTGGAAAGGCCTTAGCCAGGCTGTTCCTGAAAGTGCTCTAGGGGAAAGTCTTCATCAAAGGGCAGTTTAACAGGCAAACAGATAAACAGCTCTTTCCGTCCTTCAGAGATTTTACGGAATAGAATATAAAAGGGTTCTGAGAGAGGGAAAACCAAAGTAAAATAGTAAGGATAGATTTTTAGAAATCAGTGATACTTGGAGAAGAGAGACAAAAGGACATTGTGTGTGTGTGTGTGTGTGTAACTTTTATGAGAGTTGTTAAACTGAGCCTGTGGAGAGATGCAAATGCAAGTGGATAATGTGATTTGAATGATCAAAATAAATGCTTGTGCCTGCAGTTTTTGCTGGCTTATCACAGCTTGCAGGCCTTGGTGTTCTTCATGTCACTTTATTTTTAAGGATAGTTGAAAAATTATCTGAGTTACGGCAGGTATTCCGTGTGCATAGCTGTGTGCTGCTTGATGTCTTACTTTCTGTGTAAGTTGGGGTCTAATGCCGATTACCTTTCCCAGCAGCTTTTGCAGTTCTACATAATCTGAGTTTAATAGATAATTTACATTTTATGGTGGGACAAATCCCTCATTTTCTTACTTAACGGTTTTTTCTCCTCTTACTCAAATGATTTTCCTATTTAATTTTCAGTGTAAGATTTGATTAGAGGACCCCAACTCAGTTTCCTGCTGCTTCACACAGTTGTTAGTATGAGATACTCAGCTTCACAGTTAGAACATCTGTGTTTGATTGATATCTTTCTGATCAGGTTTTCATTGGTACCAGCCTCAGGTTAATACCTTCACGGGGACCATGACATTCCTTGTTTTCTTGTCTTCAGGAGTGGGGATTTAGCGGAACAGGCACCATGAAAGAAAAGACTATTGTTCTTTGAAGGCTGAAACTGTAATGGAGCTACCTGCTTTCTCTTCAGACTGGTAATATAATCTCTGACTTGATTTAGAGAAAATGAAGAAGCTGTAATGCTGACAGCAGGCAGTGCTGCTCCACCTCCTCAGCAGAGGTGGAAAGGACCATCTGGCACTAAGTGGGTAGCAGTTATCCCAAAAAGTAATAAGTGGGAGTTCTTGCCGGTTACAATTTGTGATCACAGGCCAAATGGTGTCATTCTAAATCAGTGTATGTTTTCAAAGAGAAAGAGATGCAAGTATTTATTTTTGCCAACTTGAGAAGTATTTTCAGTCATGGGGGGCTCTGCTGGGGTTTCAATTGTTGGCATTTGAGAGAAAGTGTGAGGGGAGTTAAGTCAGAGGAGTGTGGCTGTGATGCCTGCTAGACCAGCTCCTAGGCACTAAAAACAGTTGGCTTTTTTTTTTTTTTTTAAGCTTTATGTAAGCTGCTACTTGATTAATCCGTGAAATGGAGGAATTTTTTTTAAAGGCTATGTAATGGAGTGTTCTGTTGATTTGGTTTAGACTTTGCCCAATGGGGACTGGAGATCTCAGTCCTTATCTTTGGCACTACTAACTAGTCCTGAACAAATTGCTGCTCTAAAATGATAAGAAAAACTTTGTAATGAGGTGAAAAACTCTTTAGATTGCTTTTAGAAGCACTTCAGTATGGTGGCTTGTGGTATTTTTGTCTGAAAAGTTGGATGCGGCATAATCAGAAATGCTGTACAGTGACTGCAGAGCTGGTTAACATGTTGCTTAGTAACCCAGATGGAGGAATTGAGAGTGGACTGGTAGAACCTGTGGATGGCATTGGCTTTCAGGGTGTTGCAGGGATAGGAAGAAAGCATTAGATTCAAATGGATCATGGAAAATTGGAAACTGAAGAGTATGACCAAGTTAATTTCTCAGCATTTATTCTGAATAAAAATGGTCAGCACTATAAATACAGAAGAACAGGAGCAGCATGAAGCACTGCAAAACGTCTGAAATGAAAATTGAAAAATATCATTTGCATGTGCACAGAGCAGGGGAAATTTAGGGTGAATTGTGAATTTGTGCCCTTTTTCAGACCTGGGTTCTTGTTGTAGACTTGCTCAGACTGTCAATACTACGGATCAGTGTGGAGAAAATTTCCACACAGACACACTCAGACTTTCAAAGAGGGTTTTGGTCTTTATCAGATTTTCTGGGTAGATAGAGCTGGTTTCCTGCCAGTGTCCATTGTCTCTGCACAGGGACTTTGCCGGGATCTTCCCAGCCCCTGCATAGCTGTAGCTGCAGGAATTCTCCTAAAGTGTCTAAGCTTTGCTTTGGACTCTGATTTCGCTGATTTCTTTGTGTGGTGGTTTTGTTGTTGTTGCGGGTTTTTTAACTGCTTCTGCCTCTTGTAAATGCCCAGCTTACCAAATCTTGTAAATAAAGATTCTGTCCAAGCCTACTGAATACACCCCTAGTCCTTGCACTGAGTCAGTTTTCTGTGTTGTGTTACTGTAGTTTGGATCTTTGGGAGTAGAAATCGAGAGTCGAAATTGGTGGATACATGTGCAAATTTTTTAAGTGACTTAACAAATACTGTTTTGTAAGTGCATGCATGTGGTTGTTTAATCTGTTTACCAAATTATTTCTATTAAGAAATACAGTTTAAGTCGGATACGAAGGCATCATTTTGGAATAGTCACCTCAATTAGTTAATTTTTTGTGACAAATTTCAGCACTCATGTAAACCAAATCCATGGTATGGCTTGTAGGTGCCTGATGTAACTGTATACTGTGTGCTCTCTAATGTTGCTTGGTTGCAATTAAAATTTTGCACTAAGAAACCCATTATGATTAAGTTAAACTTTAGTATTGCTTTTGTCCTCACAGACAGGCAGATCAGGCCGTATGAGGAGCTGGCAGTCACCTTTACTGATGACATGTGCATGTGTTTTTGTGTAGTCAAGGTTTTTGACTCTAGCATAACCACTAAAAATCAGATGCAAATAAACATTCTTCATAAATGGAGACAAATGAAAAACCTTTCCAAGTTGGGATAAAACTATCCTTAAAGGAAGACTAATTCATGTAACATGAGCTTATTTAGCTGTTCATTATTTGGAAAGTGAGCAACCATACAAACCGTCTGAGTGATGAGTCTGTCTTTATAATGTACCATGTGCTCTGGGTTTGTTTTCCTCAGTTTAAGAGTAATGTGATATACAGAATAATCTTGTAGTATAAATGATTACCTGTTCAGCTGTGGATGCAGTAGAGCTGAGTGTGGATGTGGAGATTTATTTACCTTTCTCAGATGTCACATTCAGCCCTCTGTGTTTTGTGTCTGATGGACGTGGATGCCAGCTGCAGTGTGCAGGTCTGGAATTTGGGCAGCTTACACCTCTCCTGTCATCCATCTAGACTATAAATCCCCAGATTTATATCTGCTGGCACTTTGCTCATGGTCTAGACACTTGTGCTGAACTTCTGTGTAAAGCCAATCCTGCCTGCTTACATTCAAGAAGTGTCTTTCTGTATTGTATTAAGAGCTTATCCGTGTGCTTCAGGCTTGGAGCGCAGGAAGTCTGCTGGCAGCACGCCTGCTATTCCATATTCTGAGCTCAGGCTCTTTGTGAATAGTCAGGATGAAGAAAAAAAAAATCAGCCATAAAGCACGACAAGTTGTTGACTGATTTCTAGATAAGTTTTGCAAGAAAAATTGAGTAAATATTAATATTGTGTGTAAGAAATGATGCGGCGTGGCTGGTTGTGGTGTAAACTGCAGGATGTGATTAAAAACGAGACTGAGCAGTGTGTGTAGGGGCTGGTTTGGGGAGGAACAGTCTCCACTTGGGCCTCATTTACTGTGGTTTAGGAGTAAACATAATGTCTGTTAACTGGCACAGGTTTCACTGCCATGAAAAACTATATATGTATTTTCTTTTGATACTGGAGATGCTTGGTCATTTATCATTAGAAAGAGCATCTGGTCTTGATTTTTACAATTCATTTGGATCAATAGCTTTTTTTTTATATATATTGTTTTATTTTGGAACTTTTTATGTACAATATGTAATGCTTTTTAACAAAGATTCAGACTTTATTTTACCTCTCAGACTCTCTTCCAGAAATAACAGTATGTAGTTCCACATAAATTGTATGTAGTGACTTCTGAGTTCTCTATAGGAAAAAAAAACACCAAATCTCGTTGAAACAGGCTGACAAAGCCATGGCTATAACAAAGCACTTGTTTCTTGGCTGTCAAGTCTGGTTATGCTTGTGAGATTTTCCAGACCTGGGCTGAACTTGCAAATGGTTTTAGTTTTCTGAGAATTTTCACACACCAGCAAATAGAATATCCTGAATTTCATAAACAACAACAACAAAGGGAATAAATTCTGGAGCCTTTTCTAACTCTCTGCAAGGGCACAAATTCTGGCTCTGTCACTGCAGTGTATAATAGATGGGACTAGACCAAACTCAGAAGAAGTTAAAAAATAAGCCCATGGTAAAATAAAGAATTTTATATATAAATTAATCTATGTGATTTGGGGGGAGAAATAGCTTTTTGTTTGATACAGTCCTCGCTTGTGTATGTTAATGCAAATAGCATATTTTCAAATGTTCTGGAGGGCCTGTGTAGGAAGAGACATTCGTCGCAGCTAGAATTATTTTGGATAATTCAAAAGAACTACAAAATTGTTATGTAGGATTCCTGTTTGTATTTTTAAGATGCTCTGTAACACATTGTTCACACCAAATATAACTAGAAAGAGCCCAGTATAAAGCACCGTGTGTCCATTCTTCCCCTTGAAAAGACCTGAGTTTGCATCCTGGTGTCAAGTTGTATCTGAAGTGCTCATGCCTGTGGGATTTGATCCGATTTTTTTTTTCTTTTAATATAAAACAGAAACAGTAAATGATTATTGAAAGTATAAATACTTCATAAAATCGAATTTTATTATTTTCTTCCAAATAGGAAATCACTTTAAATATTAATCACTTCACTTACATGTTTAATGTGCCTAATTTGATGGAAAGATGCAATACTTACAGCCATTTGCCTTTTAGATAAAGGAAAGATGTCTCCAGATTTCATATTGTGTTACTTGTGTACTTCTGGGAATTCTAGATTTTCCTTGAGGAGATGGATTTTATCTATGTGCAGCTTGCTAGCAGACTTTTCCTAAGTGTAGAAATGCTGTAGGCAAAAATGTGGAATACCCTGGAAATATTTTAAGAAAGCTCCAGAAAGAACCTTGGATTTTTTTCAACTGTGTTTTTTTTTCCTCTAAAAGTTGTTTTTACCGAGTATAGATACCAGATGGTCAGCTTCTGCATGTCGCTCATTAGGGGAACATCATCAGCTGGGTTTTCCTTCCTTTCCCTGTGCCCTTCCTCTTCCCCCTCCTGCTGCTGCTGCTGTCCGGACGAGGGGCCGGGCGCTGGGCTCCGCTCCTGCCTGGGGCAGGACCTGCTGCACAGACACTGCCGAGTCCCCTCTGCTCGTGGGAACTCAGAGCTGGTGAAAGCAAACCGCTTGTGTCAAGTGAAGCCTTCCACCTCCTTATGCTTAGGTGATTTTTAGCATTCTGCTTATTAGTAATGGGAAGGATTTAAGTGAATAATCGCACAGAGAGAAGCTCCTTCCCACTTTCCTCTTCCATCACCGTGCAAGCTTTTAAAGCATTAAAAGCAGCCATGGGAAAGTGTTTCTACCTGGTCTCGAGAGAATGACGTGTGTGAATTACAAAAATGTAAGTGTATGAGAAATTCTTCTTCTTCCAAAGGACCCCGGTCTGTGCTGGTGTGCAGGGCTGAGAGGCCCCGAGGGGTGCGTTTGCTGTTCGCAGCGTCACCTCCAAAACACCCTTGGGCTGAGCAAATCTGCTTGTCCTTCATCTTGTGAGCTCCCCCAAAAGGATGTCAGGTTGGCATCCCTATCCTAAGAGAGTCTGTTTTCTGGGAACTCCAGCTTTTGCTCTGTGTCTTTCAGTAGGCTGAAAGGAAATGCTTTTCTAGGATGGCAGTCTCTGTATTTTTCCAGCATTCCTGGATACTTTTCCCTCCTGAGTTGTTCTGCCTGTCACGATGACCCAGGAGCTGCTGTGTGTGAGAGTAATGTTATTTTCCTCTCCCTTGCTGTGAGTTGCTGCTGCAGGTGCAGGTCTGTAAATACCAGGGCTAATGTTTCTCAGTATTGTCTTGTGCATCCTGGGGGTGAAGGAAGATGAGCAAATAAATTATGGGAGAACTCAGGTAGTGAAGACGCGTTGAGGGAGAGAGCAGCAGCAAAATGTTTCCGAATTTGTGCATGTGTTTCCTGAACAGTTAATTGTGTGTAAATAAATATGTGGATAGGCTGGTGGGAAGAGTAACCGGAAAGTGGTGAACTTAGTAATAATGTATTTTGAAAAGCTTGTGTGAGAAAGGCTCCCAGTCTCCTAATGGAGAATTTAGAGAGAACAAAAGCTCATCTGAAGATTGACTTGATTGAGTGATTTAGAAGTCAAACAGGATTTTGACACGTTTATACCTGTGCTACAAATGCCAGTCACCATCCTTCTGAATAGAACGGATCATTGCACTTGGGGTGACTGGCTATCAGAGATGGATGAGTGTGCAGATGCTTTTTCTCCTTGAATGTACATGTATTGCCCTTTCATGGCAGCTTGGATGAAAGGTTTTAAAAATATTATTTTCAAATAAATGTGAGGAAAAAAATTTAAAATTATATTTAATGCTGTTTTTCGCAAGAATTTGTTAGCAATATGCATGGGGGACAGTGGTTAAGGGGGTGGGTGCTGCTGGGACTCAGCTGTAAGGAGTGTACTTCGAGTATTTGTTTCAGATGAAAACTGCCTGGTGTTACAGATGCATTTCTGTTACCTGCAAGGCAGACAGGTTTGAGAAGGAATTGGAATGCCAATCAGCATTTTTTTTCTAGACACCCTCATAGTAAGGATTATAGGTCACCCTTTGCTCTAAGCAGCATCTTCTCAGTGGATGTTTAGTGGATTTTCACATCTTTAATTATTAGCTGAGTATTGGAAGCTGGTAAATTTTCATGACTTTTTTTCCCGAGTTCTTCTGAATTTACCGTGTTGTTTATATATATTTGTAATAAAGTTTTGGGACTTGATGTCTTGCTGACTGCAGCCTTTAGTAGATTAATGTCTAATTGATTTGATTAATGTCTAATACTAAAGAGTAATTTACTCCATTCCCCACTGCCAGCTAAGAAATGCTATTTGGTCCTCTCTAAATGTACTCTTGCTACATTTTTCCAGACTACTGCAGAATATAAGTTATGGCTATAAATACATATATTTACATACACACAGAACATTTTTAAGGAATCTATCAAATTGTTAGAAAAAGGGAAACTGTATAAAATCATCCTTCATGCTCCTTAGATGGCATTTGAATAAATACAGGAAAAATTGCTGTGGGTTTTGTAAAAGGAATTGCTGCTTTCTGAATCACACCATGTTCTGGTGAAGGCACCAGCAAATCATGGCGGAGAGATCCAGTTGATATAATTCACTTGGATTTTCAGTAGAATTTTATCCAAAGTTTTTCAGCAAAGACATTTTAGGAAACTCAGTGCGCACAGCACGAGAGAGTCTTGTCATGGACGGTAATGGGCTAAGATGGAAATAAGGACAGAAATAAATGGTCAGGTGTCGTGGCAGAGGGATGTCACCTGTAGAATTTGGCACCAGGCTCTGTAGGATTGTGCTAATTAATGGGCTCAAACATGAAGACAACTGGAGATGATACAGATTTACTATACTAAGAAGCAAAGGATGGCTGAAGGGTTGCAGAAGAGTCCCAAGTCTTTAATTGCTGATTAATAACTCCGAATTGAATACAACTGTTACTGTGACATAGATAGGAACACACAGCAACACACACAACAGGTGTTCAGGTAGAGAAGAAGAAAGGAAGTCTAGTTTATTGTTGACTTCGTACATATAAGTTTCTGGACAGTGATCAGAGATTGGACAGAGAAGTTACCACTTCTCTATCTTCACTGGTCACTTGAGAAGTCCATCAGGTCATATCTTTTACAAAGGAATGCAAACATGATTCTTGTTTATCTTACAATTCATGAGAACTGACTCCACTATACTAAAACAAATCAGAAGGCTTATTATCAGGGACAACATACAACAAATAAAGCACTGCATGGCTTGCAAAACAAATCCAAGTTATAGAAAATTAGGATTCCTAGCTGACTGTTGCTGCTTAGTAGAGAATCTTGGGATAATGACTAGTAGAGCCATGGAAACATCAGCTCAGATCTTGGCATCTTTAAAATGTAAACAAAGCAGTGAAATCTCAGTGAGAATTGTTGGGAATTAATACGAAAGAAACAGTGAATAACAGAAAGCATTATGAAGCTATTGTGGAGATTTTTGGAATGGTCGTGTTCTGAAGCCTGAAGTTTGATCAGCTCATTTTGTAGAAGATATTTTAGAGCTGGTGAAGACTTGAAACAGGGCATGACTTTAGTAGAAAAGGAATGACAGAGTACAGAGGAACTGTGTAGCAGAGAAGGGAGATGCATTTTAAAACCAGTTGTTGGAAAACAGTGAATGAAGCAGGATTTTCAAGTGGAATATATGTACATACCATGTTTGTCCCTCAGCTTGATGCCCTTTAAATCCCTGCTGGAAGTGAGGTCATGCCACTTTTCCTGTGTTCTTTAGTATTTGTGTTCCTCTTCTTGCCTTGGCTCTGTTCCCGGGTGGTGTGGCTGAGCTGGGGAGTTGCTTCAATCATGTATTAAGGAGGGATTTGTTCATGGGCCTTGTGATCTCTAAAGGTTAACAAGTTAAATGAATGTATCACACAGCTGGGCACTGGGGATTATGAATATTGCTTTAATCGCAAGGGCCCAAAAGCCAAGAGCAGAGATTTTCCTCCGTTGCTTTCCTCGTGTGTGTTTATAGAGCATAAAAGCTCTCTCTGGGTGGCTGAGAAAATAACGCCTTTTTTTTTGGAATTGTGTTAAGACTGTTCTGAAGTGGTTTCTGCACTATCGTTTGCATTATTTGGCTTCATGAGCAATAAACTTTGGAAAATGTGCTTTCCATACTCGATTTAGATTTAAGATAATCCAGTCTAGCTACAAGACTCTGAACGTTTAACTATTTTTCATGTTTCAGCCTCATTCTTGCTAAAGAAAAAAGCCTTTTTGATATGGGTGGTGATACAGCCGGGCAATTGCTGTATTTGCTGTAACGCATCTTGATGTCAGAAATGTTTTTCTACAAGACTTGCCTGAGGAAATTTCAGACCATTGTTTCTTAATGTACGTCGTTCCAGAGTATAATAAAGGTGAATCAGGCATTTTGGCTGTGTTAGCTACTGCAAAGGAGAGAATGGGCTGGCGTTTAAGGCTAAGACCTAAGAAGTGGGAATGTAATCAAAGGGATTCCTCAAGCCTTGAATTCTTCCAGCTCTGGAATAAGAGTTTGTGTCCCAAGTGGGGTGTGTATATATGTATGGATATTGGCTATAGGATGCAGTTACTGCTGTGGATGTGAAATTCTGCTCTACAAAGAAAATCTTTGCACCGCTGGTAACACTACCGTGCCACTCCTCACTCCAGACAGAGACTCTAAGAGTAATGTAAGAAGTAGTGGTGATGCCACAGCAGAAAGGAGCAACAAGTAAGTGTAAGGCTTGGGTTACACTTCTCTCACCAGCAAATCTGCTCAATAGCTTTAGAGAGAGAACAAGTGTGAGTGAGTGTTGATTATTTCTTGACTGGTCTTCAATTCAAGTATTCCAATACTGTAGGCTTCGGAAGAAAAGCAAGCCAGGTATTTTTGTTGTTTCTTCCTGTTTTCCTTGGTTGTGCGTGCTCTTCAATGCCAAGAAATGGATAGGATTTGGGATTTGCCTCAGTGAATGATGATGTAAGTTATTGATGATTATACCTGCCGGTCGGAATCATTTATGTTCCAAATACAGGGGAAAAATGCATCCCCTTTCTTTCCATTTCTGGGAGGCATTTGGATTTCCTCCATAGGACAGACTATAGATACAACTTTTAAAAATCAGTTTGGTTTTGTAGTTATGCATCTTTATGGAGAAATCTCACCCCTCACTGCCAAAGCTTTATTGAAGCTAAAAATGGGGCAGGGTGTAAAGGCTTTGTCTAAAATCTGGAGCCAACACTGCAGTATTCAGCTCAGCTGAATTATCATTGAATTTGATACACGCTTTCTGATACTCCTTGACTCTATCCACGAGTCAAGGACAGAGCGTTTCCTTTCCCAGAATGAAAGAGAACAGTGTGTCCAAGCATTCTGGTGCTGGAGGGACTCAAAAAAGCGCTGGAACTGCAGCATCACCACCACCCATCCTCCCTCAGCTCTCTGAAAGCAGGGGAAGGACCGTGCATAAGAGGAGGCAGGAGGGGTGGAGGGTGTGATACCCTGAAGAGGACAAAGCAAATTGCAGGTCCGGTTTTTCCAAAGCTCCTGTAACAGCCAGCTGAAATGCCTAAGGCACTTCTGAGCCAAAGACTTCTGAGGCCTACAGAATTTTTTGGTTTACGATTGGGATAGTTAAGAGAGTACTTGGTATCCAAAGCGGACTTCTGAAGACCTGGTAATGCAGTTCTCAGGAGTCGCATTGGAAGCAACTCAGTCTTGCATTGAGAGTGCTCAGCTTACCCTGGGTGTCTCACTGTGAATGTTTTCTGCCTGCTACTGTTTATCTATCTCCTCAAGGCTTTGTGAACTTTGTTCTTTGTGATTTCCTTTGATGGATTCCTAACAGCTTGCTTTAAGGTTAGCTGATTTCTCCTGTTAAAAAGAATCTCACTGGGCTTTCAGTTCTCACTTGCCTCAGGCTGAGGAACCACAGTTCGTTTTGCCAGAACTGTAACTCTCTTTATCTCCATTTTTGCTGCCAGTTGTGGGATGAAACCAGAAACTCCTGATTATTGTTAGCTGAGGAGGACAGTACGGAGTGGAGCTTTTGTATACAACACTGAATTCTTTTGAAGCCTGCTATGTGCTGTAATTTCAAATGTACTCATACAATGGCTTCATTTATGTCATAGTTTAAACACACTGTCTGAGGTACTCCGGCCTGTGTTAAATATCACTTATATACATCATGAAAGGTAAAAGAGGTATAAATAATCCTTGTCCTTCAAGTACTTACTCAACTGTGCGCTCCCGTGTTGGAAGGTTTGAAAGAGTGACTTAAAGCAGAATATCCCCTTCTGCTGAGTCCCAGTTTTCCTGCATGGAACAGTTAGCCAGCTATCAAATAAATGAGAGTCAAGAGCGAAATGCTCTCCTGAAAACTCCTTATCTTTGCTTCATTTCACTCAGTCTAAGATCTGGTCTGTAGTGTTAGCAGACTGTTAACAGCACAAAAGAAAAGACTGTTCTTTTACTTCGAGTGTTCATTTACAGATGAAAAATCCTTTGTAAGGTATGTTCTTTCTTTCTGTCTTTCCTCTTGTTTTAACCCAAAGCCCAAGTTGTTTGTATATGTTAAAGCTTAGCACTTCTGATTTTGCTGAATACGAGAAATGTTTGAAAGAGAACTGCTATATATAATATGTTTGATTGACTTTTTATAAAGACATGTACTTCTCCTTGGGAAAGCTGTCAGTAGGATGTTACTTTTGTTTCATTCAACTGTAGATAATTCTGTCCTCTGGCAATATGAAAACAAATTCAAATAAAGTACTCAACACGTAATACTTGTGTTAAAAAAAAACCTCCCAAGACCCCTCTTTTACCCTCTCTCTCCTTTAAAGGTTAATTTCTCCCCCTCTTCAATCCTGTTTAATTTTTCGTTTCTTCCCTTATGTGCACCTTTCCTGACGGGTGTTCTTATTTTAACATATTTACCGGTTGTTTTCACGTGGTGTATTTACAAAGAGGAAAACAGGCTGAGAAGAGTAGTGTTTGAATACAACACTCCGGTGTGCTTTCTGAAGGAACAAAAAAATTTCGACGTTTTCTGTTTGTTCTGTAGAAGCTGATTAAGGAGGTTTGGAGTAGGTGTTGTGTATCCTCGGGGGTTATCTCCTCAGTGTCCTGAGCTGAAGCAATGCAGTGGCAGCCGTTGAGATACCTCCTCAGGTTGGAGCAACAGAAGTTCCCTGTCGAACAGGTCTTGTGCACGTGTCCTTTTGGAGAAAAGTTAAATGAGACAAACTTGTGGAAAACGAGCTCAGTTTCTAGAAAAAATTGAAATAACCTGTTAAGACAGCAGGGAGAAGAGGGAATCTTGACCAGTCCATTTTGGAGCCATTTTCAGCAGGCTTGGCTCTTCCAGCTGCTTCTCAGCCTCTTTCTTCACCTGTCTGACACAGCATTAGCAGTGATGGTAGTGTGTGGACACCGGGATGTAAACGTGACACTTGGGATAAAGCTGTGCTGTAAATGACACTCTTGAATTTTAGCAATTTCATCATTAAAACGGTTATTATCCCAGGTTGGTTTGGGTCAAAAGGGACCTTACAGCTCATCTCATTCCAACTTCCTGCCATGGGCAGGGAGGCATTTCACTACATCTCGTTCACTAGATCACTAGACCAGGTTGGGTTGCCTCATATATTTGAGCAGTGTTGTCAGAATTTTTTGTTTGGTTCTTACTGAAATCTCTGGCAAAGCTTACAGCAGCATTGATAGGATGGGAATAGGTGTGGGATGTTCCAAAGGCCTGCTGTGTTACATGTCCTTTCAGTGTCATGATGTCTCTGGACCGTTGAGTCTCCTCATCCAGGGATTTGCTGACATCTGTTAAAAGTCAGAAAATTCCAGTAATTCCCTTAACCTTTAATTACTCTGAAAGGATAATATTTTTCTTGGTGCATCTTGATCATAACCCATCATTTCCTAGTCACACGGGCATGAGGTGTGCAAGACCCAAACCAGCTGGTTAATAAACAGCCGATCTGAGATAGAGGAGGGGGAGTGAGCAGACAGGCTGTATTCAGAGTTATTAAACACAGGATGATAATTAGAGTGTGAAGACATGAGAGGGGTGAGGGCTGGGGACCACCAGGTACCATAACAACAAAACAGCAACAGCTCCTGCCCCAAGATGGCTGGGGAACAGGTGAGGTAAATAGGTAAGTTTGTAAATTTTGATAAACATGATTAAGATGCTGAAAAATGTGATCCTTCATGAATAGGTCAGAACTATTTGTGAGCCAAAAATAAGATGGGAGCTTCTTATAATTTTCATATAAAAGCAGGAGTCTGAGTTGTTAAGAGCAGAATGTAGGTGTCATCTGCATTTAACACACAGCATGGGTTTTTTTTTTAAGGCACACATGGTAAGCAAAAAAATCTTAATTTAAAGCATGGTCAGTTTTCTGATTTTTTTTCATAATTCTGTTGAGGTCTGGATGCTTTCCCGTAGTTATTTAGAGTGATGATCACGAAGAAACTGTTGCCAACTTAAAATATGGTAGAGTGGTTGTTTAATACTGTTGAAAATCAGCCAAGACACATCTAATTCTGGACTGGAGTGTTATGTTGTATGGTTTTATTTGTGGAATTCTTGATTTATCAATGGTCTACGTTCCTGTGTAATGAACTGTGTAAGTACAGTCATTATGTATGGTAACATATGATTCAAATCTTACTTTTAATTAGAGAGTATGAGGTTAAGAAGACAAACTCTTTGTCAAGATGAAAACACGAGATATTTTTTCCAGATTAATCCCCTGTAAAATTAGGTCAGTCATAGTTATATGACAATAATTTAAAGAACATTGTCATTTTCCTTATCTTTGATTTCTTACGTGACAAATGTCATTAAGAAACACATTTTGCTTAAAAATTAATTTAGGCAAGTTAGAACTGGAATCAAGATTATTTTTAGTCAGTATGTATTTTGTTTCCAACATATATATATATATGTGCAAAGAATTGAAACTGCGAATTGATTTGATTTTAGAATACCATCCAAGCTTACTCAGTTTATCAGATGAATACCAGCTGGCAGATCTGACAGCCAAAGCTAGAAAAATAACCTCATTTAAAGTTGGAAATCCCTATTCATGAGACCATTTCAGAGCCTTTGCTTTCCAGCAGGACTGGTTGAGCAGCATGTTCTGATCATTGGGGTAGCTTTGGTTTTCAAAGACAGATGGTCATTGTGTTTAATGTCTGTGTATTAACGTTCTGTTGATACAAGTATGAGTAAGTTGCTAATTTCTCTGGGAAAATGTAATTGACCTGTTGAGATCGTGTGACCTGGGCTATGTTTGGTCCAGAGGCTTCAGATTCAATTAGCTTTGCAAAATTGCTGTGAATTTTTACCTACTTGCTTGGATTGAGGAGAAAAAGGTTGCATAGTTTACTCTAGGATGAATAGAAAACTAGTCTTATTTCAGCCTTTTATTTGGACGTTTCTCAGTACTAATGTTCAATATTTTCAAATATAAGATGGGTGGTATTCAGCTCAAATATCTCAAGAGACTTCTCAAACTTGTTGCTGTGAAATCAAACATTCTGGTATGATTTCAGGCTATGTAGTCAAGTTGCCATGGATGGCAGCTTTTCTGGCTCGAATCGTAAAGCTATTTTTGAATCTTTTTTTCCTCATGGATTTTAGCCTTACAGGAAAATATTGCACCTACAGTGTGTGTTTCTGTACCCGAAAGCATTCATGCCTTATATAGGCAGTTTTCTGTATTAGGGTGACAGGAAGGTGCTTCAATCTGACAGCTGAAAGTGTCAACAGTATTGTTTGGGGTTTTTTTTCATAAACCATTCTTACCTGTTTCAGTAATTCCTGCATTAGGTAGGAGCCCTTCTCTTGGGCAGTCACTCATCTGGCTTTGATTTTATGCTTTTTTTTTTGCGCATTCATGCCACTAGGGTATTTAAAAATTGAGTTAATTTGTGTGCCATGTGCTAATGGGCTTAATAGAGTATAAGAAAAGCTCTTTTTAAGAAATACTGGAACATGGATATGAAGGATGTTGGAGGGGTGGCAAATGTGCAGCTTTTTGCCATTTTACACTTCAGTTGTTTTTAACACATTCTTCTGCAGAAGAACTCAGTGGTTATTACTACCAGAGTAGTAAGCAAGATACACAAAAACAAGAAATTATTTGGGACTGCAGGATGGCTAGTTTGTATCTGAGTTACTTAATTACCTCCTCTCCTGAGTGGGTAGCTTTTAAGTGTTTGCTTACTTGTCTTTGTGACATTATTACCAACTTGTACATTTTAATAGCATTTTTTTGTTCTCTTACTCTGGAAATTGTGTAATGTCTGTTCATTCTCAACTGTCTGAGCAGCTCTGTCCATGATGGCTTCATTCAGAAATTGTCTGAAGCAGTGAAAAGGTCCCAAACACAGAGAATTATCAAAAACTGTTTAAATTGGATAATTGCTGTTATGGCGATGGATGCGAACAAAGTGACGAATGCACTGGAACAGTAAACATACTATAAGAAATGTATAATTGAATTGATTCTGTTCTAGGCTGAGGATTGTTCAGAAGAAAAGGAATCAGCAGTTGGTTGCAAAATCACTGAAAGGATCCATGGGCAGTGTGTTTTCCTGCTGTTCTGTATCACGGGAGGGCCTTGTGACACTCTCAGTGGGTTTTCTTTCTGTTTATGTTGTTCCTGATGTAAATTGCCTGACTCTGTCGTCAAAAAACATTAATTATTACTGTCTTTTTAGTGGAACTCGGGAATATTCCAATTCCATGGTCACGTTTTACACTTGCAAACCCGAGTGGCAGTTTGAAGTTGATAGCTGGCAATTCCTAGCTGGATTTTATGGGCAGAAATCCCACTCGGGTTGGCTTCATGGGCAGTTGGCTTCATGGACAGAGGCGGGAGGAGTCTGAAGGCTGCAGAAGTTCAGCATTGGCAGGACCATGCCCGTCAGGGACTGTGTTATCCAACACCCACCTTGTGTCTGTGAAGGCAGCCAGCAGAGCAGAGTGGTAACCAGCCAGGTCCTCGCTTGGCAGGGGAAGGTTAAGATGTTCGACTGTTCCCTTCTCCCTGCCAAGTCTAATAGAACTTGGAAAAACAATGCTGATACAATAAAAAGAAAAGGAGTAGTTTTATAATCTTTTTTAAAAATATTACAACTTGCAGCGATGTCACAGGACAGAGGTTTTAACCCTCCAAACTTATCATGTCTTCAGAAACCCTAACTGAATATTGCTTCTGATTGAAACATGCCAGTTGGTGATTTGTGTGTTTAATCAAGTGAATGATTCTAAAAGGAATTCTCTGCCACCAAAGCTGTTTGTGTATTAGTCTCTAAATGTATTTGTTGTGATAAAACGTGTCAGAATTTATAACTTTCAATAGCAGAATTTGCAAATATAATTAGAGGGTTAAAGGCTTTTAAAGAATAAAAGCACTTTAATGACATCCAGTTTTTATTGACAACCCACTAATATCTGCTGCCTTCACATAATGATTTCGAATGTTATCCTGTGAGCAGATAAAAGCTGTGCTGTTTAAAAGCTCAATGCAAAGCAGCTTCATTGGATCGGCTCGTGGAATGCAGATGGGAGTTCCTGAGCAGATGATGGGTTGTAAGTGCTTGTCTGCAGCTCACACAGCACAGTCCATTCCTGCATTGTTTTACAGGGTGTCACATTAAGAGCTGTATTAAGAAGATAGATGGCAGCAAACTGAAACATTTATTAGGAGTTATTTTTAGTTATTCCGTGAATGTTTTCTGTTTTCCAAAAATTGTAACATTGCTGCTTTTGAATGAAAAAATTACTCACTCACCTGAGGTGTTTGCAAGTACCCAGATTTGGTATGTTTAAAAGAATTGTGGAGAAAGCCAAATAGATATTTTAAGATCTGTTTTTTCTTTTGCCTATTTAGGATCTAAAGAACAGAGGGTTTTTTTTAGAATCATAGAATCCCAGAATGGTTTGGGGATGAAATGGGCCTTAAAATTAATCCAGTTCCACACTGTTACAGGTAATTAAACGATAAAGCCGAAATAATAATAATGAAAATCGGTTTTTATTTCGAGACCGAGATTCGGTCGTCGATAGCCACAGTCAAAGGGACAGCCCCGAGCCCGGGGCTCTGATCCGAGCTCTGTCCCTCGAATCCCCTCTCTTCACCAGTGTCGTCTCTGCTGGGTCGTTTTTATACAGTTTTTTTCACTTGGGGCAGTTTCTCCTGTTCTTTCGTGGTTTCACATATTCCTTTAGTCTCCTTCTCTCTGTGCTGGGCTGGACAAAGCGTTTCTGGGAAGTGATGGATGCTGTTGGTGAGTTAGGTTAGCCTGGTGTTGGGCTGCAGCTCCTGCCGGCTCTGGCTGTCACGATTGTCGATACCGATCGAGTATTCATCGCTTGGGTGTTCCCTGGACTGTCCCGGGAAGGGCCCATCCCTGCAGGAGCCACCTCTTTTCGGTTGTTAATTAGGCCTTTTTCTCAGCTGGCATTTGTTTCACAAATCGTGCGGCAACATTTTCCCTGGTTCTTGCTGGTGATGTTTTTAAACCTTAAGAATTTCTCTCACGGGCACAACTTTATTTCACGTATATTTTACATTAGCGCGAATTATTCCGTAACATTTATAACACACCCCCTACCCTAGGCAGAGACGCTTTCCACTGTCCCAGGTCGCTCTGAGCCCCGTCCAGCCTGGTCTTGGACATTTCCAGGGTTCCAGGGGCATCCACAGCTGCTCCGTGCCAGGGCCTGCCACCCTCTCCGGGAACAATTCCTGCCCATATCTGGTCTAACCCTGCCCTCCTTCAGCTTAAGGCTGTTCCTCCCTTTGTCCTGCCCTCCATGCCCTTGTGAAAACTCCCCCTCTAGGGACTTAAATCATGTGAAATAATCTCTAGTAAGTCTTGTTTGATCTGGACCTGTTTGGGTGTAGGGTCCGTGCTGGTCTTGTGCCCTGTGTGACTGGACACAGAGAATTTTGTGGCTGAGTCTTCCTGAGCACACAGTTTCTGCCAAAGGCTCAATGCTTGTGCATGCAGGTGCTGCGGTGCATTTGCAGGCAGGTATGTGAGGGGGGACAGCTCCAGGGATGTGAGAGAGCGTGGGGCAGAGCTCCAGCGGACTGGCGGAGGACGGCGGGTGGGCAGGAGCCGGGGCGGAGGCTGTGCGGGATCCGGGGACTGTGCGGGGCTGTGCGGGAGCCGGGGACTGTGCGGGCTATCCGGGGACTGTGCGGGGCTGTGCGGGAGCCGGGGACTGTGCGGGATCCGGGGACTGTGCGGGGCTGTGCGGGAGCCGGGGACTGTGCGGGAGCCGGGGACTGTGCGGGGCTGTGCGGGAGCCGGGGACTGTGCGGGTCGGACTGTGCGGGGGCGATCCGGGGACTGTGCGGGGACTGTGCGGGAGGCCGGGGACTGTGCGGGGCTGTGCGGGAGCCGGGGACTGTGCGGGAGCCGGGGACTGTGCGGGGCTGTGCGGGAGCCGGGGGCTGTGCGGGCCGGGGACTGTGCGGGATCCGGGGACTGTGCGGGACTGTGCGGGATCCGGGACTGTGCGGGATCCGGGGACTGTGCGGGGCTGTGCAGGGCTGTGCGGGATCCGGGGGCTATGCGGGGCTGTGCAGGGCTGTGCGGGATCCGGGGACTGTGCGGGGCTGTGCGGGATCCGGGGACTGTGCGGGAGCCGGGGACTGTGCGGGAGCCGGGGACTGTGCGGGATCCGGGGGCTGTGCGGGGCTGTGCGGGAGCCGGGGGCTGTGCGGGCCGGGGACTGTGCGGGGCTGTGCAGGGCTGTGCGGGATCCGGGGGCTATGCGGGGCTGTGCGGGATCCAGGGGCTGTGCTGGGCTGTGCGGGAGCCGGGGGCTGTGCGGGGCTGTGCGGGAGCCGGGGGCTGTGCGGGATCCAGGGGCTGTGCGGGGCTGTGCGGGAGCCGGGGGCTGTGCTGGGCTGTGCGGGATCCAGGGGCTGTGCTGGGCTGTGCGGGATCCAGGGGCTGTGCTGGGCTGTGCGGGAGCCGGGGGCTGTGCGGGGCTGTGCGGGATCCAGGGGCTGTGCGGGGCTGTGCTGGGCTGTGCGGGAGCAGGGGCTGTGCAGGAGCCGGGGGCTGTGCAGGGCTGTGCGGGGCTGTGCGGATCCAGGGGCTGTGCGGGGCTGTGCGGGAGCGGGGGCTGTGCTGGGCTGTGCGGGATCCAGGGGCTGTGCTGGGCTGTGCGGGATCCAGGGGCTGTGCTGGGCTGTGCGGGAGCCGGGGGCTGTGCGGGGCTGTGCGGGATCCAGGGGCTGTGCGGGGCTGTGCTGGGCTGTGCGGGAGCCAGGGGCTGTGCAGGAGCCGGGGGCTGTGCAGGGCTGTGCGGGGCTGTGCGGGATCCAGGGCTGTGCGGGGCTGTGCGGGATCCAGGGGCTGTGCGGGGCTGTGTGGGCTGTGCGGGAGCCGGGGGCTGTGCAGGGCTGTGCAGGGCTGTGCGGGATCCGGGGACTGTGCGGGGCTGTGCGGGATCCAGGGGCTGTGGAGCGTTCCTCCTGCCGCAGGGATCCCCGTCAGTGCTGCAGGCTGAGCCGCCTTTGGAGGTTTCCGTGCTTGACTGAACGAAACCTCCATGCTCGCATAGAAGGGCTGTGCTGGTTACTGGCTCTTTACTTGTTTTTCCGGAGAAATGAAAAATTTTAAGCAGGGAGGTAATTGGCAGCTCTGAAAAATAAAATAGGGGTTTTTGTTAATTTATGGAATGTCTTACAGTTTTACAACTGTCCGTAGAAGTCGCTGTTATGGTTCTGGGAACACCATGAATCCCAGGTAAAGCTGTCAATTACTTCTCAGTGTCCTCTTGCAGGAGAATAAAAAACCTGACTTAATGCAGTTGAACACTTACTCTTCTTTCCTTTAAACCTGCAAATACAAGGTGGCCTCAATTTACTTCGATTCTTTTTGTTTGTTTGTTGGATGACAAATGAGAGGTGTCTGTGTTTCCTTCTACTTGCTGGTTCTCAGATGAGATTTCTAAAACAATAGATTGGTGAAGGCTATAATACAATGTCGTCAGCACAAATAAAACACAGGCTGGGAATAAAATAGCTGCTCTCATCTTTTTCAGTAAGTAGCAAGACGTTTTTTGTGGCTTTTCGCTGATGAACATCATGTTCTAAATACATGATGACAGAGTGAAAGGCCAAGTACTGAACCCTTGATTTAGTGCTGGATCTCACTTGGGAGTTACGTTTATGTAAGGATTGAGTTTTTAAAAAAAAACAGAGTGAGGAGGTTGTAGGATTTTAGCAGGAGGACTTGATAGGATGAAGGGAAATATAGTTGTTAAATCATGTACTATATGATTTGTGTCAAAGGGCAGTATATCTGCTTTTCTTCTCCCATTTGAAAAGTGGTGAGAAGGAAGAGGCAAGTGACCAAAGTTAGTATTGATTAACGGCGATTTAAAAGCAGGAACATTCACTTTTTAAATGTCAGGATGAAGAGTGGGGTCTGCCTGATGTTTACACAGTAATACTCTGGAAAAGTTGTGGGATGGGATTATAGTAGCTCTGTGTGTGCATCTGGACAGGGCGAGGCACAGAGGGTGCTGAGAAGATGCCACTAAATTCTGTTGTGTTTCTTTATGTCTTTCAGGACTTGAAGTGAATGGAGGAGGACACGTTTTGCTAGAGATTTAACTTGCCTGAAGATATCAAGGTAGGAGAATTTTTTTCTTCTACGGTCCCATGTGTTCTTTGCAGGCACCATTTAATTGTTTAAATACAGTTGCAGTTGTCTTCTATTGTTTCATTGCTAATGTGTGATCACCTGAAATTGGAACAAAGGCACCGTCTTTCCATAACAGTTTTATCGATTCTTAACCTGATTGTATTAGAGAAAAATATGTAAGAGCTTGCACATACTAGTGTTTGATTGTTCTCTTTTCGTCCTGGAGGTGGGAAAGGAAAGAGAATGGATAGTTGTTGATAGAGGCAGCTACTAGTAATATTTAAAACAAAAGCAGTAATTTTAACTGTTATGAGCAACACAGAAGACACTAAAGGTACCACAGGTGAATTGATGAAAGTGAGGTGATGGCATTTCTAACGTTTGTTTGGTTAAAATTTTTCTCCAAGGCTGGATAATTATGACATTGTATATGGGGAATGGAAGTGTCCTTTGGGAATTGTCTGTATTCTTAATCTAGAATTAGAAACCAGGTTATGCAAAATGGAAAAGCCTGGTTCAAAATTAAATTTCCTGAATTTCAAGGTCATCATTTTCATGTTGAGGAGAGAACTGACTTTTGGCTTTCTCCTAGTGAGTGATTGCATTCTTTCTGGATTGTTTTTGATCTTGTTCTAAAAAGTTGTTAAATGTCAACACATAAATGAAAAGTATTGCTGGAGAAATCTTTTTCTCAGGAAAGTAAATTCAAACGATGACTAAAAAGTTACAGTTACAAAGTGTATTAATTGGTATTCTGTGGCTAACAGGGTTATCTGAGGAGGACTGTTATTGTTTGAGAGTAGTGAGTTTCTCTGGATTCAGAGTTAGTCATAAACTGTCTGTCAGTGCAGTCTTTCTCTGAGAGCAGTCGTACGTTTATTTTCCTTTGTCTTTACTTGAAATATGACTATGTTCCAGACAAAAGGAAAAACCATCTCCTGTTAGCAGAGAAGGGGAAGTTTGAGCCTGCACGGAGCACGTGTTAGTTGAGGGATTGAGCGTTGCATCTTCCTGGGTGTGCCTTTCTGCTTCACAGCTCCAGGTACAAACAGCTTCACCCTCTGGAAGTGCTGTTTTCCAAGCATAGCACCAAGATGAGCTGTTCCTCTGCTAGACTGTGTGGGTTTCCATAATAATACAGTGCTTGTCTCCTTCCTCCCATGCTCTAGCTGTATAAAAATAACCTCTGAACATAAATGCCAAAGACTTCAAGTGAACATAGTCATCAAAGACTCATCAAGAAATTTGTATGGCCACATTCACCTTAGGGCTGTTGTTGGGTACTTCATAAACATGGGAATATTACTTTGCTATGCTCTCAGAATTGCTTTTTAACTGGGGCATTAACAGCTGCTTCATTTGATAAAATAAAAGCAGGAATTGAGGCCAACCTCCTGCTTCCTTGTGAAATGTTAGTTGACCTGCTGCACATGTTCTTCAGTGGGAATACTATTAGGTGTTTTAGGGTGTATTTTTATGTATTTCTATCAAAGATAGTTGGAGAGGTAAAGACAATGGTGTCATATCAGGACAGGAGAGAGCAAAAGTGCAGGGATTATAGTAGTCAGTGCAGGATCTATAGGAATGGCAGTCCAGAGGCCTCAAAGTATTTTGTTTGAGTGGATTGGCTGATTGGTTTTCACGTCAGGCCCCATGATAGTTATTAGTGATTAGGCTTTTGTGAGGAAACATGACATCAAACAATTAATTTTGTTGTTTTAAAGCCTATTAGAGAGCTCTGTTTAATGAACTCTTAATTGCTTCAAGACCTCTAATTGATAGGGCTTAGTGCTTTTAATACCTTTGTTGTTTTCCTATTTCCAAATACTCCTAGAAGTTCTTGGCAGGCTTGCTAGGTCACAGCAATGCTGTTTTCGTTCCTAAAATTCCTGGAATTAAATCTCTAAACTTAATCTCTAAATTCTGCTTCTGTGAGTTTAAATGTGCATGGACCATGCTTATAAATATACATTTCCTTTGACCTCAGCGTTGTTGTTATCGGTTATTCCCACCCCTGTGGTGAGTCAGAATGTTCTGGGAGGCAGAGTTTAATGGATTTGATCATCATGGAGTTCATGGAGCTTCTGCCACTTCCTGACAGTTCTCAGTGATGGCTGTGGCCATCCCAGTCCTCCTGTGAGCATCAAAGTATGGCTTAAGCCTTCTTTAGTCCTCATCACCAGGCTGTTCTCTGGAATTTCAGGGCAATTTAAAATAAGAGTTCAGGTTAAACTTTGAATAATTAATTTGAGGAGCATGAGAAGTTTCAGTCTGGCAGCAGTTACAGGCAAATATGGAACACATCTGTGTACAATACCCACTATATGTGGAGTAAATGCTTGAAAGTCAAGCCCTGTTGTGTGTTTTGTTTTCATTTTTCAATTTATTTCATCGTGTGATAATTAATTTTATAAATTTGTCACTTGTGTTAAAATAGGTCCTTGTTACCTCTTCCTTCCTGAAGCTTGAATGTTCTTTGAAAATGGTTCACTAATTTATGGAAAGTCAGGGTTTTTTTGTTCACAAAATGTTCATTTAGGCTTTACATGTTGTTAAATCCTGAAAACTAATATTCAGGAAGGTTCCTTTTTCTGACATCTTAATGTATTTATTACGTGCACTTCTTAATTTCTACTGTAGTGAGTTCAGCTTCCCTCATGAAAACAGCTAATCTCGAGCTACCAGGAGCTTTTGAAATAGAATATTTTATGAGTTCCAAGCTTTTATGTTACTTTGCACAACTGAGTATATTTTCCATCAAAAGACTTTTTTGGGTTTTTTTTGGAAATGACCCTTTAAAACAATTTTCTTTCCATTGTTCGTTTGGGGAATTCAGGGAAGGTTGTACTGAAGGAATGCGATGCCTCAGCATCTTGAGATAGACAGAAGCTGATAAATAAAGGAATAAGCAGTGAGATCCTCACTGAAAAATGTGCTTTAATTGAAGTTTGCAAATGCTTCTACTTTATAACACTATAATTATTTATAACATTATTATTATTATTTATAATATTATGTTTAATCTACTAACATAATGTATTGAGAATTTCTGACTCCATAGTGTTCATAGACTTCTGCTGAATATTAAGAAGGTTCTGGAAGTAAATTCTGTTCTAATTTGCTGCTGCCTAACGTGGAGCGTGAAGTAATGGGATCTCATGAGCTGGCACAGGCTTGTACTTACTTCACTTTTCAACTACAAGTTCATATCCAAAGAGGCAGCTGACAGAATGGTTGAACCACCTCCAATTTGACAAGACCATCTTTTTCTTTTTTGGTTTTTTTGGGGGTTGACTCTTTGACTCATTTAGTGAGAGCTCTGCAGTGGCCACGCTGCTGGGCCCCGTGAGCATCACCGAGCAGGAGCCCTGACTGCTCTCGGGGCTGCCTCCCGGCTGGCACGGCTACCTGGACAAAGAGCTCTGCTTCTTCTAAAGGGCTTATTCCTAACACCAAAATGTTGACAGGAATTTTATTTCCTACAGCCAGTTTTTGCAATGTTTGTCCCTCTACATAGGTGTTTTCACTGCAGAGGTGAGGAAGGAACTGAACACTTAAAGAGAAAATCAAATTCTTAAGAGATGTGCATTGCACATTTGACTTAGGACACAATTCCCTTCCTCCTTTTGTAGCTAGAAATTTGTCTTATTGGAAAAACCACAGAATTATAATCTTAAGATATACATTTAATAGTTTCTCACTCTGACATACACAAAATTTTCCAGCAGTGTTTGTATGACTCACTGGACATCAAACACTGTTTTGGACAAGAGCTTAGCTTTGCTAATCAACTTTCTATAAAATTAAATTTTATTTTTAGTGGGACAATCAGAGAGGAGGAGAATACAGGGTTGTTCTACTGGTGGTAAATCGGCAAAAAATTTTGTTTTGATTTTGTAATTCTGTGTCTGACAAACAATATAAAAAGAAGCAAAACTGACTTCTGTGGGCTGTAATAACGTGTAGCCACCCAAAACATGAGGTGGTTTTTGCAGCCTGACTACAACCTCTGTCTTAAAATTAAGGAAACACTGAAATAAGCCTTAGTCATCCCAAAGGATTTAATGAGATGTCACTGACTTTTTCCAGCTTAGCATTTGGTGTAAGTTTGCAGCTAGCAGAGCTCAGTCTGCCTCTGCCCCCTCCACTTTGTAGTTTTTTCCTCATATTTGTACTACTGCCTTCTCATGCTCCAGAAACTTACTATTGTTTGTGTATTTCATTGACATTTAGATTTGTTAGCAGATCAAACAAGAAGTGGCAGAGTTCTGGACACAAACCAGGAGATTCTTAAGCTGTTTTTTCTAAAAATGCTGAGTAGGGATTATACCTTCTTTATTCATCTGCTGATACTGTTTGGAGATTTGTACTCATACAATGTCTTCATTTTGTTTGGTAAACTTAAAAATGAACAAGTGTCCTAGTTTGACCAGCCCAGGGAAGTGAGCTGGCAAAGTTTGAGATTGGCATTTTATTGGACCAATGAGAAAGCATTTTCTAGTTCTTATTACTTTTAAAAGAACCCCGGGAAGGTCTCTTCCCTCCTGGCCGTCGGCAGGCGCGCACCTCTGCCCTCTCGGCCCTGCTCAGGGTGTGGGGAGAGGCGGCGGCGGCGGCGGCCGGGCCCGCTCGGCCCTCCCGGCCGGAACCGGGCTGGACCGGAACCGGGCCGGGCCCGCTCGGCCCTCGGGACCGGAACCGGGCCGGGCCCGCTCGGCCCTCCCGGCCGGAACCGGGCCGGGCCCGCTCTGCCCTCAGGGCCCGCTCGGCCCTCCGGCCTGAACCGGGCCGGGCCCGCTCTGCCCTCAGGGCCGGACGGGCCGGGCCGCTCTGCCCTCAGGGCCCGCTCGGCCCTCCGGCCGGAACCGGGCCGGGCCCGCTCTGCACTCAGGGCGGAGGGGCCGGAACCGGGCCGGGCCCGCTCGGCCCTCCCGGCCGGAATCGGGCCGGGCCCGCTCTGCCCTCAGGGCGGAACCGGGCGGGCCCGCTCTGCCTCAGGGCCCGCTCGGCCCTCGGGGCCGGAACCGGGCCGGGCCCGCTCTGCCCTCAGGGCCGCTCGGCCTCGGGGCCGGAACCGGGCCGGGCCCGCTCGCCCCGGGGGCCGGAACGGGCCGGGCCCTCTCGGCCTGGCCGGAACCGGGCCGGGCCCGCTCGTGCACTCAGGGCCGGAACCGGGCCGGGCCCGCTCGCCCTCGCGGACCGGGCCGGGCCCGCTCTGCACTCAGGGCCGGAACGGCCGGCCGCTCGCCCCGGCCGAACCGGCGGGCCCGCTCGCCTCAGGCCGCCGGCCCTCCCCCGGGATCTCCGCCTGCACCGGGCGGAGCGGCGGCCCGTAGCCCTCAGAGGACCCCCGGGCTCCGGCCGGGAGGGCAAAGGACCGGCAGAGCTCTGCAGAGCTTTCCATCGAACCAGAAACCTTGCGGGCTGAGGCTGGTTGGCATAGGCCCGGAGAGTGTGCAGACTATCAGCACCTGTACGGGCACCAAAGGACTGAGCTGGGCCTAGCTGTAAGGCACAAAGGAGCTGTGCATGGACATCAGCACCTGTACGGGCACCAAAGGAGCTGTGCATGGGCCACCAGGGGACCCTGTGATACTGTGGGCACCAAAGGAGCTGGTGGCGATGAGGCACCAGGACAGCACTGTCTGGGCACCAAAGGAGCTCTGCATGGGTACCAGCACCTGTCTGGGCACCAAAGGAGCTCTGCATGGGCACCAGCAACTGTACGGGCACCAAAGGAGCTGTGCAGGGGCACCAGCACTGGTGGCCCCCGTAGTTTCAATTTAGAAGCCTCGGGAATGAGCCTGAACACCAGTTACTTGCATTTTGGTGGCAGAAGTATGCCAGGGGATGCTTAAGTGACTCATAAATGCAAAGGAAATACCGATTGCACAGTTTAATACTCATCCATGACTGAGTATTTGGGAGCCATGCAGACTCCCAAATCTGTTCCTAGAATCTGGGAAGCAAATGGGAACTTGTGTCAGGAAAGGCTGCAGTTTTCATTCCTGTGTGCTTACTGGGGCTTGGGATGTGTGTACTCTGAGCAGCTGCCCTGGAATGCTGGTGTGTCTCAGTAAGTGAGTAAATCATATTAAAAGGACTTTCAGTGGCTTTAAATATACATATGTCTTTGAACTGGGCATTACTGTATTATTAGACTTGAAAGTATCAGAGAAATGTGAAGGAACTTGAGATGGCATTTACTGAGCATCCTCCAAGAGGAACCAAATATTGCTATGGTAAAATATTTAGTTTTTTTATTTTTACAAGATGAATGTGTTACCTTGTTACTATGGAATATCATGTGTAAAAAAAAAGAAAATTGTGGTTTATTGTATGTACCAATCAAAGACTCTACCATTCTTTTGGTCTGGTTTGAACTGCTCTTGTTGTATGTGTTTTGATGCTTTATATGCTTTAATAGGCTGTACCCCAGCACAGGCTGTCAGTGTGCCTGGTGATCCCAGACACTCTTTTATCTTCAACAATACTCAGACAGCTTTGGTGTTTTTTTTGTTTTGTTTTTTGGGTTTTTTTTTTTTTTTTTTTTGGTTTTTTTTTTTTTCTCTGAGACATATACGGCAAGGAAAAACAGGGAAAATGTTTCTGTTTGATTTTTTGCATCAGTTACTCTGGGTTTGAGTGCCTTGTCTCCTCATGACAATTTATTCAGCTCGCAGGAGAATTTGACAGTCAACCAGCCCAGGAGCTGCAGAGAATCTGGAGTCGTGGTTGGTGTCAGCAGGATTAATTTTCTGAGCAACAGGAAGGGCAGCAGCTCCTTCTGATGGGTTTGGCTTTACTAGTGATGGGAAATGGAGGCAGTTTGCTGAATGCTGTCTTTCCCACTTCTGTCTGATGATAAATTATTTGGCAAAACAGGTTGGCTCTATCAGCATCACTGGAATTTGTGTTGTCCTGGAAATAAAGCCTGGATAACTGAAAGCAAACTGAATGGTAGGCTTTATGTGGATGTTGTTGTTGGGAATTGTATTGGCAAAATAATTTTTCATCATTTTATCTTGGTTGCAGCGCTTCTTTATCTCTTCTCCATAGTGGCTTCCTGTTGTCCAAATGGGAGTGTTGATTTTGTATGTCTGTTGTTCTGCTTTCCATAGTGTTTGCACTAAACCAAGTGGAACAGGATCAACCATGTTTCGAAACAGTCTCAAGATGCTTCTCACAGGAGGGAAGTCAAACCGCAAAAACAGGTCCAGCGGTAAGTAATCGTCACCTCCTTGTGCATGTGGAGTACTGGCACTTTTGAAACTATTCCTTTTATGTGTGTTTTGGTCTTAGCAGGACTTTCTTCTTGTTAATGAATAGATGTACTCAGCTGACAATCTTGTAGACTCCAAACATCATTATACTTAATATTGTGCTGTACTTTTAATTTGAAACTATATGTATATATGTATTTTAAAACATATGTAAACCGTCATCTGGTTTTATTGGGGAGATAAGATGCAGAGAAAACCAAAGAAGAGTTTTACATAGTCTTGTAGTAAACAAGCATCAAGGTTCACGTTTCATTTATGGAAAGTAAGAAAAATTTTTTTCTTCTGAAATGTCTGTGATAACTTGTGGCAGTGAAACCTGCTTAATTACAGCCAAAACTTGTGAGAGCAGCAGCAATTTCTTTTAGGCTTTTATTTTTAAACGGAAAAACAGAGAGAGGAATGGGAACAGTTGAAATTAAAGGGGAAATTTTCCAAATTCAGTCACCATTTATGTCAATTTTCAGTTTTCCACCGTCTCAGGAAAGGAGTTTTCAGTTAGTACTGGTTCATGTGGCTTGGCCTGTTTCATCCATGACAGAGATGGGGGAGATGGTAATTGTAAAGCATAACATTATAAAAATATTGATAGGCTTTAAAAACATTTTTATTTGACTTTGGTAGTTTTTTCCCAAAAACTGAGGGTTGTCAGGATAAGAGCTTTTAATTAGTGCTTTCACTTTGATTTTTAAAGCCATCTGGCAGCACATTTTTAAACATTTTAGGATACAATATCTATTTGTGCTCATACATCTGTGTAACGTGGATATTTATGTTAGGGATTTTCCTTGAGAAGCCAGAGGTGAGGATGAGGAGACACAGTGGTGGTACAGGCAGCGGGAAAACGGGCTGTTTTCCCTTGGCATAAACCAGTTGGTCTGTGTTTCTCAGGCTGCTCGAATTTGGCCGCTGTTAATGTCTTCCTACCCATGTTGTATTTGGGGAAGGAGAGTTGTGGGGCAGCACTGATGCCTTAGGACTTAGACATCAGTGGTTTCTTATTCCGGTGTCTGGTGACAGTCGTGGGGTGTTGGTCCATCCTGAAGGCGCTTGTCCTGGAAAGTTCAGGCTTACATCGTGGTGTTGTAGTGGGTGTGGATCTCAAAGCAGGTAAAAGTCTGTTTTGCAGAGGCACTGTATGAATTCAGGCCTGAGGTGGTGGCTGTTCATTACTTTTATGGAGAAGATTTCCTTCCCATAGGCACTTCTCAGTCTCTTGTAGCAGGAGTGGTTAGTGTGAGGGAGGTACGTGCACGGGAAGACACGTAAGCAGATGGCTCCGTCCTTCTGTGATCTCTGTCACATTTACTCTTTGAAAGTACAAGTCCCTTGACGATACCTTTAGAAAACTCTACACAGACAAACCGCCTGAAGTTGTGATTTCAGTACAAAGCTCTCTCTTTGTCATATGTGCGGCTAACAGGCCCCAGTACTCCTTTTGGCTTATCTCCCAGAAGCAATATTAAGGATTTTGTATATGCCAAGCTCTGCAAATATGTGTTTCTTATTTTGTGAATGAAAAATGTCAGTTCTGAAGTACTGAGATTTGACAGTCTGGTTTTGGGCAAAGCAGAAGAGGAGGTGGGTTTTCTTATTCATATATTGAAAAATAATATGACAGAATTGAATTGATGAGGTTCCCTCTAATGCCTAGTGACTGTACTGTATGTTTAATTTACTGCAATTCTGGCCTTGAAATAAGTTGCTTTATTTAGTTCTGTTTGGCATTCTTCAGGGCTAGAGAGGGAATGGGAAAATGAGATGATCAGTTTTGTTATATTGTTTGTGACTAAGTGGCAAACATCTCTGCACTACATAATAATTTTTAAGATAGTTGTTATTCTTCCAAACTTTTACATGACGTTAGATGAATTCATTACTGCCTAGATTTTTTTAAAATAAATATATTTAAGTCTGTATTTCTTTGCAACACAGTAAGGGAAAAAAAATCAGTAAATCTTCTGTGTACGTTTACGTGTTGCATGCAGTACTGTAAGCCTGAAACTTATTATATTAATTTGCTTTGCAGTTCTGGCAAACTGCAAATTTGATACTTTAAATGCAGATTAAAAAGGACAGAGTTTACCTAGTAATATACAAAAGGCATTTGTCACCCTGTCACTGACAGGATCTCGATGAATTCTCCTATCCCTTTCAGTAAATCCCAGAATGGTTCGGGCTGGAAGGGAACTTAAATGTCTAGTTCCATCCTCCTGCTGTGGGCAGGGACGCCTTTCACTACCCCAGGCTGCTCCAAGCCCTGTCCAACCTGGCCTTGGACACTGCAGGGATGGGGCAGCCCCAGCTGCTCTGACCACCCTGAGCCAGGGCCTCCCCACCCTCACAGTAAATAGAACTGTCTGTCAGCAGCTGGGTACAGGTGTTTCATTCTCCTGACCATTTTCACATGGTCAGTGCAATCTTTCAGGTCCCTCCAATAGCGTTGCCTTCACTGGTGGGTTTTGTCTTGGCCGTTTCTATAGGGAGATAGGTGGGACACTGTGGGTTTTGGATTTTTTTCTCATTCAAGCGCTCTAAAAAGATTTTGTTTATTGAAATTTTGAATTTTTGTTTATCAATAACATAATTTAGAATGCTAGTTAGAAGCTGGAAATTAAGCTTCCCTGATGGTTTTGGTGCTCCGATTTGCCCCGCGACCTCAGAGCTACACCATCTCTGAGAACTGTGAACAAACACAAAATCCTAAGCTCCACGTTGGGAAAATCATCTGTTGGAGGTTTCAGGTGTGCCATGTACTGAGTCGAGTCTTGTGGGTTGGTGACAGCCCACCTAAATGTCTCTGTGAAATTGCACTGTTTCTTCATTTCCTACACTCCAGTCATTTTGCATTCCAGTGTGGGAATAAACCTTTGAAGCAAGGTTAAACAAGGTTGTGTTGTTTTCTTGGGGAATCCAAAGGAGCACACTGGCCTTTGAAATTCCTGTGCTGTGCTGTGTCTTGTCATTTGCAGTAGCACTTGACAAACGGGAGCAGTGGATTCAAGCTAATGAATCCTCAGTGTCATATGGTTTTGATAATTCTTTGTGTTTAAAAGAACACTGGTAGTGATAGCAGTAAAATGTCTTCTTAGTTTTCCTCCTTTGGAAACTGCTCAGCAGCTTCTCTGAGAACTGTGGTTAACATTTGTTTTACCTCAGCCAGGGTGGGTTTTCCCCTTTGCTGCTTGATGGTGTTGTGATTCAGGAACACACAGAATATTTAGAAAAATACAATTACATGCATCTGAATGGACAGTTACGTAGAGTAGTGCCAATTAAAATAAATTAATTTCTTCTGCAGCATCAGCAGGCGTAATCTCCTGTGATTAATTCTGGATGTCTGGGTGTCCTTTCAGACCTGCAGTGCTGGGGTTTCACAGTATGTGCTCTGGATACAGAGCGCTCAGTGCACACGTGTGTGCAAATACTTAATGTCTTGTGTCTTAAGAAAAATTCTCCCGTGACTCAAGCACTCAGGATGGCTTACAGTAATGCCTTGAAGACACAATATGCCTGCAACAGTGTTTTGATTAGGTTGGTTTTTTTCTGATGTAAATGGATATTCCACAAAGCTGCCACATAGCAGCATCTGTGGTGCTGAAATGGAATCTCAGTATAGTTGTAGATTACCCTTGTTTTTCCAGTGTAAATTAACTTGGAGGTACACAGGCATACAATCATTTATATCCAGAGCTATGTTACGTAAGATGTGTTTGTTTCAAAGTGCTAAAGCACTGTGCTTTTCTCCATCCTGCTATTCCTTCTGGATGAAGATCCATCAGGAATGTTGTGGTTGGAGCCCTATGGCCAGGGGCAAGCAGGTATATGAACCTGCTGCTGCTGGTAAGAGATGTTTGCGGCTTCTTCCCCAGTTCAGTTCTTCCAGGGCAGTTCTGTTCTCTGAATTCAGATACTATGAGGTTCTCCGTTGTTTTCCCTTGTTTTAATCAAGGACGTGTCTCATATTTATCTGCAGTTTTCTTGCTTGTATTAATCATTCCTTGGTCTGGGTGTATATTGAAGTAGTGCACTCAGTCAATCACTTGTATTCATTCCAGTGTCCTGTTAGGGAAATAAGTTCATGTAATGGATCCATTCATTCCACCTATTACAGTTATCCTTGGTCTTTTCCAAGCAGATGGATTATTTTCCTCTTACATTATCATATTAAATTAATGCCACTGTAAGAATTTGGATTCCTTTTAGAACCTGGTAAAACTCAGCTGCAAAGCTGCACTTTTTGTTTGGTTTTGTATTTCCCTTCACCTTGTGAGGAGTAAGCCTAAGAATTTGTGCTGTTTATTTCTGACAGAGGCTGACATGAATGTAACATTAAACAAAGGAAATTCAAGCCTGGGGGAAAAAAACAAACAAACAAAAAACAAACAAAAAACCCACCCCCAAAACCCCCATACAACAACAAAACAAAAACAAACAACCCCCTCTAAACAAAATAAAAACCCCACCAACCCCCCCTCCCCAGACAAAAACAATGAACCAACAAAAACCAAAACAAGGCAAGTACTCTTAAAATCTCAGTATCTGAGGCATGTAATCCTTAGCCCAAAGCGTCTGCTTTTCTATTCTGAGCTAGCTAGGAATTACGTCTTGCTTGTTCTTAACTATAGGTTGCACAACTTTTTTTCTGGAGCTTTCCAGCCAGGAGCCTGCCTATCATTCAGAATATTTTTGGTGCAGGGTTTTAAAAAATCTCTTCTTCTTTCCTGGTTCACAGAAGACCCAATTAATTCTCATTTCCAATGTATTTATAGGGCTTTTTGGAACATGCCACGTTATATTTTAATTCCAGGACTGAAAGGGCCCCTGTCAAATGCTCTTCTCCTTCGATTCCTTCCTTTCAAAGATAAAAGGCATTTCTGTGAAGGGGTCATTTCTGTTCGGCCAGATCTCTGTGCAGTTTTTCAGCTATCTGATATCTTGTGGAAGTCTGAGGATAGCTTTTACCCCAGAAGAGCTGGAGGGTCACAATTGCTTTTTCAATTTAATTTCTGAAAGAAATTGCTGAGTGTTGAGATCCGGTTGGTGGGTCCTATAGATGTCGGGTGACTTAATTTAAGAAAGTCTTAGAAGTGAGGTATTAAAAGACCCATCATGTATTATTGTCCTGGATACTGACTGTATCCACATGTTCAAGGTATTCCATCCAAATAATAATTCGGATCCTGTTCTTCCACAAAGATGGCTGATGTTTCATAAATCCATTATAACAAGGCTTGAGTATGTTGACAAATCCTCTGACTGCAGTTAAGTTTGTCCTTGAGTTTGTTTAAGCATGAACTGACCTTTGCTAAAAGTTTTTTTGCATTTATGTAATTCAGTGTTTTCCTTCTGAAGAAGGCAATGTATCAGGAAGATGTATATGTATGCAGGCATGCTGTTTGGTTCCTAGTATTCTGATTTATTTGATCAAAATATGTCTTGTTCATGTACCAAAATCTCTTCCCAGACAAATACAAGATGTTTGGACAATGAAGCTTCTGCTTCTCTCCTGCACTGCTGCTGTAGAGGGAATTTTAGCAGCCTATACTAGAATAATATGTATTTTTTTCCTTTTAATTCACAAATATCAGACAAGATTTTCACACTTGTGACCATCACCAACTCTGAGAATGTGTGCAGAGCCAGGAGGGTCCCCCCTGAGCCTCCTTTTCTCCAGGCTGAGCCCTTTCCCAGCCCCCTCAGCCACTCCTGGGGCTCCAGACCCTTCTCTGGGCATGATTTTTCCTGTAGTGAGGGCCCCAGAACGCAGGACACAGGAGTGGTATTTCGGATACATGTGGGATTTTGTGGCGTTAGTCCCATTTTCTGACAGATTTGTGATGAAATATTGGTGCTTTACTGGGGCTGAGCCAGTAGAGGGAGCGGGAGTTTTCCATCAAATCCCACCGAATTCCTGTGCTGATGTGCAAAGGAGCTGCAGTTGCATCTTCCCACATCAAATGACCTTGTCTTCTCTTATTCAGCATAAAAAGGTATTCTCATATACAATTCAAAGAGAATATATGCACTAGCTGCAAAAGGAAATAATGCCAATTTGAGGGATTCATTCAGCCAAACTGTTGAGAAAGTGAAATGTCCTTTCCAGAATGTCAGAGGAAACCTTAAGGATGTATAGATCTGTAATAGTTTAAAAATCCAAACGAGTATTTTAGGAAAATAATTTTTTTATTTCAGTCACTTCAACATTTTTATCTTGAAAATCAGTGAGAAATCACTGAGATGTCTAATAAGTTGGGAGTTCCCTGCTAGAAGAGGCCCAGACCCAGGAACAAACTGGGATTCCTTTCCTTAAAGCAGGATTTATGCAAAATCTGTAATGGATTTTTGGATTCTATACAAGCAGTCTAAAAGTAATGTTTCTCACAAATCTAGAAACTAAAAGTAATGTTTCGCACAAATCTAGAAACTTATTAAGTATTGAATGTTTCCAAATAAATAAATTGTTTTAGAAATATTCAACACATGCATGTTGATTTTGCCAATTTACCTCAGCATGGTGAATATGTAATACATTTTCTTGTCATAAGAACTTGACCTGTTGCAAAAATAAGCTACATCTTCATGTGCATGAAAGAGAATTAAAATGGAGAAAGGTGTAAGCTAAGTATAGCATCAGAGAATCCCAGAATGGTTTGGGTGGGAAGGGACCTCACAGCCCACCCAGTGCCCCCCTGCCCTGGCAGGGACCCTCCCACTGCCCCAGGGGCTCCCAGCCCTGTCCAGCCTGGCCTGGGACACTGCCAGGGATCCAGGGCAGCCCCAGCTGCTCTGGGCACCCGTGCCAGGGCCTGCCACCACACACTGCAGTTTCCCAAGTTCTCTCAAGAAGGAAGGGATCTTATGGAGCAGGATATGAGGCTGAATACCAGTTCTGTGCTCCTTGAGCAGAACACTTTTGGATATAGACAGTTGGGTACCAGCTGGAGATGTTCTTGTGTTCATTCATACAGTGTGGTAGAAGCATTCCCAGACAAAATGAAACAAGCCCTGCTGTACTTAGTGTCTGTTACCCAGCTCCATTTTCATCACACTCTCCTCAATATAATTAGTCCCTGTTAGTCGTGACATGCATTTACTTTAATCTGCACCCAAGATGTGAGATTTTTCCATATCGCATTTTTCCCCAGTTTCTGAAGATAAGTATTGTTTATATTCAGTGTTGCTTGTCCCTGGTAAGTGTTAGTGCAGATTTTTGCAGTTGTATATTATATTGACAGATATATCAGTCAATATAATAATATCAATAATCAGTATTGATCCATTTTAGGATTATATTCCAGGTATGAGTAATGTTTTTATTTTTGAGGGCTTTTTACAATCAGCACTGTATATGTGAAGTGACTGCTTTTCCAAGATATGCATTCCACTTGTTTCATACAGAGCATTTCTTGGCTGCAGGAGGTACCTGTGCCAGGTGTGAGCAATGACACTGCAATTTTGTCATTAAATTCTGTTTTGCAGTTGCCCTTCCTTTTTCCTTTTTTTTTCCTTAAGGAAGAGTAAATGTCTATAACTTATTAATACTTTCAATGGAAAAATCATCTTTTCCTTTTGAGAGGATTGACTTTTAAGCTGCACCTTTTCAGGAGTTTCTCCTCTTCAGACCCTTCTACTGCTCGCACAAACTTCTCTCAGCATGTCTGTGAGGACTTTTTTTTTTTAGTTTCAGATATATTTTTAGATAACTCATGGATAATTTTTGCTCTAGCTTCCATCTATAACTGACCTATTTGAAGGAATTGTGGAAATTTTTGCTGCAAGATCTTTCTGAAGTGGGAGGATTTATGTTTCCTTTTATATGATTTTCTTTTTGAGGATGAGATCAGTATAGAAGCTGACCCTTACCCTCTTAGCATACAAAAACCCTTGAAACCTAAGTAAGTTACGGACATGATTTTATTAGGAGCTTTGAAAAGGTGTCCAGATGTTGGTAGAGCACACTTTTTGTCATCTAAATAGTTTTTTTTAAGTCTTCTTTAAGTGAATTCAGAATGGTTATCAGGCATCACTTTTCTGAGACTGTTACTGATTTCTTGATAGACAAAACTAGTATGTTGAACTGGACCTTTGGACCATTCTTACAGTAAGAAATAAAGATCATGGATTATCTCATGATTCCAACATACAGATTTAAAAAGATGCTATTAATTTATATTTGGGGTGGGTTTTTTGTTAAGATTTCAAGTGATGCAATTTAGTTATATACTAAATATAATCTGCTTTCAACTTATATTAAATCACTTTATTTCCCTGATACCACAAGAATTAACTGTGCATTTAAATGATTTTTTTCGTCATATTATTATCTGATTTGTATGATTGAGTCATCCATCTACTCTTCTTTTTTAAAGTATTCCTTGATATTGTGCACAGTGAAATGCTCTAATCGTTGAGGTGCCAACACTGTTTTATTCAAAGGCATAAAAAGCAGTGGAAAGTATTCTTGGTGGTGTTTCGCCTCGTTCATTTAGAAATTCAAGTTTTGAACTGCATCTGTTCTTTAAATTACTATGTTCCATAAACAAAACTTGTTTCAAAGTTTACAGCAATGCTTTGTTATTAAATACAGACACCTAGAAAAGCTTCAGGAGATCCCAGTGCTGAAATGTAAGAAAAATTAGAATGCTGGGTGTCTAAATATCACAGCTGCCTTAGTCCTCTGAGGTGATCCCAGTGGCTGATAAATGATCCTGAGTTTGAAAATGTCTCCTGAAAGCTGCCCTGGAGATTAAAAGCCCACTCATACTTTACGAGAGAATATCCAGCTCCTGGCTTCTCATCACCACGTGTGCTCAAGACACATCCCTGTCCTTCCACAAGGCCATATATCTCTGGTTTTGCTCGTTGTTAATTTCATGGGGGTAGATGTTTTAGTCTATTAGTAATTTAATGCAGTTCTCTAAAACTTTTAATTATTATAATTCATATCATACTGATTTTAATCACAACACTGTAATAATGCTATTTCTAACCATAACACCAATTTTTACTACAATACTAATTTTATATCAACAACAATAATAATAATAGTTTTATAATAGAATTAATCATTGCATAATAATAATAATAATTTGTGATGGTGGTGCCTATTGTTTTCTGAGGCAGAAAAATACTCACAAACTAAATAATCAGGAAGGACTTTTGATTAAAATAATTGTTTTCAGCACTAGACTGGACTCTCTCTTCTCTCCTGTTCCAGCTGAGTAACACTTTGCCCCTTTCCAGGCACATCCCACCCTGGGAGAGCAGCAGGCAGATCATGTGGCACGTGCCATTTCTTACCAGGCTGAAATCCATCGGGAACGCTGAGAACAAGATTTGCAACTCCCTCTCCTACGCCGGCATCGCTGCGGCGGTTCCGGGGCTGGCCTCAGCACTGCTCCTGCAGCGGCGGCAGCGCTGGCAGCTCCGCGTCCTCCCGCTGGGCTCTAGCCCCTGGAGCTCTTTGATTTATTTATTTTGAGGCTTTTTTTCCCCTGTGTCCCTGTTTTGGGAGCACAGTGGCAGTTGGGAGCCGCATCTCCAGACGCTGTGCCGTGCACACAGGGATGCTTCTACAGGGATGCTGGGCTGGGCTGGGATCGGATCCGTCCCTAACAGCTTGACTGCCTTTGTGTGAGTCTTCCACCTTTTCCAGATACAATTTTAATACGAGATGGATTTAAACTATTGATTTATCGGCTCTTACAGTGGAATGTGCTCTGGTGGTTGCTGTGAGAGCAGCAGCACATCCAATGCAGTCGGTTCCTGCCGCAGATTCTCCAGCATGCGTGGAGCAGCCTCGCCACCCTTGGGATTCTTCTGCCTTAAAAATTGCTTCGTCAGATCAGCAATCTTGAGAGACATTTAGTCATGGTGTGGGTTTTAAAGGCCTTTTAATTAAATAGGAAACCAGAAATTTTGGGCTGCTGGCACCTGATTTTGCATGAAACTTGTTATGTTTGCCTTAATGACAATACCTGGCAGGAGGTGCTGACAGAGGTGACGCCAGAGGTGCTGTGGGATTTACTGACATCAGATGTGCTGGTGCAGATGCATCTGGCTTGTGTTTGCAGCCCCCTCATACTAATTGTGATTCTTTGAGCAGGGGATTTATTTAGGAATGGTGAAACCTTGAGATTTTCTTTTCCTGTCAGAGCAGTCAGTTTGAAGAATCCAGTTTCCTGTATTTGGGAGGATTTGTTGTGTCATTGTTTTAATGGAGAACTGGTGGGATGGGGATGGGGGTGGAAGAAAAAGCAGGAGTGTTTCTCAGACCTGGCTACAGCAGGAGAGGCTGCTCTGCTGATCCTGTGACTGATCACAATCTTTGAGATCCCTTCATGTAATTGTAACTGAGAGAAAGAGTTAATATCCGTGACTCTGTACTCTGTTCTTGCCACAGAATCAGGCACTCAGAAGCCTTGTCAGGTTTCTGACCTGCATCCAGCATCCCAGATGGACAGATGCTGGACACATTATGAGACAGCAGCTTTCAAAAACTAAAATAATGTGTAATAGTTAATGGATTTTCTTAACACTGAGATTTTTTAAAAGATCATAAAAGTTTTTTTTTTCCCTTTCATAGTGAGATGCAAGAGAATGTGAATTACTGAGTCAATATTTACAGTATTATTCACTTCCCTTGTGGCATTTGACGGTTTTCTCTTTCACGTGACAACTTCTGTAAAGCTCCTTAAACTGGTTCATCTCAGTCTGTGCTGGTTTTTATTTTAAATTTACGTGGATAGCTGTGTTCTTTAGCAATGTTTTCATAACCAATTTACTTCTAGTGACCTATTTTAGCTGTTGCATTGAAGGATTTGTCAATAACTTTGGTGTTTCACCACACTGACAGTCGTTACAGCAACCAAGTCATTTGAACTTCAGGAGTGATACTGTCCACAAATGTTGTCTGAATAGTAGGCCATGTCTATAAACCATACCTATTGCTAAAGCAAATACTAACAACTACCTAAAATCATGCATAAATAAAATAACTAGGAGTGTTGCTAAGATGACAGAGTCCCAATGCACACACAGAGGTAGATGTAAATACAAGCACTTGGAAGCTCAAAATAATGTGAGAATTCATATTCCCTTAGAAACAGTTATCTCCCCTTTTTTGCATGTACTGTGAGATAACTTCATAATTATGTGTGGTATTGTTCCTTGCTGACCTTGCTCCTCCACTGCCAGGAGCAGATTGTGCTCAACATTTTGATTTGTAGTGAAGAGAAAAAGAATTAAATAGTTCCCTTATTCAGCTCTTAAATGTGGCTGTTCCTCTCCATCCTTGGTTTCCCCAGACTCCACCTTTGCTGCAGCTATATCAAATGTAGCAGCAGTTGCGTGCTGACTAAAGATTTAATATTTGCCGAGTCATCTCATTTATTTTTTTCCTTTGCCACTTGCTAAATATGTTTTGGAAATTAATGTACTGTGAGCTTTCTTTCCCCCTTGGTGTGTTATATAACTTGCAGGGAGGTGCATCCCAGACTCTGGATTCCTGTTCCTCTTCTCTAGCCCAATGGCTTTGGCAGTCTGTTGTCACTGTTCGTGTCCCACCATGGAGTGTTGGAGCATTCTGGGGAGCAGGACCGCAGATCTGCTGCCCCAAGCCCCTCCCTTGGCCATGGCTTGTTTTGTAGGCAGGATTTGATACACCAAGGTTACTGTACACCAGAAGGTGTTGTAATTCCACATGATCAAGGAGTCTGATTCGTAGAATCGTCAGACATCTCAGGATGGTTGGGTTGGAAGGGCCCTTAAAGCTCATCCCACTCCACCCACCCAGCCCCATGTAGCTTGGTTCAAACACTTACAGGGATCATGAAACTTTCAAGGAGGCAGTTTGTCTTCTGCTGATGAGCATGTGTCTTTGGATAAACACAGGGGCTTTCTTGTCTTTTGAAATGTTTAGTCCTTAAAGTTATTTTGCATTTGGATTTATACACAGCTCAAAAGGGTTTCTGTTTTCTCCGTGACTTAGAGGTTGTCTGTAGGGGCTCGTAGCCAGGGGCCGTTAGGGATGATGATGATGATGATAATTAAATCCATTTTCACAGCAATTGCCAAACGAACACTGGGTGTTACTAGTGAAAGTACAGTCAGGGCTCTGTTAATGCCCTTGACTGTGTGAGGGTTCAGTGCAGCTAATTCCAAAGAGGACATCTCTGGGCTAATAAAAGCTCCTATGAACATAATCCCAGTTGCTGTTATACTTGCAGTGTGACATCCTTCTGGCAACCAGAATGCGAAAGGGAACTGAGTAAGTGTCGTGGTCTGTGGCCTCCCTGGCACTTGGGCTAGTACAGCTCATTTAAAATCAGGATTCTGCAGCTGCTGTGTCAGCAGGGAAAGATGCAAAGGTGACAGAAATGGCCTGGCTGGTATGTGTTCAAGTTGCCTGAGCATTGCTTCAGGAAAACTGAGAGCTGGGAGCATTTCACCAAGGGAAGAGGGAACAGAAAACAGAAAACCTCTGCTGGCCTGGGCTGTGTTTTCGTCTCTTTTTGGGGGTGGGGGTAGACTAAAATTTTTAGTTCCCGTTTTAGTTCTGCTCTTGTGCTGCAATTCACAACTTCCCATCAAGCCAGACATAGCTCACATATAGCAGGAGTTGATAAAGTTAAATTATAGCATAACAGGCCCCTCCAACAAATAACTTCTATCGAGCTATCCACAGATGCAAATATATCAAAATGCAGTTGCTTTTAGTATCATCAAAGCACGTGCTTACTAAACCGACTATTGAGTTTTTAAACAGCTATTTAAGAATTCAGTTATTTCAAAATTATTTTTAAAGATCTTAAAAGCTTCCCCTGCCATAAGGGGTAAGAACTGCTGAAATACAGCCTGCATTTGAAATCCCTGGGTTTGATTTTTCCCTATCTGTGAAGCTGGGCTTCTTTTTGCTCTCAGCTGCCAGAGACTCCATGTGCTCAAGCATCTGTATTGATGGGTGTATCTATTGTTTCTAATCTGGTCAGTTGATCAATGAAGAGCTGCCTGTAATTAATTGTATAATATTGTACGCAATGTCCCACTTTGCATTTACCCAGATGGCTTTGGGATTTGTTAACTATAGCTGCTTTCCTAAACAGTTTCAAGAGGATGTAATAAGAGGTTATGTTCTTCCCTGCCTTTCTGGTTTTCAGCGGACAAATAATTTTCAAGGGACACAATTTCAAATTTCATATTTCACTTTTATTTTTCCTGGATATCTTTATTCCAATACTTAATATTTTTATGCTTTGATATAACAGTCCAAAGTGAAAGAACTCTTTGAAGATGCACACTTTGGTTTTCATCTCATTCAGATGTCTTTGGAATCAATAGGAACAAGTAAAACCTTCCTTCTATCCCGAGGACCTCACAGATTTCATTGCAGTGAGCTGGGGCAAAGGAGGAAAGAGCAGCAGGGTAAAGCAGCAGTTTTCCCAGTTTCAGTCTGCCAGAGGGACCTCTTGTCCTGCTGTTCCTCCGAGATAGATGATGGGACTCAAGGAAAAGTTGCATCTGCCTGACCTGTCCACTATGCTGTTCTACTTGTGCTGTTTTGGTTCTCACGCAGATGGAGGGAACGAGGAGCCACCAGACCGAAGACAGGCAAGTGTAGACTCCCGTCAGAGCCGAGCTGGGCAAGGTAAAACCTGAGTGTTTTCTGCCTCAGGGACTCATCTCATTTGTTCACCTTTAATGCCTTCCACATGTTGTGTTTCTCATTAGATTGTGTGACCTGACAGGCTTTGTACCCATTGTTGTTATCCACACAGCTACCAACATACTGAGATTCACAAACCAGACAGTCTTTGAGTGGCTGAAGGAGTTTAACCTAATTCCTGGTGCAGCACAGGAGGACCTGCAGAGCATGGTATCTCTCTGCTGCAGCCAGAGGGCCAGAGTGTTTTGCTGTTGGAGCTGGTGGTGCTGGAATTCTTGAGCACATAAACCAGCTCCAAACCAACCTTCGGTTTCCAAGTTGTAACGGTGTGATACAGGTCTGACCTTCTCACATTATTGAAATATTAATGAAAAATTATAGAAATATTAATGCTGACCATTTGGGTTGGTTTTGTATGTGAATTATTAGTTGTCTGGGTTAGGTTGTTCATCTTACTGACAAGACTGGAGATCCAGGTGTCCTTGACCCCAAGGTTTCCATATCTGCCGTTAATATGAGGAACATTATGGCTCCTGGCTCTTGCTGATCTGCAGCACCTTCCCTTCACTGTTCATTAATATTGATTACAATTAGCAACGAGTCCTTTTGTTGTTCTGTCTTCACTTGTTCTCGTGCTACTCCACATATTCCATTGTGCATCTGTAGTGATGCGACCCTCACACGGCTTTGTGTGTCTCACAGGAGAGTTGGAGCTGGTGGCTGTTTTTAGAGGTGTTTATTCTTCATTTTATTTGGGCTTTGCATTTTTTTTTAAGGCCAAAGGTCATATTGAAATTTAATTTATCTGGGAGGATTTTTATTAGAAACCTACAATCTAAAAGTTATGGTCATTATATTGAAAACTGGTGGCTCTAAGACTCTGAAAGACAATTTTAGAACATTTAAAGAATTTCTCCATGGTTCTGCTGTTGGTCATGTAAAAGGGGTACTGAGATGCTCCTTCAAACTTCTTCAAGGGATGTGTCATGACTGTGCAAAGGGAACAAGCAATTGGCAAGTCGGCTCTGCGCAGGGCTCCCTTCAGCCAGCCCTTTTGGTATGATAGAAGCAGGATTCTTTCCCTTGCATTCTAACCAGTTCATTCTTATTTTGCTCTCCCCATCAGGCACCTCCACAGAGAACGACTGTGCTTTTGAACCTGACTACGCTATTCCTCCTCTCCCAGTGAGCGAAGGTATGCAGCACATTCGGATAATGGAGGGCATGTCCCGCTCCCTTCCATCCTCCCCCTTACTCACACATCAGTCTATCAGTGTTCGGCTCCAACCTGTGAAGAAGTTAACTGGTAAGGACTTAAATAAAGTTCACTGGGGCTTTTAAGGTCCATTGGTGCAAAAATCTGTAAGAAAAAGCTTTGAATAGTTTCTATATCGAAGTCATTCCCTTGTTTATTACAGCATCTGCTTCAGTCAAATGCAGGGATGTATTGGATTTTTGTGTTGACAGAGAAATCTTTCTTTGCTGAGAAAGGTCTCTCTGGTTTACAAATATTCTCTAGTTTTTGAGTAATTTCGATCAGAGTGTGTTTTAGTTCCACTTTGTGTTGCTGTTTATGCACAGTGATTTTAAAGAAGTTGATGCTTAAATTTTGAATGTCGAGAGAACATCAGAGAAATGATGAGCTTCTATAGCAAAGTGATTTTTTTTTTTGTTCATGCATATTTTTAAATACGGCTTTGTTTATCTAACCTGTCAGGATTTTGGTATGAATGCCTAGAGATGGTACAGTAGTTGATTTTCAAAAGCACTTGGAGTCCAACATCCATATAAAAGCCTGGAAAAAGAGTGTTTCTACTGGTAATAGTTTTTGAGGAACTTGCTTCTTGCCTGAAATCTGACACCCCGTCTATGTGCCCAGTTTTATGGTCAGCCAGAGTCCTGTGGCTGTGCTGAGGGAAACCTCCAGAAAGATATAATCTGATCTATGTCTACAAAAGGGAGCTTTGATGTACTTGGTGCCTTTTGTTTCCTCTGCCCTCTGGTGAAAGGAGAACTTGGAAAGGATAGGGGGGAGAGAATCTGAGTTGTGACAGAGTCACGATTCCATGATTGGGCAGGGCTGCTATTTGCAGCATATCACTAGTTCCTCAGAATTCCAGCTGTGGCTGTTGCAGGTGGTAAATTAGAGAGGGGAAATATGTTCAGATTGCAAGGGGTGAGATTTAGGTTGGGTATGTGGAAGAAATTCCTGGCTGTGAGCGTGGTCAGGCCCTGGCACAGGTTTCCCAGAGAAGCCGTGGCTACCCTGGATCCCTGGAAGTGTCCAGGGCCGGGTTGGACAGGGCTCAGAGCAACCTGGGACAGTGGAAGGGGTCCCTGCCCATGGGGGTGGGCTTTAATGTCCTTTTCAACCCAAACCATTCCATAATTCTATGATAATATGATCTTCTAAAGTTCTTAATCTGTCTGATTTGTAATCAAAGCAGCTTTTCATCTACAGAAAAGTTAAAATGTCCATTTTTGGTAAAAAGCCTCAGGAACGCATTCCACAGAGTGAGTTTTCTACCCAGAGGAACTAAGGTCACTCCCTCACATATTGGTTATCTGGGCTTGCTGGGTATGGAGACTTGGCTGTATTCAGAGGGTGATAAATATTCCATGTGGGTGCAATTTCCACTCTGCTGAATAGTCTGGTGATTAAGAAAAACTAAGATCATTGTGGCTCTAAGACGTGAAGTAATAGTCGGCATAAGTAATCAGCTCTCCCCCTCCTGCCCCTGTCACCTCTTGTTTAGCACTGGCTGAAAACATACTTAAATCAGCGCGTTCAACCTCAGTTGGTGTTATTTAATTTTTTTGTAATAGTGGCTTTGTTAACAAAAATAATGTGAAAAATGTGTAATAAAGAGAAAGAAAATTCCCCACCCTCCCAGCCCAGGATAAGTAATGGAAGACACCATTTTGGTTTGTGTCTTCAATAGAATTAGCACTTAAAAGTTACTGTGCTTGCTGCACAAAGAGCAACTGCTGTTGAAACAATGGACTTAAATATTTTACTATAGATCAAGGGTGTGTTATTGCTGACTCAGAGCCATAACTATGATGAAAATAATGCAGGTGCTCTGTATACCTGCTTTAAGGACAGCAGTGCTTTCTAGGAGGGTGCTTAGGGATGAATGTATGTAAGTGCTTTTGGGAATTGGTGCCAAAAATATGTGCATAGGTTAATAAAAGAGATACTGTGCTGAAAGACTCAGCTCGTGATGTTTTATTCCACTCCTGTGGAACCCACCGTGTGCAGAGGGTTTGCACAAAGCTCTGTGCTGCACTCCACTCCTCCTCCTCAGGAAGAAGTGTTCATTTACATATTGTACATTTATATGCGCAGGGATAATTTTATTCATCACTGTACTTGGCTATTGCTATTTTTTCTATTGAATGACAGATTGCAAGCATTGGGATTCTCTTAGAATGAGCATGTGTGTGAGTGCCTGTGCAGAGAGTGAGGAGGGGAGAATATTAGCAAGAAATTTGGGATAGAAATAATGTTTTTCCGACAAAAACCTGGCCTAGATGTTTCCATTTGGATTCTCAGAGGCCTGATTACTGCTGTATCCAGTGTGGATTAGCTGCTTCAGTGCCTTCAAAAACAAGGGCCTGGGGGACTTTCATGGCAGATCTCCTCTTTCAGAGTGTTCCTCCTTTGTGTTTGGGGAATGTGGGAACTTTCCCTAAGAAAAAAATTCATATAAATCAGAAGGAATATTCCTATAAATCAGTGGGTTCAGGCAGTTAATAGCAGCCTCTTTCCTGAAGGAAATGTATATTTTTTTCACTAGGTTTTTCAGAGATGGTGAGAGCAGGGCTGAGCAGGATGGAGACTTGCTCTTCCCAGTGATGCCAGTAAGGACCCACCATTGTGGTTCTCAGCATCCTCCAGGTCCATCTGGGCTGGGGACCACATGCAGAACATTTCCTGTGCCACCATCACCCATGTAATTTGTAGTGCTGGGGTCTTGTCTTCTCCCCATTCCTCACGGGATACCTTTGCATCTCTTGGGAGTAGCCTCCCAAGATGTTTGATGTTAACATAATTGTGGGACTAAAAAGCTCAGATCTCTCTACTTGAAAACATTATTGTTTCTTGTTTAGTGGTCATAAGCCCAGATTAATGATTGCAGCCCCCAGGACCACTTGTTCTTTCCAAATTGTTGTACCAGCTCATCTGGGTGGGAGTGTGAGAGATGATGAGGCACAGCTTCAGGGGTGGGAGTGCTGGGGGAAGCTCTCAGTGCTGGCGCACGTGGGAAGTGGTGAAGTCACTAGTCCTGGAAGTGCTCAGAAAATGTGTGGAGTGTGATGGTGTTGCAAAGTTGATGGTTGGATTTGATCTTCTTCAAGGTCTTTTCCAACCATGGTAATGAATCAGTGATGTGAGCGTGGTGAGGCCCTGGCACGGGTGCCCAGAGCAGCTGTGGCTTCCCCTGGTGGATCCCTGGCAATGTCCAAGGCCAGGCTGGATGGGACTTGGAGTGATGTGAGATAGTGGAAGGTGTCCCTGGCCGTGGCATGGCAGTGGCAACTGGTTGATCTTTAATGTCCCTTCCAACCCAGGCCATTCTGGGATTCTGTGTTTAAAAGTAAAATAAATCATCAATGGGGAGGATTTCTGATTGTTAAAGTTTCAGTTGCTGAGCCCAGGCTCCAGCACTGCAGCTTTGTGGTTGTGCTGGGTGCAACAGTGGCCATTCTCTCCCTCACTGTATGTTGTCTGTTTGAGCACGTGCATTAAGTGAAAAGCACCTGATGATGGTTCTGGTAAAGAATGTGTTTTTTCCCTGTGTTGCACATGGAATACAAACCTTGGTCTTGCTCACAGCTTGTGATGGCAGGTGTGTGTGAGCTGGCTTTCCCAGCTCTGCCATAGCTGAAGATGCTTTGGGAGCTCTGTCAGCCTTCCTTGCCCAGCAGTGCCTGGGTTATGGGTTAATTTGAGAATGTTCTCCTGTCTCTGGGAGGCCTGGCAGGATCTGTGTTAGTGTCAGTGCTGCTCAGGCACTCAGCCACCTGATGGTGCTGCAGTTTGGCTCATCTCAGCCTCGCTCCGTAAGGACAGAGCTCCTCACCAGTGTGGGGCTGCACAGGTGAAGTACCTGAGGTACCTGGGGGTACCCTGTTTTCACAGATGTTAGTTTGGGTCCTTATGAGCGTCCAGCCATTTCCCTTAATTAAAAATTCCAGTTATTTCAACTCCAGTTATTTGCACGCACTGCAGAATCATGTTTTGGTGCACTCTCCTGATGCAAACTCGTCTGGGCTGGACGTGATCCTGTCGGAAATTTGTGCCGACTGCTTCAATATGAACAATGAAACCTGTCCCCAGCCAAGGGGGTGCTGTACCTTTAAAGCATCCTAGAGCTTACAGCCTTTTGGTATAAATTGTTCCCAGAATCCATGTCACAACTCCTTATATGGTGCGGCCTTTTTTTTTTCTTTTCCTCTTAGTTGCCATGACAACATCAGCACTGCACCATTCATCAGCTCTGGTCCTGGGCTGCATCACCAGCCCCTCGGCTTACTCCGAAATGTTCGGGAGAGCATCCATGAATCAGTCACTCTGGTCTCCTGATCCATTGTTTCCCTTTTCTTTCAGCAGTTTGCTCTAGGAAAAGAGCAAATTAAGCTGCGCCACAGAAAGAAACTGTAAAAATCTTTCCTTTTTCCCCGAGGGAGGCATAGAGGCTACATTTGCTGCAGCGTTCTGGTAGGAATGAAAGCAGCTCTCTAACACTGGGAGACTTGATGAAGAGGGAAGGCTGTGTATCCATCCATAAGCTTCTCTGGAATCCTCCTGGAGCTCGCTTCCTGGCACCCAGAGGATTTGCAGGTGATGCCTGCAGGGGCAGCGGGCACCGCAGGGAGACAGTGCTTGCGATTTTGGGAGCAGAGCTTGACATCAGCAGCAGGAGGTGTCACCTGTAACATCACCCTGACGTGGGGAGCAGCAGGATGGAGCCAGCGCTAGGGAGAGGGCGGGATCGGAGCAGAATCCGTGCCGGAGTGCTCTCCAGGCAGCCCTGAATTCCCAGCCTGGCTGACCGCACTGCCGGGCTGCGCGTGCGGGGATGGGGAGAGCGAGCAAAGCCCTGTGAGTATTTGGACGATTTGTTGTGCACGGTCTTTGATTGGGATTGTGTTTGGCATTCTTCAGCCTCCTCTAACTGCAGAAAATCCATGTACGATGAGGGATTCTGGGGCTCCTAGTTGGTAAGGAAGCCATTACTAGGAGGGAGTTAGTGTCAGATACAGTGATGCTGCTGGTGGTTATTTTTCTTTTAGTTGTTGCAACAGTTTTACATGATCTGAGTTTATCGCCTCCTTGCTCAGATGTGCAGAATTTCTCATACAAAACATAAAATCAATGTGCATTGAAAAAAATATGATTTTGGAGCATTGCTGAAATAGAGCTGCTGAGGAGTGAGTTGAAAATGTTACAGACACCAAGTCGTTTGTTTTCAAAATGTTAGAACAATGGGATTGAGATAATGTTTTCCTTCTGTGTTCTGAAATGACCACAAATTCAGTTTGAATGGATTATAAAACCCCTTTGTGCTGAGGGAAATAAATATTTGCTTTTCACTGAAAGAGTGAGCTTCTAGAAATAAAAGTAAATAAATAATCATTACCAAGGTAAAATTTGAGTAGAAGCTGTTGAAGTGCCTGATGCTCACGTTGAAGCTAATTTTTGAAGGATATCGTGCTTAAAATTGTTGATGTCAGGAGAGACTTTGCTCCTTTTTAAGTATTTTTATATCACTGTGTTGCAGCAGGCTTACATTTCTTTCATTGAATTCTCTGTCATGCTGTCAGTATGACACTGATCTGAAATTGCTGTTCCTGTGTAGGAGTGGAGGTTGGCTGTGAGGCCCACCCTGTGTCTCAGAATGCATAGCAGTGCCTAGCACCCCGTTACCTGGAAAGTACCATTAGGTTTGGGTGGTTCGAGGTGTATAATGTATTTTTTCTGGGCATAATTTAATTTTCCATTGAAGTTTCCCTGATGCCTTGCAATCTCTGTCTGCCTAGATGTTTCATGAGTAGAAAACTTGTCTTTTGTCAGAATTATTGAGTTGTCCCTTTTTTAAAAGTGACCTAAAATACACACAACATTTCCTTGTGGTTTGGGCCCTCTGGATTTTCAGTCCTGTTCTATGCTCCTAATGTGGCAAGCCCCCATGTCTCAGGAGGAATTTCTTCATGGAAAGGGTGGTCAGGCACTGGATGGGGCTACCCACTCGGAGCTGGTGGAGCCCCCATCCCTGGGGGTGTCCAAGGAGTGACTGAATGTGGCACGGAGTGCTCTGGGCTGGGGACAGGGTGGGGATCAGGCACAGGTTGGACTCAATGATCTTGGAGCTCTTTCCCAACCCTGGTGATTCTGGGATTTGGTCTCCAGCAATTAAACCGGCTGAGAAGGAGGATCCTCATTCAGTTACAATAACATATGCTGAGTATTTTTTTCTTTGTTTATCAGTTCTTACTATCCATTTTTTGGGATTCTTCATCCATTATTTTGGGACTTGTGATTTGTTTTGACTGGCATATACTCAAATGGAAACCATTTGGACTTGAAGAGATGAAACAGGTGGATGAATGTGTCCCTGGTGTACTCACAGATGGACTTTTATCTCTATTAAACCAACGTAACTCTTCATGTGAAATGGGAAAATTTCTGATTTAAAATTTTTCGAGCTCCAACGCTGGCCCTGAAATGTATGCAGATAAATAGTGAGTCTGTTTCTAACTTACAGTATTAAACCAAATCCTGTGTTGAAGGGTTTTTGTTTGTTGGAGACCTGTCAAACTCATGATGTTCCTGCATTAATTTCAGGATAGTTTGGATGTAACTTTTATTTTTTAAATAAAAGGAAGGAAAAAACTGGCATATCATATTTATTAGCTTTCAAAAGACACCAATTCTAGAATGGATTTTCTTCAGTGCTGTTTTCAAGACACATCCTATCTATCTTACTGACACCCAACTGTCTTTCATATTGACAGAGCTGAAATTGCAGTAGAGATATGCAGAAAATCCCATGTTTTCCCCTTGGTGCTGGTGTGAAGTTGTTGCAGAATTTTCTCTTCCCAAGGATATTTTTATTTTCATCAAGGTTGTTGGACTGCTTAGCCTTGCAGAGGATGTGATGAACATGTCATCGCAGCACTAGAGCTGGGAAAAGGTGATAATAGCTCTGCATTTCAGATAATTATGTAGATGCTTAAACAGAGGGAGAACCCCAAAAGTTTCTCTGGTGTAGATAGTGTTTAAAAGGCAAAAAAATTGCCTTGAAACTCCACGGGTTTTCAACCATGGCTCAGAGAGAGCAATTGTCCTTATTTCACACTGGGGCTGCACAAAATGGAGCATCTGTCACGATTACACTTCTGGTGTGTGAGAGAATTTTAAATTTTTAGATATAGCTAAGAGGTTTCTATAACAAGAGGAGGTGGTGTAGAAAGCCTCCTGTGGAGTTAAATCAGGCCACCACTCTTCTCTTGGCTACGTCTCTCCTCCTACTCCTGGAACGTGCCTTCAGAGGTGTCCTGTGCACTTGAGAGCAGAAAGGCATTCACAGGATACACTGTACAATAAGCCCATGCATTCTCCTGGGCTACTTATTTTCTAAGGAAAAGCCCTCGGCTCCAGCTGGACATGTTCTTTGGTCCTCTACTACTTCTGTCACAGCAGGACAAACTGTTTTGGGAACTTCTTCCTGTGTGAAGAAGGAATGACCACACAGGGGTGTTGGGTTAGGTCACTTGCCCAAAGATTTTGCAGAAGCTAATTTCTGATGTTATTTGTACCTGGCTGGCTCCAACCGTGCAGGAAGCCTTGATGAGGTTCAATTAAACTCATGGTCTTATTCCCAAGTTTGGCTGATACTTCCATTGCAGTGTCTTGCTCCAAAGTTTCTGTGCTGGGGAGAAAAATCCTTGCACAGAGGAAGGAGGAGCAGGCGCCGGTCCAGGGTCTCTGGCAGCTTCACTGTCGGAACTAGACCGAGTGTCACTCTAGGATTACAGGCTGATTTTTAATTTCTTTATTTCTTCTTCCTGCTTTAAAAGGTGTGTATATAATGGAGTTTGATTCTTCTCAGGTGAACAGAGTCGCCTGTGGCTGTATTTTTTAAGCCCGCGTAGCCACCACACATGATGAGACCCACAGCTGTTGTGTCATGGAGCTGTCAGGGCCTCTTTGTTTGTGGATGTTTGCAGGTTGTGGAAGGCTTAAACTTGAATTTCTACAAAAGTTTGCTCTGAAAAGATGAAGGCAGGATTAGGACAATACAAGTTTTATCCCTTTTATGCTTTTCTTTTTCTCTTCTCAGCCATGGAAATGGGTAGGTGTAAGTGAGAAAGTGGTTTTTGGAAGGCAAGTCACCAGATGGGTGCATTTCTGTCAATAAATGGTCCTGGCCCTGTTGCATGTTGTGCCTGTTGCTCTTTCAGCTTGGAAAGGGGCCCTGAGAGTGCTGCCTTCCCCTAATTTATACTTAAAGGACTGGACCTGGTCTTGAGACATTGGTGCTGTCACAGGATTTGTGTGCACCAAAGCCTCAGAAAGGTTTTGAGTCTTAGATCCCTTCATGATGAGGAGCATGGCACTCCTGTGTCAGTGTCAGTCTGCTTCAACCACCTGTGTTCTCACAAATAATCACATGGTTATTAGATATTTCAGTTAAATCCTTGAGGCATGCCATGTGTCCTTGGCCCTGCTCCTCTGTAGAAGGAAAGGATGACGAGCAGTCATTACTCCTCAAGTTCTAATAGCTCCTTTAATTTTGCAAGAAAATGAAGAATTGGAAAAGCAAATAAATTACTGAAAACTACAGGTGGCTAAATTATCAATTTTCTTAGATAAAACCCACCTTATAAATGCAGGATAATGCAGTTTTTCTAGTGTCAACAAACAAGTTTAGCCAATTCAGGCTTGTGCCTTGCCAGATAAGCAGCTTCGTTTTAAGGAAAGAATATGCTGTGAAGCTGCTACCAGCAGAGCAATAGGGATCCTAAATCCAGTTTCATATGAATGGAACTGTTCTGTAATGTGCCAATGTAATTACAGCTCTGGTGGTTATCAACTAACCCAACTAAATCAGTTTTAGCATAGCAAAATTTGAATGATTTGCACATAAGTAAAATTACCTTATCTATTCTTAATCTCTTGCCTTTATTTTAAATGCTGTTTTCAAGCAGAGTTTATATTGGCTGGTAGCTGTGTAGTCCTGGTCATAAACAGTGGTTTATATAGTGAACAGTTTCCAGTCTCTCACATGCTCTAACATGAGATTACTTGTGCTGTGAATAGTCGGATATTTTACAGTTTACTCCTCTCTTTTATGGTTACAGTGTCTTGGTTTGATCTTAAGGATATGGTGGGAGAATGAATGAGATTTTGTTTACGTGCAGCTTAGGCTTGCTGCTGGCCTTTGCCCTGCCACTCCTGTTCCAATTTAATTTGCCAGTATAATTTGATACCTACCTTTGATCATTTTTGGCTGCTTGTAAAATACTTCAGCAGTGCTCTTTCAGTGCTGTCTAGAGTGAATAGCTACTTTTGTTATTCTTTTTCAGTTCCTTTCTAAGCCCCTAGTGCTGGTTTTAATTTTTTACTGCTCTAATTACAGGAAATCAGTCCAGAATCAGAGCAGTGGGTATCCAGTGTACAGGCACTGCAAAGATGAGGTGGCAGAGCTTTGTCTGGGATGGCAGCAAAGGTAGAGCAGGTCATAAAAGCAAACTGGGCCGAGCATGAGGAGCAGGAGGTGGTGAAGGGTGCTGAATTACTTCTCTGCTGTATAACTGCTCGTTTATAACACTCTTAACACCAGGCAGTTGACAGGTGGTGGCTGTGGCATCAAGTGCTAAAAGGTCTTGGGGGGAGCTCTGGGAAGCTGCAGACTGTTGGCCTGGTGCACATGTGGATCATGTTAATAGAAGGAGGTCTGAAGGGCAGAGTTAATCTCAGAGTCACAGAATGGTTTGGGTTGGAAAGGACCTTAAAAACCATCCAGTTCCACCCCTGCCTTGGGCAGGGATCCCTTCCTGAGTACACTTCTCAGTGTAAAGAAAAATGGAGAGAATCATAGAATTGCAGAATGGTTTGGTGAGAAGGGTCCTTACAGCTGCTCTAGAAGAGCTATGTGAGAGATTCAAACACTGGGGAAATAAACTGCATTTCAGAACTGTTTGTATTTCACTCGATCTTTTCTTCTGTGGGAAGAAACATCAGTTAAATATATTTTCCCTTTTTCTAGTGCCTTGAGCTAAATTAAGCTTTGTCAATGTCCAGGAAGGATTTGACAGCCTGACATGTTCAGCACAGACCATTTTAAAAAGCCCCATGAGACACAAGCCCCAAGCCCCTTGTTGGGGACACAGTGGCACTGGGCAGCTTTCCCTGAGCTTTGTCGGCTTCATGCAAGAGAGAGGGGAATGTGTTTACTTCAGTAGATGTTTAATTAGTTTCTGATTTCTGTCAGCTTGAAAGTTCAGCACATCTCCTGAGATGGATCGTGAGGGGTTAGAGAGGAGGGTTTTTAGCACACCTGTTTTGGTGCAGAGATGGGGCATTGATTCCTTGCCTTTCTTCTGCTTCACAGGGATTTTCTATTGAAAAACCATACCCCAACCTCCATCTCTGTTTTGCACACTCCTTTAAAAAAAGTTCTGGGACCACTGATGTGTGGTTCAGTGATTGTCTGTCAGGCTCCCCATCCTTGGACCTTCTCAGCCTTTCCCAGAATCATGGCAGCTCCCTAAAACCAAGAGATTCTTTGCTGCCTCAGAGATCATTCTCTGACCTGTTGAGCTTGTATTACAGGAGATGCAAAAGAACAACCTCCCAACCTTTCATTGCAGATCCCACATTTAGTTTGCAAGACAGGGAACCATAAATATTAATTATGTAAATGGAGGGGCAGAAGCCACTGACTCCTGGAATCAGTGCTCTGAGGGGCTTTTCAAATTAGCCTTTCATTGCAATGGGTATGAGAGTTTAACTTGGAAATGCAATATGACAATCTCTGCATGTAACTTATTCTCTGCTTCTTTTTCTCTGGTCTGGAATATATTTAAAGAGTTTTACTAAACCACTTTTATTAATTTTACTCCAAACAAATGTTTTACAGAATTTCATGTCTTTTAGAGTTCAGACTGTTGAAACATGGAGAAAATCCCATTTTTCTAGTGCTAGTGGTCAGTGCTGCTTTGCTACAGGCACTTTTACCTTTTCCCCATCCTCTATTAAGTCTCTTGATGTTTTATGGATTTGCAAGGATGGAAGTGGAGTTCTTCTTTTTGGCTTTGATAGTATTAGCTTTTTTGGTGTTCTTTTGTGTTGAGCACCAAACCTGTTTGGTCCAACAATGAGACTGTCTTGAAATTGAAATTTTATGTTCAAGGAAACAATTACTGAACATAGCATTTATGTGTTCAGATATTTGAAGTTTAATATCTTAAAACCAGATGGGCTCTCTTTACCTCTCTATTATCTTTGCTTTTCCACAGTTGCTGAAGCCAGGCTCATTTGCATCCTATAAAAAATGTAATAAAGTAAGAGAAAAGAAAATGTTTTAGAGTGTCAGGAATGTGCCTCTGTTCACACACTCTAAAGTCAGCCTGTGCAGTTTGAAAGTTTAACCAAGAGCCATCATCTTTGTAAAGAATGCAGATAATTTCTTTCTTTCCGGGGGAAAAAAAAAAAAAAAAAAAAAAAAAAAAAAAAAGGGGGGGGGTAACCTGATATGAGTCTGACAGTGTCGTTTAGTTAAGTGCTTCCATCTGTTGCTTGCTATTTCCCTTACTCATGACCTTTCCTTTTCTTTCTCTCTCCCCCTCCTTCTCCTTTAGCCCCTCTGAGGAAAGCAAAGTTTGTTGAAAGCCCTCGAATCCCAGAGTCTGAGCTTGGCTCCCCAACCCTCTCTGCCCAGAAGCTGGACGTTGATGCATTTTGCCCTGGTAAGCTGCATGTGAAGGCTCTGTGTGAACAGGGGCAACAGGCAGAAAGATTTTTTAAGTGTATAATATGGCTCCTTTGGCTAGGTGGTTGGGTGGACCTTTCCTAGCCAAGTTTCACTGTCTTCAAAATTTGAATAAGTATTAATTTCTTATAACTGCCCATCTACGTTTGTTTCTTGCAATTTGGCATGTGTGTCTGCTATCCCCTTAGAACAATTTAGAAGGTCTAAGGGTGGCTTTTGAGAAGATAAAAATGAATCAATAAACATACCACTTTAAATTTAATTTTTAATGCTGGTCTGCAGAGAGGCTGGAATAAAACCGTGTCTCAGAAACATCATTAAGTCAGCTAAAGCAAAACTGTGGGACCTTGTTACCTGCATCCAAGAATATTGGGGTCTTTACTTTTATTTTGTTTTTAAAGAAATACCTTCTAATTTATGTATCCTATAGTAGTTCTGAAATGTTTGCATGTTGCTTGAGGCCTCTGGTTGAAAAATAGATAGAAGTGGGTCATGTCCCTTCCTGGCCTCAACCCTGTTCATGTCTGTCAGCTCAGGCAGGCGTTACCTAAATCCCCCCAGCCCCGGCAAACCCAGCACATGTGAATGCCTGGAATCTGCAGCTCAGTATCATTTCCCAGATTGTTCCTCACTTGGAAGTGGCAACCTGGCGAGGGCTAGAGACTGTGGAGGTGCTGGGAAAAGGCTGAAAACAGCAGCAAGTGTTTTGGCAGATTTTGTGCTGAATTCTGCAGTTTCTTCCCCTGGCTTTCCTTGATTGTGAACCAAAGGGATCCGTACTCACTATAGCCTTTGGATGGAAAAAAGTGTTTAAAATGTTGAAATGGTGTGCAAATGTGTGACATCTGCCTCTGAAATCTGTGGCTACAGTAACCAAGGTCATATTAATGAATGACTGAAATCAGGCTGTTGCTTATTTCTGTGGTTGATGAACTTGAAGAACTTGTGAAAGAAGAATACTCAAAAAATTGGAGGAATTAATTGAATATTGTCCAGTTTTTGAACGTGGGCTTTCTTGAATGTATTGTGTCTGAAAGAGAAGTTGTCTCAGAAAATCAAAAGACAGTTCCTATTCTTGGAAATACTTCATTTGAGACCATGGCACTTGAAAAGTGCTGTTCCTTTTTCAGTCATCATGAATTACCATTAAAATTGTGCTGCTGCAGCTCTTTTTTCTAACTGAACAGCTTAAACTGTCATGTTTATAACTGTTAATAATTATAAACTTATTATGATTGCATCCACAGAGAATTATCATTGCCTTGTAAGATTAAAAAAAAAAATAAATTCCACATTCCCACGCCCAGACATGTGCCTCCCCTCTGCCGGAGCTTTGGAGGGCAGGACTCCTGTCGAACCCAGGGATGGGCTCTGACAATGGGATCTGCAGTTTCTTTAATTTTATTCTGCTATTTGATCTCCTTCTCTTGCTGATAGTTTAGTGATCTGAAAGGAAAAGTGGAGGTCTGTACTGCCTTGAAGTGTCATTAAAGGAACAGGAAGCGTCATTAAGGAAGGAAAAAAGTGACAACAGCAGAATTGTCACAGTGGAATCACAGAACCAATAAGGTTGGAAAAACCCTTCAGAGCTATCGAGTCCAACTGTAAACCCAGCTCTCCCAAGGCCACCATGAAACTTGGAACAGGGAAATGGGATATGAACGGAGCAGTACATTTCAGGGAAGAGCACAGGCTTGGAGTCAAGGTAGAAGCTGCAGGCTGGGGGTTCAGGTTGTTTCAGTTTCCTTAAACGTGATCCCAGAGAGCTGTTGGGAAGCTGTTCTCTTCATGTGTCCCCAACTCGCGGGACTGTGGCCCGGTTTATGTTGGCAGTTGGGACAGGCAGGGGTAGAGGAGAGGATGGAATCCATTGGGGAAGGATTTCTGAAGCTGCTCATGGAAGAAACTGTCTGAATTTATGGATCCTTCTGTGAAAGCAGCAGTATATGTGGACTAGTTTTGCTGGTCTGGAAGGCTGGATTGAAGGAGCTCGAGATGCCACACCTTGGAAGAAGTAGGTGGTTGGGGGAGGATCCTTGTGTAAAGAGGGAAAGAAAGAACAAAGTTGTGCTCATGTCTTGGGGACCAAAGGAGGCATAGTGTCCAGCTGCTGATGGGAAGGTGGAGGAAGAGTCCTACTCTGGATCATAGCAGAGCTTCAGGCACTGCCTGGAATCAGTTTTTCAAGAAATACAACTCCCTTCTTCTGTGTTAGGCTTATGTTAACCCTGTTCTAAAAAATGTGCATCCTGTGAAGGATATAGCACATGGTGCTCAATCCTGGGCATCTCCAAGAATAATTGTGTCAGTTGAAAGAAGGAAAAAAATTAGGCTGATGATCTGCCTGGCAGTGGAGGGGAGTGGAGTGGTTTTTAATGTGATCTCTGACAAAAGAATGTAATTAATTATACACTTGAAAGCAGTTTAAAACACTAAATAGCAAAGAAGAGAGAACATTAGCTACTCTGCATATATAGGAATAACAATTTCAATTTGAGATGCTGAGAGGTGAAATTTTGCTCAGTATCAAAATGTTTATTTTAAGGCTTCAGGCAAATTTCAGCACATTCCAGGGAGGTGGTTTCCTGAGCAACTGCAGTGCCACCACTCGGTCCCTCATGCTGCTGGGGGAAGATTTTCTTGTGACATCTTCAGTGTGAGTCAGTATGGGGGAGTGACGTGCTCCTCCAGCCCAGACCATTCTGTGACTGTGACTTAGCAGAGGCTTTATAAGGAGGGTCTTGGAAGTTTTCTGATCCTTCCTTGTCTCTGCTCTAATTCTGCAGACACTGTTCAACAGAGGCATTTATGTTTTCCCTCTTGTCAACCTTCTGAAGGCAGGGAGGCTGGGGGTGACACCCTCATGTCCATCATTGCTCTTCAAGGAGGATAGTGTAGAATAGTAGGAATTTGCCTTCAAACCTCTGTTGTTCAACTGTCAAACATTTTCTGCAGTGATTCTGGAGATTCAGTTTAATATGTAGGGGTTTCCCCCCACTTTATCACACCTTACTCCTGCCAAGAGGTGCTGCTGGTGTGGTGAACGCTGTCCTGGCTTCTTGGTTCTTAGTTGTAGTCATGAGGTCGTCTTTCTTTCAGCTACTTTCTGTTTTTCACGGTAGCTAAAACATGTTTTGTCTCTTAAGTGCTCAGAAAACCTATTGGAAACTATCAAAGATGGATGGTGCTTTCAGGTAATGGCCTTTTGCCTCAAATCAGTGTTTGCAGTTGCATTTTATGTAATTTGTTACCTTGTCATTGTGTTCCAAAGGCTAAGTCTGTTATGACATTATCTTTTAATTTGATTAACTCCTTCTTCAGAAATTTTGGGACACAAATGTTGAATGTCTGGTTTGCTTGTTGCACATTAGGCTGGCAGACGTCTGTTTTCATTCCTGATTGAGTTAGGAATCACTGCGTTGCTCCCACCACAGACAGGGAGGGGAGTGATTTACCAAGGCAGTGGCACTTGTGTTCATCTCATCACTCCTTTTCCTCTTCCTTTGGTTAAAGAACTGTTGAGCTTGACATCTGCTTGCTGCTGCTTCTCTCTTTTCATCATGTAAAATGTGTATTTTTCATTTTACGCTATCCACGTGTTCCTCCTAATCACAACAAAATGCTTCTCAGGTCTTAGAAAAAGCCCTTTAAGAGGGAATGCAGGAACCAGCATTGCTCTCTGATTTTTCATTGTGAAAATACAGGCGCGGAGCCAAAAAATCCTACAAAACCAAACAAATTTAGCCAGCAGCATTCTGGTCCAACCTCTGTCTTATTGAACAGTGATGAACTGGGGGGAAGGAGAGGCAATAATCAAATCAACCGTGATCTGACAAGTGATTTTACTGTTGAATCTTGTGGTTGTCCTGGCACTGTCAAGCCCACTGACCTGAAGGGAATGGGAAATCATTGTGATCAGCCCTAATTGCAGAAGAGCAATAATTTGACACATCGGTTGCTATGGAAGCAATTGACTTTTCTTGCTGTTCTTGGGAGGATGCTGTTGGTTCCTTCTGCTGTATCAATAGATGGAAGCAATTTCAGAATAAGCTTCTGTATTACAAAACAAGCCCCATTCTGGTCTGAAATTCTGGATTGGAGGGAGGAATATTGAAGGCATTGCTAGAGTTCCAGGTGTGAATCTGTTTGGGATTAACCACAGACCAGTTGCCGTTTGTGTTATTGAGTTTTCTTGAACTGAAAGTTGCAACTTGGAGAATAGTGGCTGGCTCTGGAATTTAGGGTTCATTGACTCTTCTTACCAAAGTGGAGTTGTTCCAAGATTAGAAATAATAAGACAAAAATGAAATAATGTGAATCCCATAGATTATTCCCATATATTTTAGCTGTTAAATAATTGGAGACAACATGCTTTTCTTGAGGCTTGCACCAGGTTGCTCTAAGCCACATCCAGCCTGATTTGTTATTCTAAAAGCTGGCAACAGTAAATTATTCTATCTGTGTAGCAGTTATTACATCCAAACAGAACTTTTGAATTCTTATTCAGGTATGTAATGGTAGTAAGTTTTCAGGATTGTTGTCAGTGTTGTGAGTACAAAGACCATAATTAAGTCAGATTTGCTTTAAATAAATTTGTCCTGGGGTTGTGATAATAGACCAGATCAGGTAAGGACAAGGTCTTTGTGCTGTCTTGTCTCTTGCTCACCTACAAACCCATGACCTCCCACTTAGCAGTGGTCAGAGGCGACAGTAAAGTGTTATTTGCCTTGCTGAACATTTAGCTCATTTTAATACTTGTCTTTTGACTTGGCAAACTGACCCCAGGATTAGAAGTGCAGCAGTACAAAAACTGACATTTATAGAGATGCCTATAGGGCAGCCTTCATCCCTTAGTGGTTAATTTAAAAAAATATCTTCTTGATGTAAACAAGACTAATGCAAAAATCTTCCATTAATTCTGAGATTAGGGGGATAGCCAGAAATGGTCAAGGACATTTTCCAAATACAGCTCAAGTGTATCCAGAATAATTTAAAGTAGATGTACATAATAATGGGACAGATTCAGGTCACATGGAGGGAGGGAAGTTGTTAGATAAAACTCTGCAGTTATGTAACTGAAGATCAGGGTCCTAAATGGGTATCGTTTATTTCTGGCCTTCCATAGGTGCTCACTCTTTGCATGTAAGTATTCTTTTTTTTCTTTTCATTGCTAATTCAAGAATTTTTGATTTCCTAAAGGTAAATCAGTCTTAGGCAAATTCAGGGACAAGTGCCACTGAGGGAACTGTTACCCGGTTCTTGTTAGACACTCACTGAAATAGATTTCAGATGTTTTGAAAGTAAAAGTACAGTCATTAAAATATATTCTGTGGATTACAAATGCATTGTTAATGTCTCCCAGGGGCACTACCCTCCATCATTTATCTAGAATTAGATGATGGTGGCTATCAAACCAGTCACAGAATTACCACATAAATCATAAAAGAAATTTCATTTGCTCGTAAGCAATTGCAGCTGAAATATGTGGCAGCTTTCATACAGGAATTGAAAGGAGGTAACAGAAACACTATTTGAAAATAACAATGTACAAAAACATTGTATGTTTGGAATGGTTTCTTGAAAAGAGCAAATCTAGTAACCCTGCCATAAAATGATATATTTGGTTTTCAAGGAATACTGTAAACATTTGTGAACATTTATGAACTCCATCCTGCTGCATGTGATGCCTGCAGAGGTGTTAGAGTTGACCTCTTCAGAAATCCAAGGGGTATTTGTAGATAAGACATCTGAAAGAGCTGTCAGCCTCTGAAAAATTGCTCCTAAATGCCCTAAATCAGGTAAATTCCAGGGTGAATTGCAGGGATCTGCTGGCTTATTTAAAGTGGGTTGAAGTTTTTTGAGAGGATCAGAGGTATTGAATTGCTTGACAAGCTCAGGTTGTATTTCTAATTTGCGTTTTTGCAGTTCAGTCAAAGTCATTAACTTAAAAAGAGGCAGAAGTAGATGGAAAGTATGGTTGTGTTCACTGCTGGAATCTGCTAAAATTGTTTAAAATAAAGAGAAAAAGGTCTCTATGTGAGCCTTAGGTCTCTCCAATCTTTCTAAATATCTAAATAATTGAATGTTGGATTTAATTATTGTTACTAATACCTTAAGTGTAATAGTTGAAGTTTGCTCTTGCAGTATCAAGCAGGTGAGGAGCTCTTGGGGAGGCTGGTGGTGGAGCTGCTTCAAGTCCTTCTCCATGGCGGGAGCCCCACTGGCCTCGCTGCTTCCAGCCCCGGCGCAGCGGATCAATCGATCTGTCCATTGATCTCTCCACTCTCTCTCCATGTCTGCCTTTGCACAGCCTGCCCTGCCTTAGGCTCTTCTTGGAGCACTGCCCTCCTCCAGGCCCCGCGCCAATAAACCTCTGCTGCTCGCCCTGCCCAGCCCGTCCTCCCGTGGCGTCTGTCCCAGCCTGCCTCAGTCCAGAAGCAAAATAAACAGGAAGGAATCATGGTGTGTTCCTTAAGGGCTAGAGGTGGAGAAATCACATATTCTAGTTTCTTTTACTTTCACAGATCATGGATGGTGTAGGTTGGAAGGAGCCTTAAAGCCCATCCCTGCCATGGGCAGGACTCCTGCCACTGTCCCAGGCTGTTCCAAGCCCCATCCAGCCCGGATCACTGCCAGGGCCCCAGGGGCAGCCCCAGCAGATCCCAGACTCACCTCGTCTGTAATCACCTTCACCAGAGATGAAACTGCTTCCAGCTGACGCTGCCTTTGCACACTGTTGTATTTACTCATTCCACATGAAAAAGGCCTTTTCTAAACCTTGCTAAAAATTATTTCTTAATAATTTAATATAAAAACTTTTCCCCACTTGGAATTTGCTGTGGTTAATTGGAAGGCAAGAGCTCCAAACCTGAAGTCAGCAATTTAGGTACTGAGGTAAAAGATTTACGAGCTCTTTGCCACCAATCCAAGGACTTCATCACAGCTAGAGCCTGCAGAGCACAAACACATTTCAGTGAATTGCGTATTTCAAATAACATAAATAAAAATCCATTAACATCTCCAAGATAGATTAGTCTCCAAAGCTGCAGCCTTGTTGGAAGCAGAGGTAATTTGTTCAAGGAGCACAAAATACTTTTTTATTATTTTTATAAGTTTTTTCTTCTTTTTTTATTTTTCTTTTTTTATTTTTTTTTTGTGAAAGAAATATAAGCAGCCAGCCTTACTTTGCACTGCAAAAACAAAAGAAATTAAAAATTAGATACTCAGATTCTTTTGTAGTGAGATGTACAGAAATTAAATGTATCTTCTAAAAAATAAAGATAATATTCAAAAGATTACATGAAATTTGCAGTCAAATTTTAGGTAGTCAGTAATAGCCATGCTTCTTTCTTTTAATCCTTAATCTTCAGAAAAGCCAAGTAACTGCAGGATTGCATGTCAGAAATAATTGAAAGCTCTCAGAGAGATGTGAAACAGGCTGTACTTTTAGAATTAAAATACTCCTTGTGTTCAGGTTATCTGGCATTTTTATCTACCAGAGCATTAAAATGCTGGGAACAGTAACTGGGAGCCTGTGGATGTAATGCTGCCACATGCAAGGGTGATTGGGATGGGGACAAACAGCAGGAAAATCAGGAGGACAAGAGCTTCCTGTTCCCAGCAGAGAGCCAGGGAAGGGAGGGAATCACAGTCCAGCCCCAGCCAGGGGGCTCCTGTACCTGTGCCCAGCACTCCCCTAGGAGAAGTCCCATCTTCATGATAATGAAATAGTTGAAAAAGCATAAATGTGACTTAATTGCTCTCATGGCCTTGAAGGTCCCTTCCAGCCCAAACCCTTCCCCTCAGAGCTGGGCCAGTTACCAGTGCATGCCAGGCTGGCTCACACTGTGGTGGCTCTGGTGTCCTTTCCAGTGCCATTTCACTGCAGAGGGGCTTGGCATTAAACTCCTGCTGACAGCCAGCCAGGGCTTACTGGGGTCCCCCAGCAGAGGGACAGGATGGGCTCTGCTTTACTGGGCAGCAAGCCAAAGCACTTCAGTATCCCAAGTTCTATCCTGCCAACAAAAGAATTGCCCTTTTTTCATTTTCCCTGTAGAAGAACTGTTTCTCCTGTTATCATTAAGAGCTGAATTCAGCCTTCCCTGCCATGGTTAAGTTGGTACATAGTGGCTTTACCAGGGAACATAGGGGTGTATTCAAGACATGTCTACTCTAAAGCACTTGGAAGACCTGGACAGGCAAATGTAGCTGATTTGGAGATGTGATGACAGTGTGCTGGGATACAGCATTTACCTGGCTGTGAAATGTCAGGAGATAGTTACTGAGTGATTCCATGAGACATAAATGACAGGAACAGCCAAGTGAAGTTGTCAGCTGGCATGAGAACGTTACCTGGTTTGGTGGCCAAGAGAAGGCTGACAGTTACCTGACTTGCTGGATGGCTACAGTCACCTTCCAGCACAGCAGCTCACCAACTCCCAAGAACTCTTTTTGTCTTGTTTTGTGTATGTTTATATAAAAATATAAGCTTTCTGCTGAACATAAAGGAACATCAACTTACACAGCCCATAGAACTCTTTGAAATACCAGTGCACATGCAATGAGGGAGGGGGAGGGGGTTTTATTCTTCTTTAAAATTCCTGGCACTAAGCATTTGGCTGTTGCTTTCAGTATTACTGAGTGTTGATGCAGAAGCACATGAGCTCATATAGTAAATGCAGCAGCTTTAGACCATCAGCATGTTGGGATCTCTTTAATCCACTGTTTGACTTTGGGTTTGTGTGTACACAGTTGGGCAGTTGTTACTGGTTACTGATATACCACTATTATTGGAGTTGACTGGGGGGTGTGTTAGAGCTGTTGTAGCTGTTTATAGCAGTGGTGTCAAAACAGTTAAAAATATCTCAGGCAAGTTCTGTTATCAATTCTGTGCTCAAATTTCCTGGTGAGATGGGTGTGCTGAAGTGAGTATAAAATGTGGCTGCAGCACCAACTGGATAACACACGTGGATGGGAGAAAAAACCAGTTATGCTCTTTCACTCAGCTTAGGAAGAGAGTATTAGGTCTTACTGTCAGCCCTGAAAGGCAACATAAAGCTTTTTTCCATAATACCCATTCACAGGCACCTCAGAGCTGTTATGTCTGTTCTTTGACATTCAGTTAAACGATTCCACTTATTTTTTAAGACTTAAGGAGGGATAATCCAGTACAATGGAGCTTTGCTTAAGTTCAAAGTTATCTGTACTTTGAAAGCCAGGTTATAATAAAAATAATTGATAGTTCTATATGAAATATGGAGGTCTCACAGCTTCACTGCTGTGGTTCAGCTCGTGATACCTTGTACCATGACCAGCATCTTGCAGGGAATGAGCACGGATTGACAAGACAAGGCAGAAGAATCTTAAGCTGAAGAAGGTCAGAGTTAGATCAGATATGAGGAAGAAATCCTTCCCTGTGAGAGTGGTCAGGCCCTGACACAGGTGTCCAGAGCAGCTGTTGCTGCCCCATCCCTGGCAGTGTCCCAGGCCAGGCTGGACAGGTCTCGGAGCAGCCTGGGACAGTGGAAGGTTCCCTGCCCATGGTAGGGAGTGGCACTGGATGGGCTTTAAGGTCCCTCCCGTGCCAAACCTTTCCATGATTCTGTGAATTACAATCACAGACTGGTGTGGGTTGAAGGGGCCTTGAAGATGTTGTAGTTGCAATGCCTTGCCATTTGGGCTGTTATCAAAGTACCTAATTATTATTCTATAGGTCTTCAGTGTACCTACACAATGACTTGGGGTAGGCTTGTAGTGTTCTGTATTTTGCAGGTGAAAGCCGGGTTCGTGCCCCTTGGAGATGTGTTAGGGGTAGTTTAAAAGAAGCAGGGGGTTGAGGACAAGGTTAAACTCAATCTCCAATGAGTGAATTTTGGTTGGGAGTTGTTCCCAGCACTAAGCCAAAGGAAACTGTCTGTGCCCAGTGCCCTGCAGCTGCCTCATCTGGGCATTCCTAAATCTTCCCAGGTGGGCAGTGCAGAGGTAGATCCAGCTATTGCTTTCTGCCCAGATGTGTAAGTCAGAATCATTTGAATATTTTTGATATCATGGTTGTGAAGACAGAATGGGGAATGCACAATAAGCTGTGGAGCCATATCCAGGGAATGGCTTTTACCAAAAAAGTCTACCTTCAAACTTTTTAAAGAAAGAAATAACCTTGGAAATAAAAGTGTCTCTGGTTTTCATTTTACATAAATGTCTCTGTTCTGGCTTGGGCTCCTAGAGCCAGTAAATGCCCACAGATTGACTGTGGGTGGTCAGCAGTTCCACAAATTGGGCCATCCATCTAAATTTGTCTCTCTTAAATCTATCGGATTCACGTCAGCATTGGTTCAAGCAGTACAATGGGGATTCAGTAACTCAGACAGCTTATGTGGACCTACTGTATCATTCATTTTCATAACAGTGAAGCTGCAGTGGAAGGACAGCCTCAGTTGCTCAACTCCCAGAGCTGGTGATGCTTAGGAATGCAGTTGTGGTTGCATGGGAGATGCTCCTGGGTTTTTAATATGCAGTAGTGCAGATGAGACATCCAAAAATTGCAGTGAGCTTCTGTGAGCTGTGCTCTGTGAAGTTAAATGGGAACTTCTGGAAGCAACTGCCTGAAATTTCCTGAGGATTTGTACATATCCCAGATTCCATGATTTGTGAGTTTCAGTTATCAAAAAGCAATATTTCATTTAAAGTAACATCCTTTTACTGTTGCTGCAGGCTGAGTGCTGGAGGAGCCCAAACCAGGACAGAGCTGGGAAATGGAGACGGGCTCTTTTCCAGATTGTACATTATCAGATGAATAATTAACTATAGAGTAATTGCAAATCCTAATTAGTCTCCTATAACTGCACTAAGCACAGTGTTACTTCAGTGTAATGTGGTAAGATCTTGACCTTCAGGCTTTAAACCTGGTGCTGATATGAGCAGGAAGGAACTTGGCTTTTGGAACCGAAAGTACATGTGTAATGCTGCAAGTCAAAAATCTCCACCGACTTTTGTTATAAAATTAAGAGGATACAGAAGAGCCAGTATACATGCCTGGCCTTTTCCCGGTGGGTATTGCTAGCTGGAAGCTTGTCTGTGCTGCTTTCTCTATGGGTGGTGAAAAAAAAAAATAGAAAAAACTAGTAGGAATTTTAGTTTTGGCCTGCTTTGTAGACTTGATGGGGAATTGGCAGGCATGCTACTTCGTGGCATGGCCCATAGGATGAGTGCAGAAGGCGAGTTGTATCTGGAGAGACTTGATTTCTATATGACCATGAGCGTGCTGGGGATAGCAGGTGACAGTGGAAGTTGCACATTTATTTTCTGTTCTGGTCTTTCCTGTTAGATACTCAGTAGCACAGGTTGGTTGCTCTCCTGCTCATGGAGCACCATCTAAATGGCTCATGTATCCTTGTCTTCTCTGTGTGTCACTTGGAGGATGTTTCTGTGCCTCCAAGAAACAGAAGGAGGAGAGCAAATGCTCTCTTCTCCAATGATGGTCCAGAAAATCTTGTTCCATGTTAGCTCTGGTGCTTCTGCTACAAGGACAAAATGCCTAGATGTGTTTCCATGGGAGGAGAAGCAACAGTTAACATTGGAGAAAACTTACATCTGTGGTACATGACCTAAAATTAATGACCAGCATGGAATGGTAAAACAGATTTGAATGACATGAATAACCTGAAAACCCTGATACTGAGGGTACACAACAAGTAGCAGTGTTGTCTTGGTAAAACTACTGAGCAGCAGCCAAAGTAAACAATTCCTGTCTGAATGTGGTTTTCTTCTGTTTAGGTGATACTGAGCAAGAGCTGGGACCCCCTCCATCCGTAGATGAGGCAGCGAACACACTCATGACTCGCCTGGGCTTCCTCCTTGGAGAGAAAGTGACGGAGGTTCAGCCAGGGCCCCAGTACAGCATGGAGGTGCAGGACGAGAACCAGGTATGACACCTGGCCCCAGTGGCGTGGCTTGGGGTCACCCTGGGGTCTGGGAGAGGGTGTCTAATTCCATGGCAACCAGGTGTCTCCTAAGGATGAAATCATGGTGCTGAGGTAAAGGTTGTACCTCCTCATCACACGGTGACTCATCCTTACAGAGCAGCAGGCCGTGGTTCAGGGATCAGCCATGTGAGACAGCTTCTGTTGTTTTTCTGTTTCTGCAAATGTAGGAGTGGGAAGTGTTTCTAATCAGATTATAGTGACCAAAATAATTGCCTGGCATCTTCTCTGTGATATTTCAGAAGTACTTCAGTAGTGTTACATAAAGACTCAGTCTCTGCAGAAGAGAGAAGGAAATAGTAATAGCCTGATTTTACAGATAGTCACAGTTCTTGCTCATATTTGCCCAACAAGGTGATTTCATGCTTGGAAACAGATAAAGAAGGCATATCATAAAATCTCTGTTGTGATGGAGCTTGTTACACCCCTGGCTGGGTGTGGATGGAGCTTCCTCTGTGTGGAGGTAGTCAGGCCCTGGCACAGGGTGCCCAGAGCAGCTGTGGCTGCCCCCGGATCCCTGGCAGTGCCCAAGGCCAGGCTGGGTTGACTGACTGACACAAGACATTTTTGATCTTCTGCATGATCTAGTTTGATTGAGAGCCAAGAAATGTAATTTTGTGAAGTTTTTGCCTTTAACACGTATATTACGCTTTAAACACTTTCCATTCAGTTTTGTAAAGCAAGTTGTGGATTTGAAATGGACTGTACTATACACTGGGCTAGAAAATGTCCTTTTAACAGGCGCCTATTTCAACCCAATACTTCAAAGCCAAGCAGAGCTTTCTACTATAAATGGTTCCTTTTGTTGTTACCTTTTGACAAAAATTAAAATCCCATCTTTTCTCTGAAGCCAAAGATGTCTTTGGAGAATAAATAAAAGAAAAAATCTAAAGAGAAATAGCAAAGACTTGTCCTCTAAACTAGATTGGTATCTTGGGCTGTGTGCTAATTTTTTCATGAAAAAGTTTTCCAGGGCCTTTGAATGCTATTCATGTTTGGGAGGAGATAAAGACAGGCTGGTTCCTCAATTGCCAAGTTAATTTTTTCCTTCCTTTGGAAGTGTCTCCTGATGTCAACACTTGCCTTGAATCCTGGAATACTCAAGGTTGGAAGTGACCTCGTGAGGTCAACACATCCATGCACCCCCGGAGGCAGGGCTGCTAAAGCCACTTCAGTCAGTCCTGTGCAAGGAAAGTGTTGAAATTGCCCATTTATTTAAAGACCAAAATGCTCTGGAGTCTAGTGTCAGGGTGATGAAGTTGGTGTGTTGGGTACACAAGAAGCCACCTGCACTTGCCAGCCCTCTTGACCCTGCATAGCAGTTTTGTCTCCTGCAGATGCTCCACGATGTGTCTTCAGCAGGGAGAACCTTTTTCCAGGGGAGCTTCTGTATCCAGTAGCCTGTGGTTAAAACAAGAGCTCTGTCATATATCAAACTGAATGCAAGAACGATTTTGGATTTTTAATAAATCCACCTCCCTGCACAGGATCAGATTGATAAACTTCTCCAGGTTCCTAATACACAGTATCCTTTAGGATCTTACCAAAAATCACTTTTAAAACAGCATCTTCATTGTGCTGCTTTATTTTCCATATTATTGAGGGATTGTTTAAACTTTTTCTGATAGGGAAAGCATGCCTGGGCAGGGAGGGCCATCTGGTATCTAGATAAGGGATCTCTTTTTTTTTTCCTGGAATGGAGGAAACATTTATAGAGCAAAACGAAAACTGCAGCCCCACAAGGATTCTGAGCAGATGGAAATGGCCCAGAGGTCTTTGTAGGATTTCCTGGACATGATGATTGTAGCTGTAAGTAACGGTGAGATTACACTGTGTGCTTCCTGCCCCAGAGGTCTCCACTTCATCAGAGGCATGGAATTTACCTTTCTGTCTTGGTTTTTGCTTATTTGTACTTTTTTAAAATTTCAGTTCAATGCTAACAAAACCATCAAAACTCCTGATCAAGTATGGAATCAGGCTTTTGATAAATACTGTTATTTATATTTCCCGTGGCTCCTGCTGAGCATGGAAGCTGGGATCTGTGAAGCATGAGGGAGAAAACAAGCCCAGTGTCTGTCACAGGTGGGGGGTGGCCTAGTGGATGTTTTCATTTCGGACCGTAAAGCTCTTTTTAACCTCTATAGCTATAGAAAGCTTTTCCCCCTGGCAGTGCCCGTGGTGAGTGATGCGTTCCTGCTCCCCCGTTTTGCAGAGCTCAGCGGTGACGCAGCGCATCAGCCCCTGCTCCACGCTGACGAGCAGCACGGCCTCTCCTCCGGCCAGCAGCCCCTGCTCCACGCTGCCGCCCGCCAGCGCCGGCGCCGCCGCCAAGGACTGCACCTACGGCGCCGTCACCAGCCCCACGTCCACGCTGGAGAGCAGAGACAGCGGCATCATCGGTGAGCGCCGCGCCTGCTGCTGCTGCCCTGCTCCTGCTCCTGCCCTGCTGCTGCTGCCCTGCTCCTGCTCCTGCCCTGCTGCTCCTGCCCTGCTCCTGCTCCTGCTCCTGCTCCTGCTCCTGCTCCTGCTCCTGCTCCTGCTCCTGCTCCTGCCCCGCCCTGCTTCTGCTGCTCCTGCCCTGCTTCTGCTGCTGCCCTGCTCCTGCTCCTGCTCCTGCCCCGCCCTGCTTCTGCTGCTCCTGCCCTGCTTCTGCTGCTGCCCCTGCTCCTGCTCCTGCTCCTGCTCCTGCTCCTGCTCCTGCCCTGCTCCTGTCCTGCCCCTGCTCCTGCTCCTGCCCCTGCCCTGCTGCTCCTGCCCCTGCCCTGCTGCTCCTGCCCCTGCCCTGCTCCTGCCCCTGCCCTGCTTCTGCTGCTCCTGCCCCTGCCCTGCTCCTGCCCTGCCCTGCCCCTGCCCTGCTCCTGCCCTGCCCTGCTCCTGCTCCTGCCCTCTCCTGCTCTCTGAGCCCCAGTGCCCTGGGTCATCTAACAAGGGCTGGTGTATAGTCAGAGGATCCCAGGATGGTTTGAGTTGGAAGGGATCTTAAAGACCATTCCATTCCACCCTCTGTCATGGGCAGGGACAACTTCCACTATCCCAGGTCACTCCAAGTCCCATCCAGTCTGGCCTTGGACATTCCCAGGGACCCAGGGGCAGCCACAGCTGCTCTGGGCAATGTATACCATGGCCTGACCACCCTCCCAGGGAACAATTCCTTCCCAATATCACATCCATCCCTACCCTCTGGCAGTGTGAGGCCATTCCCCCTTGTCCTGTCCCTCCAGGCCCTTGTCCCCAGTCCCTCTCCAGCTCTCCTGGAGCCCCTTTAGGCCCTGGAAGGGGCTTTGAGGTCTCCCTGGAGCCTTCGCTTCTCCAGGCTAAACAACCCCTGCTCTCCCAGCCTCACTCCAGGGCAGGATTCCAGGCATGTCATCAACTCAGTGACCTCCTCTGGACTCACCCCTGCTGTTTCATGTCCCTTGGGGACCCCAGAGCTGAATGCAGTTCTCTGTTTAGATAATATTATTTATGTGTGTTTGCTAGTTAGGGGGATAGTTTTGCATTATTTAGGTTAATACTGCAGTGACTAAGGTGATCACTGTACCCCTCCATTTTCCATTCCTCATAGGTAAAACTACATAGTAAATGGTGAAAATTGGGATGTATGAAGTTGATAACTTTGCATCAATTAATACACTTGTGGAACTTGTTTAAATGGTGCAAGAGGAAGCCTTGGACAGGAGCTGAATTAAATTATCACAAATTTCAGTGATAGCCTGCTGTAGCAGGCTTTTCATTTGAGTAATCTTTTGGTTGCAAGTGTAAAGAATCTGGAAAAAATAACACAGATTAATTCTGTTCAGTAACCGTACAGGCACAATGAGAAATCATTAATGTTTGCATGACATCAAACAGGATGGTCATCACTTGGGTGTCTTTGCCATATGTTTGTTCTAGGTTGAGTATTTCCCCAGCTTGAGAAGACTTTATTTTGCCAACAATCTGTGTAGTGTTTAAAAAAAAAAAAAAAAAAAGCCAGGTTGATAAATTAGGGAGGTTAGTTGCACTAGTGGTTAACATTTTGCTTGGCTGATCAGGGAATCTGGGCTTAGTTCAGCTCCTGGATGCCACAGCAACCCTTGCAGCACTTCTGCCTGCGTGATCTTAAAATGCAAATGGGTGAGCTATTCTGAGCTGTGTGCCGAAGTAGGTTAATGAATCCTGGGAAAAGTTGCTGCAGAATCCCACCCCCTCACTTCCTTGCTCACCGTGTCCCACCATCAGGGCTGCACCTTCTCCCACATCCATCCCCAAAGCTGGGCTGGGCTGCAGGGTCACAGTGAGTACAAGTGGATGTTGGGTCCCAGCTGGGTCCTGCCTCTGCCCTAGCTGTCAGTCAGTTCTAAAACCTGAGCAAAGGATGAAAGGATAAAAAAAAGTTAAAAGGTCCAGGTCTTCAAATTCAGATATTCTTTATTTGTGAAAAAAGAAATGGGGAATGGGGGAGATAGTAAACCAAGAGGGGAGAGGGAGGGACAAAGTCATCCCTTTCTCCTGGATGCCACAGAATCCTTTCCATGTAAAACAGAATGGCTGGTGAAAATCCTGACCTGACTGTAACCTCTGAATAGCTTCCAGGATTTTTTGGCTCTCGCTGTGTAAAAGCAGCCAACTGTTAATGTTCAAAAATCTGCTACTGAAAAAAAAAAAAGAATGGTCAAAGAATCATGTGCTGCTCTGGGGGAACTTTGCACCTCACAGCCCCTCCAGTGTGAGCTTGGAAGCTTTGCTGCTGGAATGCAGCAGAATACAGGAAAACCTCCACCAGTCTTAGCAATCCTTTGAAATAACCAGCAGACTTTTCTTGCCAGTATGCAAAGCTTATCCAAGTGATGTTCAAGCAGCACTGTATGTCATTAGCAGCAATCTCCTAAGGAATGGCTGTTTTCCATGTGGCATCTTCCTGTGGAAGTGTGTTCATACACCCCAAGCTGAAATGGGGCCACACTTCTTCCCTGTGACGATCTGCACTCTGTTCCCCGCAGAATTGCCAGGGGATCATCCTGTGCAGGGACACAGGATGAGGGAAAAGCAGCTTAAAAGGGAAGGCAGTGAGCAGTGGAAATCCTCTGGCCCTGCTGCTGCGGTGGAGTGCACAGGTCTGGTACTGTATGGGCCAGATGTCTTCACTTAGATTTTGTGAATTTATTTGATCAAAAATAACATAAAGGAGCCCTTTCCCCTCCTGGGAGTCCCCTGGCCTGTAGCTGCTGCCAATTACTTCACCATTCTTTCAGAGAAGAAATTTTCCCTAATAACCAGCCTTCACCTTCCTTGGTGCAACTTGCGGCTGTTTCCTCTCATCCTGTCAGAATGGAATGGGAAAGAAGGGATGGGGATGGAATGGAAAATTAGAATAGAATAGAATAGAACAGAACAGAATGTTTCAGTGTGAAGGGGCCTACCATGATCACCTGATCCAACTCCCTGACCATTTCAGGGCTGCCCAGATCATCACACTTTCATCGTATTTATCTGCCACCGTTGTGTTCACAACTTTTCTTCCCCAAATATCACTGCACCTTAGTGGTTGCAGGTAATGTAAATTTTCTGAAATTATCTTTCTGAATTGTGCTTTCTCCAGTTGTCACTGTGAAGGTGTAGTGTCTGAGCAGCTCTGGGGTCACAGTATGGGAGATGAGCTCAGCAGGTCAGCTCATGTTGCTGACTCTCAGCTAACCTGATGCTTTTGCTTTTTAGCTAAAGTTAAAATTATTTTGGTTTAAAATAGCTCCTAGAAGAGATTAAATCCATAAAGCCATCACTTCAGCATGTGTAGCAGCACTTAGATCATCCAGGGCTGTTCAGCAGGTAAATTAATCCACAGGGAACAGTCCTAAATACCTGATTCAATGATGAGTTTGCACATAAAACACCTTTAGTGTAAACCAGAGAAAATTATGTTTAAAATGAATGCAAATTATTAAAAAAAAAAAAAAAAGGACAACAAGACTTAGTAGCTCTTTTTTCTTTTTTGTTGTTTCACTTAGAGAAAACTTATTTTGACACATGGTTATTTTGTTTTCCCTCAGTTTGATGTGTTGGAAGATGACTGATGTCAGCTGCTGATTTGTTTCTACAGAGGCTAATTAGACACATACCGAGATAGGCATTTAAAATTAATGGATTCTAATGGATCACTGGGGTTTTTTTTTCTGTGAACAGAAAACATGTCATGCCTTGCCCTGCAAACCCAGTGTTTTAAATGGAATTTTTTATAGATAATAATTTCAAACATATTTCTTAGACAATTTGAGGGAGCAAGAGAAGTGTATGAACAGCCATTTGCTGTTTTTATCTAATTTTCTTATTCTAAATCGTAAATATGTTTACCTGACAGCAAGCCTATGTATAAATGCCAACAAATAAATAACCAGTTCTTAGAAATTATACGTGTTGGTTTTAAATTTCAAAATACATTACAAGCAACTAAATTTTGGGACATTTTATGGGATGCAAAGATACTGAAGTAGAAAGAAAGATACACTCCCTGGAAAGAAACCCAATACTGACCAAACTGTAGAAATAGGGGTGAAGATTGAAGCTGTTGTGAAGTCTGTTAGGATGGATAAAGAACAGGTTTCCCAGAGAAACTGTGGGTTCCACTATGCCAGGTTGCTCCTGCCCTGTTCCTGGAAGTGTCCAAAGCCAAGTTGGGATGGAGCTTGGAGCAGCCTGGGGTAGAGGAAGGTGTCCCTGTCCATGGCAGGGAGTGACACTGGGTGGTCTCTGAGGTCCCTTCCAGCCCAAACCGTTCTATGATTCTCTAACACATTCAAATAAGCTGGTGTGAGTGTTGGGACCTTGTCTCAGTGACCAAGATTATGACCTTAAATGAGTATACTGGGGACTAAAGATGAGAGGAGAGTCAATAGCCCAGAGGGGTTTACAGCCGGGGGTAACCACTGGAATCCAGAAGAGAAAATACAAATGGGGAGAGCATGGAGATGTTCTGGATCAATTGAGTGTTGTCACTTTTCAGTAGGAAAGTCAGTATAGCAACAATTCTTATCTGTAAAATGAAATAATATAAGGAAAACTGAGTGGATTACAGTTAAAGCTTCATAAAAACTTACTGACAATCAAATGAGACAAGAGGTTCAGTTTCTGAACCAAACTCATTCACAGGAGCTGGTTGTTCAGGCAGGTCAGTGGAGGCTTCTCAGTGTCAGACCTTGCAAACTACTGCAAACATTTCCTGGAAATGGAAAGGTAGAAACTATGATGCCAATTAAAAGACATGAGGAGCCATGGTAATGTTTTCTCCTAAATAACTTCTATTCTTTCTCGAATAGTGTATTTGAATAAAATGCAGCCCAGAATTTTTAATACTCTTTGTAATTACAAATGGCTTTTAATGGTATGAGCCAAAACATTAGGGCTTAAATGTTCTTTTAGAAGTCATAAGCAGAAACAGTATCATTAAACTAAAATCCATAATCTCTGATTTATGTGGATGTGGAAAATATGATAAAGATAATTTCTGGCTCTTGCATGGCTCAGCTTGGCACTGAGCTGCATGTGTTCAAGCCATTCTTGCTTTGATACTCATTTTGTTTATAATTTCCTCCTTCCAGCTACTTTGACAAGTTACTCTGAAAATGTGGAACGTACTAAATATGGAGGGGAAAGCAGTAAGGAACTTGGATCTGGGGGAAACCTGAAACAGTGGCAATCCCAGAAATCCAGCATGGACTCCTGCCTGTACCGTGTGGATGAGAACATGTCAGCCTCCACCTACAGCCTCAACAAAATCCCCGAGAGGAACCTGGAGACAGTCCTGTCCCAATCGGTGCAGTCAATTCCTCTTTACCTTATGCCACGGCCAAATTCAGTAGCAGGTAAGAAATTCCTGTTTGTGCCTTTAGGTCAGAGCCAGACACAGCACACAGATACCACAGCCCTTCCTGTGTTTCCTTATCCAAGAAGAAACCTCCTTCCCAGAGTCATCATCCTTAAGAATGACAATTTTTATTTTTTTTTACTTACTGGTTCTAAACAAAAAATTCCTCTGTGGAAAACTGCTTCTGATGGTGTTTAATGGTTATTTCAGAAATTTATGATCCATTTCTTACAAAATTGTACAAAAAATTATGGGAGAATTTGTTTTAAAAGGAATAACCAGATTTTTTTACTGTCATTACAATGCAGATGTCTTGTGTTTAAGGTGCCAAGACGTCATAGCCATTCTACTATTTCAAAGGATTCGTTGCAAGTAAAATCAAGTGTCTCATGTTCTCTGAAGAGCTTAAGAACTCTGGAATTAAGAGTATGGTGGTACTTCCTGTCTACAGAAGATTTGCTCTGGGTCCCATCTCTCCTGGTGGACTGTGCCCCAAACATCTCACACCTCACAGTACCTCGCATTTGCTAGCGACTCACATTTTTTGTCTTGGCATAAAATCAACATTATTTTCATTTAAATTCATGTCTGCTCTTTGAAACATTTCTAAATGATGCTGTGCCATACCTTATTGATGTCTTGTACCAGCCTGCTGAGTGTTCCCCTGAAGCTGGTAACAGCAGGGCAGAAAAAAGAGATGGGATTAGAAATATTAAAGCTTTGCTGCAAAGCTGCTTGCCTGGAATTACTCCCCATTCCTTTATTGCTCCATATATTTTTTCTTGCTAGGTAACTACTCTGGGGTAAAATGTGGTGTCTATATGGCTGTGTAGACATGTGGAGAAATCCTCACTTTTAGTTCTGAGTCCTGGTGGACAGTGCTCCAGAAAACCCAGAGACAATTCAGAGAGATACCCCAAAGAGCCTGCAATACTGTCTGTTAAATCAGCATCCCTTACTGAACCAGGCTGTGTTGCATAACTGGATTAGTTTTCCTTTTAATCCCACTTTGGCCAGTCACAGACCTAAAAGCGATGTAGAAATGAGATTTATAGATGGTGAAGTACAAGCCCAGAGCATGGAGGTGCAGCACAGACTGAAAGCCTGAGATTTCAGACTGGAGAGAGGATAGAAAAAAACTTTCAAACTCTGCTTGCATAGCCTGCTTGCTTTAGATGAATTCCTTATAAATGACACTGTATAAACAACTTCCAAAGCAAATAGAGTAGGCTGGGCACCATAAATTTAAATATATGTGTGTTGATTTAATTGTCTTTGGAAGTTGTTGAATTGCTTGGTGCACTTAGAGGCAAATACTATTTCAAGAGGAAAGTATCTATCCAGTAAAGTTGAGAAACAGCTTTTCCTTCTGGATGTTTATTTTTTTGGTAGAGATTTTGCTGCTTTGAAGTACTACGTCAGCTAACACAGTTCATGTCCCAGGTTAAATTGTGGAAGTAACGATGATGAGAATTCAAGATTTGTCTTAACGTTTTATCATCAAATTATCACATGTATGCCTATGACACCAGAAAATTATGGGGTTTAGGTAATGGATTTATATGAATGGTTTTCCCTCAACAGTTCAATCTCATTATCTTTGTGCCTGAATGAAGGGAAAGGAAAACTAAGTGTAGTTTCAGGATTGATTTTAGTCTGTCTGCAAATGTGACATTGCTCAAAGAGTTAATGCTGAGCTGCCAATTCCATGTCCTTGCTCAGTGACACATGTTGGGTAACTACTTGAAAAACCAGATTAGTTGACTAATCCAACTGAAAATTAACCCACCAGAAAATAGGTATATTAATTTTGAGCCTCAAGGTCATCAGTGTGGAGACAGTGTAGCTGGGAGTGGGGCAAAGTGCTGCCTTTCTTTTAGTGGTATTCCATAATATTCCACATTTTAAGATAATTATGAATTCACAGCTTTGCTAAAACAATTCTTCTTCTCTGATGCTTTTCAAGTGCAGTTGAATTTGTATACAGTCTGTTCTTGTGAAGCAAAACATAGCAGCACTTTTACCTGCTTCTTTCCCTCTTCTTTTTTTTTCTTTTTACCTTTTTTTTTTTAATTTAAGGCTCTCCCCAAACATCTTCCAAAACAGTACAAAAATACCCATTTTTATAGCAGCTTACAAAAGGCAGTCACTGAATGTATCGTGTCACTGCTGTCACTGAGCAGTTTACAGCTGGGAGCAGTTCTTACAACACGTTCTTGCCTGTGGGGGTGTCAGGCCCTGGATGCCCAGAGCAGCTGGGGCTGCCCTGGATCCCTGGCAGTGTCCCAGGCCAGGCTGGCCAGGGCTGGGAGCCCCTGGCACAGTGGGAGGGTCCCTGCTAGGGCAGGGGGGCACTGGGTGGGCTGTGAGGTGCCTTCCAACCCAGACTATTCCATGATTCTACAGTTAATCTCGTCTTGGACTTTGTTGCATAACATAAATGCCAAAATGGGATGGTAGATTTGGTAGAGTACATCTGGATCGTGGTAATCCCTGAGATTCAAGCATTACCACTTAGGTGGCACTTTTTAGAAGCCCGGTTGTGGAGCACTGGGAGCACAGCTTGCACAACTGCTCCTAATGGTGAGCAGTGCTGAGTTACTACAGAGAATATCTCTGAATTTGCCATCTCCCAAAGAACAATTTCATGGCCAGTGTTAGTTTTAGTTCTTGTATGCCCCAACTGTGCTTATCCGTGTAGAGGTGGCACCTTCAGCAGAGACCAGTAAATTATTCCTGTTTAATCCAGCATTGTAAAGAAAACTAAATTCTCCCATGAGCAAGTCACATTGGAGTAGTAAAGTTATCTTCATTAGTTCAGATAACATTTTCCTCATTTATTCATGTATTTTTGTTGGGCTGATGAAAGTTTAATTTTTCTGCCACTGATTCTGGCTTTAAGGATACTTAAATGTTAATACCCATATTAAATACCTTTAAGATCAATGAAGAAGAGATTGTGGGCTTCAGCATAAACTGCACCAGTGGTTTGTCTTTCACCTGTAGGAAATGCTGAGTGTCTCTGTCAGCTTTGCAGAGACGTGACTGAGTTTGTGATTGGTAGAACTGAGATCAAATATGAGAGATTCCATGTCTCCATTTTCCATAAATCTTCTTTTATTTGGGAACACCAACAGGAGACCAAACCAGAGCAAATATCAATGAAGCACGAGAAAAAGTCACCAAAACATTTTACTTTTTCCTAGGGGAAATGGTACTTGGTTCACATCAGCTCTGTTGTCTCAAGGTAGTTAAATCTCCATGTATTTTCATTAAAAAACTGAACAGTACAATAACTGGAGCATGAGTTCCAAAAGCCAGGTGTGATGTACTTCTTTGCTTTCTCATGGCAGCCACCAGCTCGGCACACCTGGAAGACCTGGCTTACCTGGATGAGCAGAGGCACACGCCCCTGCGCACGTCGCTGCGGATGCCGCGGCAGAGCGTGGCCAGCGCCCGCGCTCAGCAGGACCTGCGAGGTAGGAGCACACGGGGCCCTGGGCAGCCTCTTCACCCTGTCCATGTGAAAACCACAATCCCAGGGTGGCTTGGGTGGAAAAGGACCTCCAAGCCCACCCAGTGCCACCCCTGCCATGGCAGGGACCCCTCCCTCTGTCCCAGGCTGCTCCCAGCCCTGTCCAGCCTGGCCTGGGGCACTGCCAGGGATCCAGGGGCAGCCCCAGCTGCTCTGGGCACCTGTGCCAGGGCCTGCCACCCTCACAGGGAACAATTCCATCCTAATATCTCATCCAACCCTGCCCTCTGGCCATTCCCCCTTGTCCTGTCCGTTCTGGCCCTTGTCCAGAGTCCCTCTCCTGCTCTCTTGCAGCCTCTCTAGGCACTGAAAGCCTGCAGTAAGGTCATCCCAGAGCCTTCTCTTGTCTCTTCTCTAGGATGAATGCCCCCAGCTCTCAGCTGGTCTCCTCAGGCTTAATACTTTGATAAGTTATTAAAAATGAGAAATTTCATGGACTACTACTGTTTTTTCTTACTTTTTCAGTCAAGGCCAGGGATTGCAGTTCCCCCTTGCATTCTGCAGTGTGCCAGTGGGGAAAGAGCCCAGTGCAGCGATGGGGCCGCCAGCTCAGCCAGTGCTTGTAGGGATGCTCACAATACTCATACTCAGGCAGCTCTTTGACTTCTAAAAAGTGTTTTGAGAAGGGAAATTCTCATGGTTCTTTGTGGCAAATTCCACAAACAAGACGTTAGCAATGAGAAGAGAAGCCAGGGCTGACATTTTAGTGTTTTGCTCATTCCTAGGCATCTCCAGCTCAATTTGCTCCATGCCTTCCCAAGGGCCCCCCCTTCAACTTACATCCCTCTTTTAGTCTAAGCACAGTCTTCCACCACGTGCTTAAGCTGTCACTGTGACAGTCCTGAGTCTGCAGCAGATCACCAGGCTAATGCTTCAGCCCCATCATTTTTTGTTGCACAGATGAGTAAATTACTGAGAAAGCTCATTTGGGATATTGTCAGGTTGTTTCTATGCCATGAGACTGGTTTATTCTCCCGTGTGCATAGAAGAGTGGTTTCTTTTGGCCATAAATGAAACTTTCCTGTTCTCTAGTGGGTTTTCTTGAGCCCACCATCTTAGGGTGAGAAACTGGGGAGCTGGAAGGCACAGGCTGGGTTTTCAGCCAACATGCTTGCCCTGGTACAGCCTGGCTGGGCTTTGTACCAAACCCGTGAGCCCCCAAAAAAGTGGGTTTGTGAGCTTTGGATGGCAGTCTGTAATGAAAGCCTCCTGGCTGCTGAGGCAGTTCTAGAAGTGCATTAGCAGGCAGTAAGTGAAGAAAGCAAAGTTTGACAGATCAAATTTCCATATGTTCAGAGGCAGCAGCTTGCCAAGGCTGTGTAATTTGCAGTGATTGCATCCAAAACATTCAACTTTATTGTAGGAACAGAATCAAATTGTTTTCCAGACACACTTTTAAAACCCTTGTAGCACTACATATTTTCCTTCTACGTTTTGTTTTTTCCCCATTTTTGTGACACTTGCATGAGAATAGCAGCAGCGTTCCAATGTTTTTAAAATTTGTTTCTGATCCTACCTGAGGTGCTGTGCTGTTTTTAAATGAGAGGGAGAAGATGTGAAAAAGCAAACCATCACTATTTGAAAATATTTTCATGTCATCACATACGCAAGGGGGGATTCTTCCCTGAAATGCTGTGTTCTGCAGCTATTGCTGTGAAATTGCATCAGTCTGGACTGTTACAAACAGCAGCTCTTTGTTCCAGATGGAAATTCTAAACTTGTGTTTGATTTTAATATCCCCAGTCTTGGCACTAGGCTGAAGTAGTGAAGACATTCCTGGCCCTGTGCTGGGGGATGCATTACAGCCCACTGTTCCCAGTGTTCAAAAATCCCAGTGAGAGAGACTAAATCAGAGAATGGCTCCGCTATTTTTTGGTTAAATCAATTATTTTAAGCAAGGGAGCAATAGAGGAATCCCAACACTGTGAGTGTGACAAGGATTCATCCCAGTAACAGGTTTTTAATGGGATGGGGAAGGCAAATTTTTGCTTTTCCTATTTTCATCCCTGGGGATTTGAGGCTGTTTAGGTTGCTGTAACCAAAGGCACAAGCTTGATGGCTGTGATGTCCAGTGGGTTTTCTTCTCCAAAAAGCAAACGTCAGCAGTGCTGCAGGATGGGAAGAATCAAGATTTTTTGGGTGAGGTTGGGAATGGAGGAGAGGATAGTCCCCACTCCCCCAATATATGGTGGATCTGTCTCACAGGAGGTGCTATGCAGAGTGCAGCATTCTTCCCAGGGCCTTTAATTGTGGTGTATTTAAGAAGAAAATTAATTTCTCCAGCCACAGTTTTTCCCCAGCTCTAAGCCACTCCCTGAAAAATCCTCAATGCCTTTGGTGGAAAATAGTGTGGATGAGACAGATGCTTTCACAACAAACCCGTGGGTGATACAGAATTTTGTTTTCTTTTTTTTTTGTAATGGAAAGATTTCTGTGCAAGATAAACATCCATTTCCAAACTCTGCTTTCCCCTCTGGCGTGGATGTTGATGTCCTTCCCTCGTCTCCCTTTCCAGTGCGCTTCGCACCCTACAGACCCCCCGACATCTCCCTGAAGCCGCTGCTTTTTGAGGTGCCCAGCATCACCACGGAGTCCGTGTTCGTGGGGCGGGACTGGGTGTTCCACGAGATCGACGCGCAGCTGCAGAGCACCAACGCCAGCGTCAACCGCGGCGTGGTGATCGTGGGCAACATCGGCTTCGGCAAAACCGCCATCATCTCCAGGCTGGTGGCACTCAGCTGCCACGGCACCCGGATGAGGCAGATTGCTTCAGACAGCCCCCACGCCTCTCCAAAACGTAAGGACAGCAGCACGTGGATCTCCAAAACTCAGAGAGCTTGTACATCAACTCTCAGAGTGGCCTTGGCTTAAATAACCCCGTTTCTCTTCAGGCCCAGGAAATCAGCTTAGTCTTTGTTGTCAAGCAAAGGAAGGACCTTTGAGAAATATGTCATAGAAGCCCTGAATGGTTTGGGTCAGAAAGGACTTTAGAGATTATTTCATTCCAGCCCCTTGCCATAAGCAGAGACACCTTCCACTATCCCAGGTTGCTCCAAGCCTCTTACAGCCTGACCTTGGACAATTCCAGAGATGGGGCAGCCACAGCTTCCCTGGACACCCTGTGCCAGGGCCTCCCCACCCTCATAGGGAAAAATTTCTTCCTAATATCTAATCTAAATCTACCTTCCTTCAGCTAGAGACCATTCCCTCTTGTCCTATCACTCCATGCCCTTGTGTAAAGTCCCTCTTCAGCTCTCTTGGATTCCCGCTAGGTACTGCTACAGGCAGCTTTTATACTGCTCCTGTTTCAAAGCTGCTTTTTGAAGAGTCAGAGCACTCTGTCTCTGATTTGTCTGCCTTAGAAACATCACAGACTTTCTCTGACTGGGAAGACTCCAATTTTAGAATCACAGAATGGTTTGGATTTGAAAGGACCTTTAAAGGTCATGTAGTCCAATCCCCCTGCTCATGACATCTCCAGCCAGATCTCCAGCCCATATTCTATGATTATGAATCCACACCAGTGCATTCTTCTTCCCATATGGATTGTTTATCTCATTGAATCATGGTATAAATATTCCATGCAGTCCATGAGTCCATGTAGGCTCAAGACCCAAGATTGCTGTACCTCCTCTGGTCCCATCCAGTTCCCGTCACTATGCACTGGCAGGTTTGAAGGTGGAGATGACAGCATTTTAAAATCACTCAGCTCTCAGTAAGTGAGTAAGACAGGACTAAAAATACTGAGTTAGGTACCTGAAGGTACCTTTAAGGATGTAGGTCACTGTATCTGAGTGAAGCTGTAGGTAAATCTGTTTACTGGAATGCTGTGCTCTTGTCCTGTCAGAAGAGCTGAAATGTCACCGGGGTTGGCATGTTGAACTGTGTCACTTGTCAGAGCTAAATGAACAATGTATCGTGAAAGGCAGGGCTTGTTTCTGTATTTTAACTGCAGCTCTGCAGTGCACCAGCTGTGAGCGTGTGTCCCCAGTCTGCCTTGGGTTATGGTGGACATTAAAGAGATGACTGCACTTAACTCCTTCTGGACTAAACGCTGTATTTCTCACGTGAGGTGCCCTGCGCCCTTCATCCACAGATGATGAAGATCCTTGTTCCCACCTAACGCATTGTTTAGTTCACTCTAGTGTGTCCATGGATTTGAAAGCTGAATAATACCTCAGTGTTAATTATTAGGATGGAAACCTTCAGAGTCAGTAATTAATTTGACTTGATTTCCTAAGAAGATTACAAGTACTAGTCTAGCTGTAGAAGAGAATAATTATTCTACAAGATCCTTGCGGGTCCCTTCCAATTCAGGATATTCTATGATTAATTTCAGATTTTGTGATAAGTTTCTTTGTCATTTCTTTTTCCACATGCTGAAAATAAATCTATTTTACTTATTAAATCTATGCTGATTAATATGTGCTAATCAGGTGGTCTGACTCTTCTCCGGCAGTTGTGCAGTCAGCTAATTAAACTGGCTTCAACACAGCCTCATACTTCTAATTCCTCTCTCAAAAAATTAATACAGGTGACAGTGGTGTTATGCTCAGAATCAAGAATGTGCCTCATTCTAACACATTTAGGGTTTAATTATGGAGGCAGCAGTTGTCCTCCTCTGTTGTTCGCCATTAAATGGGTCATTGTTTGCATGATTATTTTCAGTCAAGCTCAGGGATGCACTGCAGCAATCCAGTCAGGAGAATCCTCTGCCAGCACAGACTGCGTTTCAGAGTGGTGTTCTTAAACTAATCAATAATTAGACATCACCAAGTGCTGCATGTTGCGTTGTCATTCAAAAATCCTCCATATGAGTACTTAGGAGTGAAAATAAAAGTGGTTTGGGAATGTTATCCACAAAGGCTGGGTGGATGACCTTCTGTAGCAATCTGTTGGTGAAGCCAATTTCAGCTTTACCAGGCGAAAGAAGCAGCTAAAATGCACTAGAACACAGTTAAACTTGCCAGAGGTGATTCCAGGATAATTTATTATTTGCTTGGAAGCCTTTTCCAGATCCTTGGGCTGCTCCTGATCCTCTCCCCCTGATAAAATTAATGGGCTTCAGATGGCTGTATTAGCTGGGGCTCTTCGTTTATTTATGCTAGAAAATAGGCCTGTAATTCAGAAAAATTGGCTGTCTGTGCTGAAGGAGGACTTGGAACCAAATTAACCAGCGATTGTTCATAGCAAGGGAAGGTCTGTTGGCAGAAGTGCAGAGCAGGAGAACTCGGCACTCGAATCCACCAAACCTGAAGGCAGAGCCTGCCAGAAGGCCCAGTTCACTCCATTACTGTCATTATTTTAAAGTCAATAAAATTACAGTGGGAGAGATGAATAAGACAAGCTCAAGGCTTTTTCTTAGTGGTCCTTTCCTGCTTCCAAAAGAAGTTTCTTGAGAAGCCTCTGGCCTGGAAATCCCCGAAATCCCAACCAGAGTATTTATGGGAAGTATTTTAACTGCCATGCATAGGAAACAGCAGCTGCCTAGTTTGTAATAATAATGTTAGTGCTTGTTCTAACCTCTTTCCTTGGACAGATGTGGATGCCAACCGAGAGCTGCCCCTGGCCCAGCCGCCTGCTGCCCACCCGTCCATCACGAGTGGGAGCTGCCCAGGGACCCCCGAGATGCGCCGGCGCCAGGAGGAGGCCATGAGGAGGTTGGCCTCGCAGGTACACAAACACCCAGCTGGGGCTTTTGGTCCTGGGGAAAGTGGCAGTTTTAGTGGGACTCCTTGGAAGTTCTCCTGCATGACGTCACTTGGAACGTCCATGCATTCAAATGCTCACTTGGGGAGCCTCAAGAGACACTTCTGGAAGGAGTTTTAGTGCTCAGGAAAATTATTTCTCTAAAATGAAACTCCCACTGCATCAAATACAGTCACTCCCCTGTTACTCTGAGAGTTTGTCTTTCACAGCCACCCTACTTTCTCATTACAAATGTTAGGATATGACACAATTACAGAAGTAATTGTGTTTTTTCTTCAGCACTGAGAACAAAATTGCCCAGTGTTTGAGCAGTGTTTTGTTTGAAAAGGGCAGGTACTGTACTTGGGATAGGCCCAAGCTGAGTGTTAATGCTGTGTGTGCACTCGGGAATTTTTTGGAAAATTCTCCTAAGTAGACTATAGCCTTTGGAACAATACACAAATTACTTGCTGTTTTGGCAGGAGTGGTTGGTACGGAACATATGGAACACTGTCACTTTTGTACACAAGATTCACAGCTTGCATTTTGTTGTATTACTGAGACTTAACCCTAATTCTGTGCTGGTGGGAAGGTGCCATTCTATTGCTTTGAAATCCAAGGAGTTCGCTCTTGCTCCTCCTCCACCTTTTGGGAGGATGGGAGCAGTTAATGCTTTCCTGTCACCTGTTCCCACTTTGGAGAGGAAAATAGCAAGAAAAGTCTCTATTCTACGTTATTACCAGGATGTGTTTTGCTTGGCTTTTTGTGCCAGATACTGTCTTGTCCTGTCTGCTTTCCTGCTGTACCAGGCATGGAGCATGTGCTGTGTAAATAAATACTAAGATTTGATACTTTCCTCTTCCACATGGAGTTCTTGAAAGAATGCAATGCCCAGGTCTGGTTTTGTTCAGGATGCATTAGTCATTGTATTCCTTGCAAATCTGAAGCTCTGCAGACTACCAGAAAGGGCAGTGAAGTGTGCTATCTCTGCTTAAAATACCTCATCTATCACTTCTTCTGAGTGCTTAAGTCATCCTGTAGGGAATGTAATTGATAAATGGATGCCTTTTTAGTTTCGGTTTCCTCCTGGAAAAGGTAAGGAATATGGCTCTTTCAAACACTGTGTCATATCCGTGACACAGATCACTCAGTGAAGCTTTTTTGGCATCTCTGATCACTGAAGAAAGAGCTAAAAACCATCCTCACAGCCGAAATTAAATAAAATAGGTTGTTATACCTTGGCTGCAGACTTTTTAGAAATGGTTTTAAGGTCCTGCTCATCCTTTAGCCAAATTTTTTTTGTAGAATAAAATCAGAACACTACAGCTGAGGTTGGGAGATGTGCTGCCCGTAGTGCCTGCAGCAGGATTACCCACTGGGAGCAAGGTCGTTAATCTCCCAGTAAATCTTCACTACTCTAAATGGAGGCAGAGCCCAGAAATAACACTCCTCAGCTTCCAGACATCAGACCTTGATGAACAGATCAATGCCAAGGTGGATGAGTTGACCTTAGAGCACTTGGAATCGCTTCTTATGCCCGGATTGCTGATCTAGCACATGGAACTTACAAAAAGCTCCATCGTGTTCAGCAAACAGTTCCTGGGATGAGTCAGAGCCATGGCACGGCTTGATTCAGCATTTGGAGGCCTTGGGTCTGCTCCCAGAATTGCTGTTATCCTTTTTGGGATCCTTGGAGACCAGCATCTCGTCTGCCTCACTCCTATTCCCTGGCTAGTAAAGGAAAAGTGATCCCTGCAGGTAATGGTCCTTGGATAACTGATGCTGGAAGGGACACGTAACGAGGTATCAGTGGTTTATTTAGTTAGGAAGGGTGGGTGACTTCCAGGTGTGTTGGATGAAGACATGAATTGAAATAAAGCACGTGCTTAAATCCTCACTCGAAGCTTCATTTCCTGCCCTGAAGGGAAATTGTTTGGAAAAAATACGAAGTTTTTTTTCTTTTTTTAAATTTCTAATTAATTTTTTGAGCTCCATGTTCCTATTTATTCTTTGTCATAAACAGCAGTTTGGTTTATTGCATCACAACCTTTTCCAGAAGTGCTGTGCAGCCCACTACAAACAGTGAGTTTGATGGATTATCAAGCCTCAGGAAGAAAAATAAAGACAAATAAAATGGTTAAGGATGTTTGTCAAACTGATAGCTGGGAGTCATGTGTGTAGTGCACTCGTAGTAACCTCCTGGGTAGCACAGCTCAGCAGCACCACTGAGGAATCCTTGCTGTCAACAGCAGATGAATTGATTTGCTCGGAAGGAGCTGTGCCATGTGATTTCCTCCTCGATAAAACAAACACTCCCTGTCCTGCTGCAGCTGTGGGCTTTGACATCTCGGAGTGACACTGGGGGAAAAAGCATTACTGACCTGGCAACAGAATTGGAAATCCGTTAAAATACCAGCGTGGGGCTCTTTGTTGTGCATGCAGTTGCTTCATCAGAAACTCAGTCACATATGTCTGACTTGCTTTTGAGGCATCATGACAGTTCTGAGGCTTTGAAGATGCTGAACTATTAGCTGAGCAAAACCACGGAATGGCTAGTAGACAATAGTAACAATAGTTGGTTAAAATAGGCATTCGTGGGGACACTTTAGGAAAACCTTCATGTAGATAAGCTAAAGGCTTTCCAAAGTCTAACACAAAAAAGAAAAGAAGGAGGAAAAAAGACTGGTATGTCCTTTAATGCTGGAGGACTGGGAGAGGAGCAGCATATTCCTGTGTCAGTAGCTATGGAATAAAAAAAGAGTTGCTGATGGCGTCCTTAAAGAGGATTTGTCCAACTGGCTGAAGGAAAAAGAGCCAAAGGAAGGGAAGAACCCTCAGTCAATCTGGATGGAAAAGTATTTTTTGGATGTATGTGTTTTATAGTCATGTTTACACTAAAGTCAGAATTGAATACAGAAGAAAGTGTTGACAGTGATGGAAAACCACAATTGTCAGGGTTATTTTAGGAGCTAGATGAACCATATGTGAGGAGCTGGATAAAGCTGTGTGCAGATTTTCCACCTCTGCCTGCACTGGGCAGAGCAGGATGTTCTCAGGTTGGGCTGAGGTTGTCATGCTGGAGAAATGCAGATTGTTACAAAAGCAGATTAATAATACACAAACAGTCTTAGATAATGGTTGGTGCAGGCTCCAGAATGCTGGTGGGAAGCTCGTTGTCCTCTCACCCACTTCCCTTCCCTCTGAAAATGTCACTTATCCCAATATTCAGAAGTTGTGTATCTATGATGACAGAAATGAAAAGTGAACAAACAGTTGCTTTTCCTCCTCTGGATTACTCAGGTTTGTGCTTTTCTGCCTGGTTTTTGTACAGTAAATTCTTGGGGGCAAGGCTTGCATTTAGCTTTTAATGTCAGAGATGAACAAATCATTAATTTTAGAACTAAGTAACTGCTGATTGGCAAGCAGGAGCTCAACTTGGTCCTGCCATGCTGACTTTCCCTTTTCCCTGAAGGTTTATCCTTTACTCACACAGGATTTTTAATGGATTGGCTACCTAGTTTTAACTAACCCGTTGAACAGCTTTATTCCTCGCGTTTCTGGGTGCTGTGTGGTGGCTTGTGGTAGCAGCACTTAAACAAATGGACCTGAAACCCAGCTCGGCTGCACTAATGGGTTGTGCCCCATGCAGAGCAGCTGGTGGAGGAGCTGCACATCCATTGCATTAGTGCATTTTGCTGATGTAGTGGCTGGTGGCTCCAGAGGCTCTCCCCATCCTCCAAGCCATATCCAGAGCATCACTAACATTGCTGCAGGCATGCAAAAAGAGAGTGCTCCTGCCTTACACAGAGGTGGAGGGGTTCATTGCTGCTGAGCCTTGATGTACTGGACCACTAATGAGTTTCAGAGGGTATTTACCAGCATACTCAGCTATGTAAAAGTAATGAACATTTCCAATAAAACTGGGTCACCACATGCCACGTACTGGGTCACAGTCATGTGCAGTGCTGGTGGCCATTTCCATTATCACATTGTGCCTGGCATGTAGCATAGTGGCAGGTCATAGTGTTGCACTGCATTTATTTGAAGCTATTTTGTATGGGTAAAAAAAATCTTGTTAAAGGTTAAAATACAATGCTGAAGCCCTTTAAGAGCACTGGAGGGAGTTGGATGTTGCTGTGAGCTCAGGGGCCTGGGGGGTTGGTGCAAGGGGGGTTGGCTGTCCTTGCATGACACACTTCCAGAAGGAAGCCAAGACAAACCACAAAGGTGATGTGGCAGTGAAGGAATGCTGCCTAAATGGAGTAGATTCTGTTTCAGAAGTGGTACTGGAGAACTGCTCATCCACCAGCATTTTCCATTATCCTCAGAATAGCTGGTTTTGCTTTTAATATCCTTCGTTCAGCAACTGTTTCTCTTGGACAGCAGGAAGGTGAAGGTTACATGAGGCTGGATGAAGGCAGAATTGGGAAATGATTGTGGCAGAAAAGGGAGAATAAGAATGACTGGTGATGGAAGGATGGGAAGAAGAGACTCCTGAAGACCTAAAGAGAATACAAATCATGTCTTTGTCATTCTGCTTTGGCAGTTACAAAGATGAAGTTTATGTCATTTCAGAGTAAATGAGTGTTTTGGGGCTCCTTGACCCCACTTTAGGAGGAAATGGGGTCATGTTGGCCATTGTCCATTCACTGTGCTCTCTGCCCCCACATCTGGTGTTCCTCAAGTTAACACATAATTAATATTTAGAAAAATGAGCTACCAAGAAGCTCATGATAAATGTGCTGCTTCATTGTGTAGCCAGATGGACTCTACAGATCATTTTAGGAGAGGGGGTGCTCCTTGGAAGTAAAATACTCATCATACAAGTGTGAACTATTTTGCAGCTCCTTTTCAAGCAAGAAAGGAAACTATACAAGCTTTTAACTTCAGGCATTTGATATTTAATACAAAAACCATAACACCTTGGTTTCTCAGTATGGAGTCACTCCATTCTCCAGCCTGATCTCCAGCACCAGGCTCAACTCGCAACACTGGCTTTTGGCAGCCTCTCTGTGATTTGAAGATAGAGGAAATGTCACAGAGAATAAATAACATCAAGATGAAATTCTGGCTCAGGTTGCATTTTCTGAGAATGTCATTCTCCCTTTGCTCTGGTAGTCTTCCCAGAATCTTCCTTGCTTACTGCTTTAGCTTCAGATCCACCCATTAAATGTTATGTTTATCCTTCTGGTTATAAGGCTTAGTTGATATACCAGTAAATCGAGCACAAGGGTCAGGAATCATGGAATCACAGAATTGTTAAGGCTTGAAAATACCTCTGAGATCATCAAGTCCAACTGTAATGCATGGAAAGCAGCTGAAATTAATTGGAAGAAATTAATTTGCCTCTCATTAAAAGAGACTTTTTTTTTTTCTTTTTTCTTTTTTTTTTTTTTTTGTGTCCACACACCAATTGCATAGGAAATCAGTGTAATTTCTGTTAGTGGAACCTGATACCAAGGAACGGCAACTTAAGAACTTCATTCTGTGAAATGCACAAGTTATAATCCCCAAATAAATAGGACCGATGAAAAGAAATCATTGCCTTTATAATTTCTTTATATAGTGCTGTTCTCTAAGGGAATTAATTATATTAAAACTGGCTGGTAGGAAAAATTCTGTAAGAAATTTGGAGGTATCTGTTATAACTTAAATACATGTATTAGGGCTTGATGCTTGAAATAACAGCTCAGCTTTCTCATCGCCACGTGTCACACCTCATTTTGACTGGGAAAGGAAATTACTGCATTATTCCCCATTGGTAATTTCATATTGAAAATTAAAAGCCAGTGCTGAAGCAGCAATGGCTGAGGACCCCACAGCCTGATGTGTTCATTCCTTGGTACCATCCCTCACTGCCCCGGTCACCCGGGAGCCTCCTGCAGTCCAAGGGATAAGTGTTGCATGTGGAGAGGCATTAAGCCTTCATCATGTCCAAAGCCATGGGCACATTTCATCCCAGCTGCCCCGAGCTGCAGAGGAGCTTTTCCTTTGCGCAGTGTGCTCAACTATATTGTGCTTCTTGAGTTCAAAAATGCAATTTATTTTTGCAACATTCTGTGCTACAGTGCTCCAGGGCAGTGGTGGTTCTGGTACAGAACTGCTCCCACCTGCCTTGCTGGGATATTTTTGGATACTTGGTGATATTTGAAAAGAAAACCCAGTCCAAAAAGGGAGCAGGAGAAAAGCTTTGTGTCCTGGCAGAGGCTCATTCCAAATGGGCAGGCAGTGCCTGAGGCTGGAGGCAGCAAGGGAGCAGGAGAAGCTGGGCTGGAGTGGTGCCAGAGCAGCTTCCCAGGGAATTTGCAAGCAGAGACGGATTTTTGAGGGCCTTTTTTAGATTGTAAAAGAAAACGAGAAAGTTGGCAGCATGGCCTGAGAAGATATCACTGGTTTTCTGCTTATTTTAATAAGTGGGCTGAATGTAGCATGGTTCTAGCAGAGTTTGCTGAGCTGAAAAAATCAGGGAAAGCTGGGGAAAAGGGAACTTTTTTTTTTAATTGAATTGATTTTTTGAATGAAGTGTGGGATCAGTGTGTGAGTAAAGTACAGTGAGCCTGACATCGCCCCCAGTTCAGGGGACTCTGTACTTCCGAGGTGCTGCCTCACTGGGATGAACTCAGGGAGGGTTGTCTGTCCACTTCCACAGAGTTTGACATGTGAAAACAAAGCAGATAAAGAATAGGTTCAAGAAAATAATCACAAGTTATTACTGGCACAAATTCCTTAAACAGTGCTCAGAGCACAATCCAAGCTCAGCACAGCACTTCAGAGATGTCAGCTACTGTCACTGTCCATCTCTGTAAACAGCTACAGCTTAATTTCATTTATTCCTCAAGGGGGAGGTCCAGTCATTTTTCAGGATCAGTGCCTGTTTTTGCCAACTGATTTGTCTGGATTCTTGTCACAGGTAGTTAACACTCATTGCTCTTAAAGACTTCACCTGCCAGAACAGATGAAACTCAGCAAAGGAAAAACTGCTGCTTGTACAACTGTCCCCACGTGGCTCTGATGAAGACACAGAGTTTTTCATTCTTTGCTCTTTGCTAGGTCGTAGCCTACCACTACTGCCAGGCTGACAACGCCTACACCTGCCTGGTGCCCGAGTTCGTGCACAACGTGGCCGCGCTGCTGTGCCGCTCGCCGCAGTTCGCCGCGTACCGGGAGCAGCTGCTGCGCGAGCCCCACCTGCAGAGCCTGCTGAGCCTGCGCTCCTGCGTGCAGGACCCATGGCCTCCTTCCGCAGGGGCGTCCTCGAGCCCCTGGAGAGCCTGCACAAAGGTACTGCTGTTCCCCTGCTCTCCCCAACCTCCCGTGCGCTTATTTTTAATGAGGATTTTTTAAATTATGCTTAACTTGATCTGGGCATTTAAACACAGCCATGGATTAATCTCTCTGCATCACTTCTCAAGCTGAAGACAAGAGGTGGGACCTGGAGAAGCTGGGAAAGACTGAGAATCGTGGAATGGTTTGTGTTGGAAGGAGCCTCAAAGCTCATCCCATTCCACCTCCTGCTGTGGGCAGGGACACCTTCCCCTGTCCCAGGGTGCTCCAAGCCCTGTGCAGGCTGGCCCTGGACACTTCCAGAGATCCAGGAGCAACCCCAGCTTCTCTGGGCAACCTGTGCCAGGGCCTCCCCACCCTCAGAGGGAGGAATTTTTTCCCTGTATCCCACTTAGCGTTCCCTTTTCTTGCTTCTTTTATATCCCAAACCCATCCTTGCAGTTCTCAAGGTGAAAACAAGCAACCAGTTCCATTCACAGCACTGCTTACAGCAACATGTTCTGATTTATTCGTGTATGGGTGACTTTTTTTCCTTTCCCTGCCACTATTTAGTGGACTTTGGAGAATCTGAAGCTTTCACCAAAGGTCTGGTATCATGAAAGTCCATAGACACCCTGTGTAAAGCTTCTGGGGGAGCTGGTGACAAGCCTTATCCTGATTACAGACTTAAGTGCAGCATTGATTTTGCCTTCTTTTCTTTCTCCCCTCTGCAAGTTATAACTAATTCATTGTGACTGTCACTAAATTTAAGATCTTTGCTCATTCCCATGAAAACTGGAAGAGCATGGTAGAGTTCAAGACTGTCGTCCTGTAGAATCATGTTTATTACTGTGCCTGTGCTGCATCTTGGCTGCAAAAATTGTTCAGATAATTTTGTTACCACCCTACACAATACAGTTTAAAATCCAACTTGAAATAGATGCAGCTTCTGCCAGATTCAAAGCCTTGGTGTTCAAATCAGCTCTTCAAAGCTGTCCAAGCTCTGAGCAGCAGCATCTGGGTCCAACCTGCCCAGTTCCACCAGGCACAAAGCATATGTAGAGCCAGCACAGCATGACAGCAGTTGGTTTTCCTGGCATGGAGAAATGTCACTGTGGAAGGAGCGTGATTGCTCTTTCCTATCATCACTCTTGGCAAAAAGAAAAAGAAAAAGGATACATTTAGGAACTGCTGCTCTAAAGGAAAATAATTCCTGGTTATTACAGTAGCTCCTTGTAAGATGTTTTAGCTCTTGAATTCAAACTGTTTTGGAGGACTCTTAATTTTTTTTTTTGTCAGGGAGGTTGACCCCAATCTGGCCCTAAATTCTGAGAGGTGGAAAAATTCTATATGAAACTTTTTTTTTTTTTTTTTTTCCCCCTTTTTCCCCTTGGGCTCTGCACTCAACACAGCTCCAGCAGAGCCACTGACCAGGACTCCCGCTTCTCAAACCTACTGGTTGAGAGTGCTGGCAAGCTAATTTGCACCAGGTGTTCTCTAACAAGATGAACAGTATCTGGAAATTGGTTCTAAAATATGTAATATTTAAGACTCTAAATATATCAGCAGGTCTTTTACAAGGTGCTGTTGATGCTTTAGTGCTACTAGTGCAAAACTGTTGCGCAGGTGTTAATGGTGAATGTCACTGAGAAAGTTAGGTTCATGTTTCTCAAATACATAATATATATATATTTTTAATGTCAAGGAATCTAAATAATATATAGGAGAACAAAGTTCTGATTCTTCCCTACTGCCTGCTTTCTCCTCTCTCCCTTAGGCTTTATGAGGAACATGAGATGTGGGTATAAAACTCTGGCACTCCAAGATTTTAGAGAGGAATAACATATATTTTCTAGTGTACCCAAAAATCTTACTGAGAAGTTAACTGAAAAAGCAGCTAGTGCAGTTTTAGTGCAAAATATGTATTTTTCATGTGTGTGTTTACAGTGCAGTTGATGTAAGGCAAGGTGCTCAGCAGTCCCAAACACACAGTGTTTGCACATGTCTGTTCCCCTGGAATACCACAGGGACCACAGGCTCTCATCATCAGTGACCATTCTGTGCTAGGGTTTTACAGAAAAGTTTCTGGTGCAATTTAAAGGCAAAATTAAAATTCACCTGCTGCTGGGAATATTGACCTTTTTGATAGCAGGAGTTTATCTGTAGTACTTTACAGTTCAGGACTTGTAGTACATGTGAATAGCATATGCCATCAATAGACACAGATTTCATATTTTATACCTGGTTTTGAGTCTTAATTAGGCAAAATTACGTTTAAGAAGATACCCCTTGAGCTAAAGATACAAGTCCAAAAGTATCTCTATCATTAGTTTTAAAGCCATACTCAGCTCAAGTGTCTGACATATAAAAAATTACTGCATTGTCAGCATCACCTGGGTTACTATATACTCCAGCAGCAAAAAAAATCCCATTTAAATAGTCCATAATTTACTTCTTGTAGGATTTTCAAGGCCAGGTTGGAACAACCTGGTCTACTGGAAGATGTCCCTGTCCGCAGCTGGAGGGTGGAACGAGATGACCTGTAAAGGTCAATATGCAATTAACATATCATTAAAAAGGTGCTGCTACTCTGTCTTCTTTGGCAATATCTGGTCACAGTTTAAAACTCTGTAGTGGCGTTGCAGTACATTATGATTGCATGTCTATAGCCTTTCCAATAAATGCTTTTTCTTTTTCTCTCAGAGAGAAAAATCCCTGATGAAGATTTCATTATATTAATTGATGGTTTAAACGAGGCTGAATTTCACAAGCCAGATTATGGAGACACCATAGTATCGTTCCTGAGCAAAATGATTGGAAAATTCCCTTCCTGGCTGAAGCTGGTAGTGACAGTCAGGACGAGTCTACAGGTATGTTGAGACCCAGAACAGGGATAAACTGTGTCATTGTGATGGACTTCAGTAAAGAAGATCTTGCTGGATGTCCGGATTTGCTCAAGACCCTCTATTTCAGGTTATCCTTTTGGCTTTTTTATTCTCAGATTTACATCCATGTGCCCAGGCTCACTCTACAGCTTTGGAAGGATCTAATCCATCATCACTCATTCATGTCAATAAATGTTCATCAGCAGATAGTTCAGATCATTTCGTGAGACAGCTCAGATGTCAATAGGCCCCCAAGTATAGAGCCATTAGGAAGGCAAGGCCTGGTGTCTGTCAGCCTGTGTAGCTAAAGAACGTCCTCAGCTCCGTGTGGAAGGGCAGAGGAATTTGAATCTGCACGCCGTTCAGCATGACCCAGAGCATGATGATGTCAGGCTGATCAGGCCGAGACGTTGCTCAGCTCAAGACTGTTGTGAGCAGGTGTGGAACTCAGCAGGGAGATGAGCCTGGTTCCAGCCCCGTCAGGGCAGCCAAGCCCCAGCATGGTGCTTTGTCACTGGGAATGGCAGCTGCTTCCCACGATCCAGGAGAGCACAGGCTATTTGCTGTTCAATGTCGGGGTACATTTTTTGCTCAATAATGGAGTAAGTTAAATATCGTTTAGAAGAAATCTTTTTGTAATTGCAAGTAAATTGCATCCAATGGCTTGAATTCCTCGTTTAATTAGGGCTTTTACATCCCTAAAGTCTTCACTGCAGCTTGAGTTCACACTGTGCTCTCACTCTCTATTTTGTTGGAGAGCTTATGGCTTTTCTGGGGTCAGCCTTGTACACATCTGTTGCATCACTTCTCATCTCTCAGAGGCTGAGAGCACGTGAGGCAAGACTCTTTGGAGATGCCTTTGATGATCTTCGGTTCATGTTGAATTGGGGAGCTCAGTAGATGAGCATTCCCTGAGCACAGCATCCTGCAGCAAACAGACGTAGTTGCTTTGCACTGGAAAATATTCACTATTACCTGTGCTGATGTTTCTGTGCATCTGTGGATGTGGAATGCAGAAGGATGCTCCCAGGGAGGTTCGTGGTCTCAGCTTCAGAAAGTTTCTTGTGGCTTCGGAACTGTCGTTTGGATGTCCATTCCCTCTGACAGGACAGCAGAAGGGATGGGAGGTCAACCCATGGTTGAGAGGGACAGGAATAACAAGGGCATTGCTCTATGTGAATTTACCAGCCCTTTCCATGGATGTACTGTTAGAAACAGTGTCCCTTGTTTTTATTTCAGTCATGTTTCACACACAACCTGCTTGATTATAGATGAGAGTGTAGGGCCTTAGGGCACAAACTTCTCTTTGTGTTCTTGCCCTGATGGAAGGTCTTAAAGGAGTCTCAAAGACGCTATTGTAATAGAAATTTAGTATACCTAATGAATAGTAAACACTGCCAGCATGAGTATCTTTTTTTCTTTCTTTCTTTGTAGGAAATAATTAAGCTGTTACCCTTCCACAGAATATTTTTGGATAGACTAGAAGAGAATGAAGCCATCGACCAGGACCTGCAGGCATACATCCTTCACCGGATACACAGCAGCTCAGAGATCCAGAACAACATCTCACTCAACGGCAAAATGGACAACACAACGTTTGGCAAACTCAGTTCTCACCTCAAGACCTTGAGCCAAGGGTCCTACCTATACCTCAAACTTACTTTTGATCTCATAGAGAAAGGATACCTAGTTCTAAAAAGTTCCAGCTACAAAGTGGTCCCAGTGTCCCTGTCTGAAGTGTACCTGTTGCAGTGCAATATGAAGTTCCCAACACAGTCTTCCTTTGATCGGGTCATGCCTCTCTTGAACGTAGCAGTGGCTTCTCTGCACCCATTAACAGACGAACATATTTTTCAGGCCATTAATGCAGGTAACATTGAGGGCACTTTGGAGTGGGAGGACTTTCAGCAGAGGATGGAGAACCTTTCTATGTTTCTTATCAAACGTAGAGACATGACGCGAATGTTTGTTCATCCCTCTTTCCGAGAATGGCTTATTTGGAGAGAAGAAGGTGAAAAAACCAAGTTTCTTTGTGATCCAAGGTAAGTGAATGCTCTGAGAAATCAGAGCTTACCAATATGTTACTCTGTACTGTTACCTGTCTCATTTTATTTTATGAGGTTGCACACAGCTGCAGTTACCCAGCTTTGCTCTGTGTACACTGTAGGTCTCTACATTCTGTACTGATCACCTGAGGTCTTCGTGTTGTTCATGGAAAGAAACAAGCACCCCTGGGCACACACATGACTTGGCAAACATAACAGTCATCTTTAGAATAAGATGAGCTGTTCCTCAGAAGGCCCCAGACTACCTAGCTCGGTTATCACCAGGGGCAGGCTGCTCCTGCCAGCTCAGACCTGGAGAAGGGGAATCATTGTCCCTTTCTCCAAAGGCATGAAAAGCACAGGAAGTGGAAGATAAGAAGTGAAAAGATGAGTAGTGTGGATACATCTTTTGTAGTTTCTTCTTTTTCAAGTTGTGCTCCTTGTAGTTCTACTAATTTTTTTGAAAACAAAATGAAGAGCAGAACTGTTCTGTAGTGATTTTGGACTGTAAATACATCTGTAATCTCAGACCTGACAGCAGCTGAGTTCCTGGCTTAGATCACTAAAAACAGAATTTAATCACTATTAGATTTGTATTCTCTAAACCCAGTGATCTCTATCAACAACATTAGTTTAGTTCCTAGTGACAAGTGGAAACAGACAATCTGATTAATTCTCATAGTTTATCCTCATAAGTTTTGCTCCATTTTTCTGCCCATTTCTTAAAATATTATTATAATCATCAGGAAAACACTCAGATTCAAGGATGTGTCAGTGACCCAGTGGTGTCTGAAGACAATCTCATGGTATCTGCTGGAGCTGGAAAGCACGTGGCTGATCGAAGGCAGCTGTGGCTGTTAGTGGTGTCAGATTAATTTGCCACATTAAATTTTGAGGTAAACAGACTGCAGTAGAAAAATACAAAATAGCTTCTCCCAATGGGCATCTTTCTGTTTTTAGTGGGTTCTGACAATATTCCTGGTGAGTGAGCCCTTGGTAAAGCATCTCACAGCAGCAGGTGCCTTCAGATCAATCAAAGAGTTATTTAATATCCTTACTTGAAAGTAATTAGGTAGAACACATAATGCTGTTCTGCCCTGTTTGCTCCAATGGAGCTGAGAGCTTCCTCCATCCCAGTCACTCTCACCTGGTGCTATTGGTTTTGTGTGGCCTGGCTGCAGGAGAGCTTGCTAGGGGACAGCACCCAGTACTCCTGGCAATTATCACTGATCACACAGCACCTGCCAGAATGAGTAACTCAGAAATATCACTGCTTTCCAAATCACTGCTTTCCATCATTACCATGAAAATAGAATCTAGATGCAGGATGCATCCCTGGTGGGTGAGGCGTGTATTGGGTGCTACAGGTCATAGCAGTGCCTTATGGCTGAACCACCTGGGACTGTAGGTCCAGAAATTCTCTTCATCCTCACAGTGGTAGGAAAGGGCGCTCTCAGAATACCAGAGGCAGAAGGAAGTTCAATTGTGCTGCACTTTAGATGGTTTTGCACTGAAACAAGCACAAACCAGACTGTGTTCACTCAAGTCACCAGAAAGATTTTTGCTCAACGTTTGGGTTTGGTGCTGCCTTCCCGAGCATCACAAACACATAGTGCTGCCCTCGAGACCATTTAGGAGATTTTTCAGGTATCACTTTCCATCTCATATATGCCATTAATGTAAGAAAATTAATGGTGACTTTATGGGGACCACTCAGTGCAAGCAGGGTATTCCCACAGAGCTGACCTGGCTTAGCTCCTTCCCACAGGCAAAAAGAAGTTCCAGTGTATCAACAGGCTCTCATAACCATGGGCATGAGCCCATACATACTGGAGGACTAACATATATCTCTGATGTATAATGTGCACTAATTGCATATATTATATGCATATTATAATATGCTCTGATAGTAACTCATTAAACCAGATACAATCCAGAGATTAATACAGAAAGATCCCTAAGCTACAACACTCCTCAAAATCCTCCTGTCCAGCTCATACTGAGCTCAGAGCATGGGAAACACTGAGCAACAATTAAGATAAGTAATGATTTTTCATTTTATTTCTTGGAAGAGAAGCAGAGCTGGCCACTGACAAAGCTCACAGCAGTAGCCTGTGAAAATTTGTCTGCATCTGGTTTGTTTACAGCCAGATGGATTTCTTTCTGCTCACTTGGTGATGGAGAAGACATGACAACTGTACAGAGCACTCCTCAGGGTTGTCATTCGTGGAGCAGTGTGGCTGTACCGTGTCAGTACATGAGGAGTAAGGTTGCTGAGGCTGATGTTTTCCCCTGTGAGAAGAACTTTGAAGTTAAATGTGGGTTTGTGAAGCTGCTTTTAGTTGACTGACCCTGACAGAGTATCCAGGTGTGAGGCCATTACGAAGGAAATTGGGATAATGGGCCTCGTGTCCACTCATATCTCAGCACTGCAGCTGGGATAATCTTGTTGCTTTCATTAGTGAGAGTGAGTTCGCCTGTTCTTGGAAGCATGGAAAAGAGGGGAGGGGAGAGGAGGAACACAATGTCCAAGAATTATCACATTTTTCTATGCTTTTAAGAAAATCAGCAGATCTCTATCCTCTGGGGTTTTGGTTAGCCCATTGAGATGCTGACCCTCTTCTTTGAACCCTCATCATGCATTTGCTGTCCAAAGCAAAGGCTAATTTTCTCTGAAGGGTAACATTCTCACTGCTGGTCTCCCCAAGAGGAAGCCCTCCCAGCCCCTCTATTTTTTAACACAGGGCTCCAATGAGGCATTTGTCAGAACACTTAACCAGCATTGCAGTAACGACCTCCCCAACCTGTCAGGCCAGCATATCAACCAGGTCACTTCCTTGACAAATAACATAAATCATTTTAGGGAAAGACCTAATCCATTGTGACTGGTATGTGGAGAAAATGGTTCTTACTGCAGATTCCTCCTACACTTGTATTTCTAGACCTAAATTCTGCTCTAATGCAGTGCTTCTTTCTGCCCAGACTTAATGAGAAACATCTATGCAATTATTTTCCATGCTTTTACAACACTAATAAAATGTTTTATCCTTGTGCTGCTGCTGAAGGGGTTGTGAGCAAGACAGAAATGAAATTATTTGCCCTGGCAAGGCAGTAAGAGATGTGTAGTCAGATATGAACCCCAGAAGTGAAATTACTTTATCCAGGTTTAAGTATAAACCTCTGAGTTACTTGTCTAGAGTTGCTTTATAGTCAGAGGAGAGAAATTAGAGTGATTCATTTCATCCTGAGCTAAAGGGCTACAGTAGGTCAGATGAGCAGTGCCTTGGAAGCATCTCCTCCAGCTGAGTTACGAGGAATCTCAGGATGATGGGCTCCCCAGGAGATGTCTCCAGTATCGGTAAGGCTGAATGAGGTGAATCTCTCCAGGCTGCTCCTCTACACCACATCAGGGCCTTGTAGCAGATTCACAGATTTTCTTGTTCAGGAAAGCTAAGGTGGGAAAAAGCTGCTCTCAGTGCTGTTGCCTGCATGAGTGTGCCAGTTTGGGGTTTTGTGTCTCAGAGTGGCGCTGGGCCAGCCAATGCTGTGTGCTGGTGGCTGAGGGAAGAGGCTCTTCGTGCTGCATCAGGGTGTCCCAGCATCCATGGGATCCTGGCAAAATGCAGCCTTTTAGATCTTCACCTCAAACACTTCACCTCTGGCTCGGTGAAGCCAAACCTCCCCTCAGTTTAGGGGCCTGCCATCCAGGTGTCTGTTGCTCAGGCAGTCACTCAGTCTCCTTGGAGCAGTTCATCTGGCCTGCTCGAGCTCTGAACCCCAAACCCCAGTCCCTGGCCTGGCCTCCAGGGTCCCTGGGGCACGGACATACTGCCCCAGGGAGGGCACCTGTGTGGGACTGGAACTTGGCAGGGATGGGAAGGGCCAGAGCTGGTGCCCTTGGGGTGGGTTTGCTCCTGCTTGCTATCCTAGGGCAGTGGGTTTTGAAGGATAAGCATTTTATGAACCTACAGCAAGGCCATTTCCTCACCTCTTCTCTCCTCTTCTACATCCATAAACCAAATCTGTTCCTCAAACCCCAAATCAAGTTACACTGCATGGATAAATGTGCAGCAGCAATCCAGGCAGAAGGACACAGCTCTCATCTGACACCTGAGTTGCCATGGTTTCTGGCAGAGCTGTCTTTCAGTACAATAATCTGTAGGTATTTTACATTTCCCTTTTTCTCTTCAGATCACATTGCAAGCGGAGACTTTTCCTACACAAAATAAATGTTTTTATTATGTATTATCCAGCAAAATGATAGAGTGAAGGCTTTAGAGCAAAATCAGGGGTTTTGTTGTGATGGAATGCTGAAGCTGATTGACAAAAAACAGTTCTCAGTGTAAAGATAATTAATTTAGAAAGTTGGGAGAAAAAGAAGTTGGTGAAAGTAATATTTCTAACAGTTCAGGGATACAACAAACAGCTTTAAATGGAGAGTTGGTTCTTGCATTACATGTCTTCTTAAAAATTACCCCCAGATCAGTCTTCCATGTAGAGTTCACTTGGGCATTATGGTGCATGGATTAATAAGACTCTCAAAAGCTCTTAAAATACACTCAGATTGATTGTTAGCTGAAATGATCAAATGTTCACTAAAACCCAGGGGCGTCTTAATTGTTTTCTCCACATCCATGAGGAATGGATTTTACTCAGCAAAGCAAAGGCATTTTTTGAATTCAAGGTGAAGCAGAAAATGGGTTTATAATTTATTTGAATTCCTTATATATTAGGCAGAAAATTAAAAATATTGCAGTGCCCACTAGCACCTTGTGGGGCCAGAGATGGAATAATCAAGTTTTCCAAATTGGTTGGCAGCAGCACCAGCTCGCAAGGGGCTGTCATCATGACTTAGCATTGCTTTACATTTGGAATTACCTGTCTTAATGTCTTTTTCATTGCTCCATTGTGCCCAGTTTTGTCACTCTGCAAGTGTTGTAGCTCACAGTGGGCTTTCTGAGTGCCCCAGGCAGAGGCACAGGCTGCACTGGCCACATCAGCATAGCCACGAGGGATGTTTTGCCATCCTCAGCTATGGGCTGAATGCCACATGCCACCAAAACACATGAGGTCAGGTTATTTCCTTGCCCAGCCTGCTGTCTGGTCATCTGCACTTGTGCAAGGCCTGTGCTCAGTTAGTGCAGTTAATTACCAGATCACCGTGGGATCTGGTTGTTCAAGATTGTTTCCACAGCTCTTAATTTTGGCACAAGTGTGGAGTGTAGTAGAAGTGGTAGCTGAGCTGTCATTTGGGGCAGAACTTCCTCTACAGCCATTGCATGGGAAGGAGAGTACAACATTTCTCATTCCTTTAATTTACCCCTCAAGCCATATTTAGTGAGTGCCATATTTGTGAATCACAGACGTGAGTCCATCATCATGTCCTCCAGTAAGTTGGAGAGGCAAACCCAATCTGTTCACCGAGTATGGAGTGCTGACTCTGACAATACAACTTTTAGACTTCCCATATGTCTCCCAAAAAAAAAAAAAAAAAAAAAAAAATTATTGCATGGCTTTGAACCCAGTACATTTTGAAAAGTAAAGAGTGGGCAATAAGTTTCCTACACTATCATATGCAAATTCCACATCTCCAGCATCTCAAGATGTTAACTCTAATCAGAGAATCAAGGTGTGATTTGTGTTGAGAGGACTTCAAAGCCCACCAAGTTCCACCCCTGCCATGTGCACGGACACTTTCCACTATACCAGGTTGCTGCAAACCCCATCCAGCCTGGCCTTCGACACTTCCAGGGATGGGGCAGCCACAGCTTCTCTGGGCAGCCAAACTCATGGGGAACAATTTCATCCCAAAATCCCATCTAATCATGCCCCCTGGCAGTGAGAAGCCATTCCCCCTTGCCCTCTCACTCCAGACCCTTGTCCAGTGCCTCTCTCTAGCTGTCTTGGAGTGCCTTTCTAATCTCATGCAGAAATCAAGGTCATAAATAAATTGCTGAAGCCATTGGTAGAAAGGGGGGGCTCTGTAACAGGGATTTAGCAGTGCAGTGAAGTGACTTCTCTGCATGTTTCCCCTGAACTGCAGTCAGAGGTGCGGCCGCAGTGTCAGTTGGAAGAGACAAGGAGAAAAGGCAGACAGATTATAAATGATGGCAGATGAGATGGAGAGCAGATGTGATCACTGCCACCATAAAGGACATCAGGAGCAGCTTGTTTTTACTGGCTCATTAGACATGCAAACCTCAGCATTGGGCTACAGTGAGGATTGAATATAGTATCTTAAGTTACTGTCCTCATAAAATCTGCTCTTTTTCTTCTGGACTTTAAACTTCTTTCTGCTGGGTTGTTTTCACACCTAAGTGGAAGAAAATATTCACAGAATAACCCATCCTGTGGCACTGAGCCACCAAGAAGAGAGGAGTGGAGTTAACCAGAAACTGATCAAAACAAGAAATGTTACTGAATTTCTTCCTGTTATTTTATTCCTCAAATATTAAGACCCACTTTTAGAGCAAAATCATCTTGCAGCAGTGAAGGAGAGAGTAGCCTTGACTGTTTTGTTTGAATTTTTTTATAATGTGAATTCCCACCAACTTAATTTGCAATTATAACATCAGAAGCTACATTACAAAAAAATAAAAAAATGAATAAATCAATTTGGGTGATAAACTGTGCCTTCAAGAGGGGCTCATGGAGCTGAGCTTGGCCTTTCTGCTGGACAGACACCCAGATGTCCTTCTGGAAGAGGCTCTGTGCTTTGTCAAAGCACACATCAGTCTCTGCACTGCAGTTATGACACTACACTTGGCAGAGCTGAATAAAATGGGAATACACATCTTTTGAAGACCAGATTTGCTGGGCACAGTGTCAAGTCTCTTGATTTTGGAATGTTTTCATGGGATTAGCTGGAAGAAGGGAATGTGGGTGTAAATCAGGGAATACAGACTTTGGTAGGTTCAGAAGTGAACAGGACTGATTCTCATTTATTTTTTGCTTGTCTTTTACTCTGCTGCAATGCCTTAACACTGGAGTAATTTTATACCCTTTAAAATATTTTTTACCTGAGAACTGGAAGAGTTTAGATGACACAAAGATTTGGAAGTTTTTAATATTTTTTTTATTTAATCACTCTCCTTCACTGCTCTTTGGTCACACCAGTATTTTATCAGTGGGACTTTTCCCTTTTCCATCTCTGACATGAGAAAAGGGGTCACCTGGGGACTGTGTTTGAGGTACCAACATCCTGCATCATCTTGCTCTGCACCCAGAGCTGTGTGTGACTCATGTTTGGGTGGATAAGGAAGCAGTTGTGCAGAGATCAGATGCAGCATCTATTTATAAGTGCATGGAGTGGCAGGACAAGGGGAATGGCTTTAAACTGACAGAGTAGGTTTAAATTGGATATTAGGAAAATATATTCTCCTGAGAGGGTGGTCAGGCCCTGGCACAGGGTGGGTGCCCAGAGAAGCTGTGGCTGCCCCATCCCTGGAAGTATCCAAGGCCAATTGGACATGGCTTGGAGCAACCTGGGGTAGTGGAAGGTGTCCCTGCCCATGGCAGGGGTGGAACTGGATGGACTTTAGGGTCCCTTCTAACCCAGACCTTTCCATAATTCCACATAACCTCATGTGCAGCCTTTTCTTACCTTCCTTATAGCTGCTATAGGTGTGCACTGGTTCATGCTGTGTAGGGTGTTGGAATGATTAGAGACTCATTTTTATGTCTTTTCTACGTATAAATATATATATATATATATATGCTTACACATCAGTAATTATGTATCTGTACACACACTGTATATATGCACATACACACACACATGTGTATGTGCTCATCTAGGCAGACTCCTGACCATTACAGGATGAAGGCATAGAGAGCAGATTAAAACTGCAGGAGCTGAGCTGGCAGGGCTGTTGATTTTTCACAAAAAAAAAAAAAAAATTTAGAAAAAAAAAAAAAATCTTACATTAAAAATAGAAAAATCTCTGATGGTAAACTCTGCAGTGGTGAAATTCAAAGCATATCATTTCACTGAGCTCCTTGATGTAGAAATCATTACTGCCACTCTGCTGTATTAAAGGAAAAAAAAAAAAAGCCTGTGCTGTTGCAGTCTGGTTTAGTTTCCAATTAATATTGACAGAACAAGTATTTATCAAGCAACCAAAAGCCAAGGTCTGGGAAGCATTGCAGAGGTAATGTATTACTCATGAATTACTGTTCTTTATTCTGGAGTAGTTTGTACATGCCTTATTCATAACACCAGACTTATATCTATAATTAAATTTAGGAAAATACCCTTCCAACTGCAGCTGAAAAGCAATTTAGGAGCTGACTGTGGAACCTGGACTGGTGTGTCAGGCAGGAGCTGCACTTCAGCTCTTGCTGCGAAGAACAGGCACATCAGAAGCTTCTGGATTTTCAGTTCATGCTTAGGATTAATGCAGTTACAGATCTATTCAGAGCCTTCCTAAACATTCTCAAAGAGTTTTTCACCAACAAGCAAAATAGCAAAAAGTGTAATAGCAAATGCGTTTGTCTGTGTCCTCTAATAGAAGACCTGACTTTCTCCTCCCTTTCCAAAGAGGGGGAGAGCTAAAGGAAGGCATGGCAACAAGCTGGGGATAACTCAAGGTGCTATAAGCACTTTCAAGGCCCTTCTGTTCCAGCTTTTTGTTTTGTCCCTTCTGTTGGTGCTGTATGGAGAATTCTCACAGCACAGATGCAAGGGATTGCAGGCACTGCCCTGTGCATCATGATGGATTTTCAGCACTCAGCTGAGACATCAAAGCTGGGTTGTGATGGGCAGAGTCTCCATCTGGAAAGGGTTTTCCTCCAGTCAGGGGAACCATGGAGCAATGGGATCCATGTGTCAGGCCAAGGTGTGGAGAGCAGCTTGACAGACAAATAAAGGGGGGTTTCTTCAATTTATTTTTATGACCTACAAGTGAAAGTACTGTCAGTCAATAAAAACATTTCAGAAAACAGTTATTTGAGTTGATGGTGCCTCTAGAAACAGAGCTGCATTTTGGAATGAAGCACAACAGAATTCCTCACCAGTGGAACAGTTTATTACCTGTAAATGGGATGTGGTGCTCTCTTACCTGTCCAAACCTGGAGATCAAGTCCTGCCTCGTAAGAAAACTATGATTTATTTTTCATCCCACTCCTGCAACAGGCACATTCCTATCCTCCCAGAACCACAAGGGCTGACAGAGCATCACTGGGCTCTGCTCACACAAATCCATGTGTTACCAATCCAAAAGGAGGTTTATTGGCAGGGATCAGGAGGCACCTTGCAAAAAACCTGGCCAGGGCATTATAAGTCATTCACTTTTTTTTCTGAGTTTATTTTGAGATGGATAGTAATTCACCCTGAATGGGGATGAGCTAGTAAATCCCTACTGCTGTGAAAGCTTCTGTCATGAGTAATATTTACGAGATGTTTGGCCATCCAAAGTATTTCTTTGCTTTACCAGACAAGGATGAGCTAATAAGATTTCTTGTCCTTAAAAGCCCTTTTAAAGCCACAGCTGATATCATATTTTATTTTCCTTGGCTGGAAGGGGTTTGATTGCTTTTAGTGCACTCACATTTTTACATAGTTCCAGAAATGAAGTGGCTTAAAAGGACTCCCTTGGCAGCAGCCAGGGGCTTAAGGAAGAATACAATTTTGTTGGTAAAACCAAAAAAACATCACATAGACCACTGAGGTCCCAGCGTGGAGCCTCTCTGGCTCCTGTCCTGCTCGCTGCATCTCCTGCTGTGGCATCCACATGTGCCTGGGGTACCTGCAGGAGCAGGTATTTGCTGATCTCACACAGAAATGGTATTAAAACTTCACACTTTGCATCACGTGTGTTTCGTGTGTCTGTGAAGATTCATCTTCTTGCATCTTTGAGAAGATTCAGCCATGTTGAACTTGCAGTGTTGCAAGATGGAAATCTGTAAATGTTTAAAGGTGTAAAAATGTCAGTAAAAATCACCTTTAGTAACAGAAATTACTGTCTTGTTTTATTATATTTTGCCTTAAACAGGACTTGTGTGTAGTTCAGTTAATTTGCTGTGGTTGTCAATGTGGTAGGGCATTGCCAGAAGCATCTTTATTACTGGAAAAGATGGAGAATATGTTCACAAGGAGTTTTACAAAGAAATAAAGTTGTTTCACTCCATGGGACTGTCTACAGGGTAGTGAGTGCAGCTGTCATTTAAAGGACATTGTATTCAAAGTGTGGATGTTGTAAATGTTCAGGTTGGCTACATGCTTTGCAAATGTGGTTCTCCTCTGTGAAATGACTGTAACACTTCAGCTTTCATGACATTGTACCTCTGGTGTTCCTAAATTTACATCTGCTCATAGAAAATATATTGTGGGGGTTTTTTTTTGCTGTCTGTCAATGTCTGGGGGGTTTTGAGCTGTCAGTGATCACCAGTAATAAAAGATGCAATTAGTTGTTGGTTTACAAGTGAGAATTCAGACAGTTCTGTTTCCCAAAGCTGGATGTGGTTGAAGGATAAGCATTTTTGTCCTCAAAATTGTTTTGTTGATGTAATAAGAAATATTAATATATTTTTTCTTCTGATTTCAGGAGTGGACACACACTACTTGCCTTCTGGTTTTCCCGACAAGAAGGAAAATTAAATAGACAGCAAACTATTGAACTGGGACATCACATTCTCAAAGCACATATTTTTAAGGTAACAAAAATTCAAATGAAGGTTTACGCCAACCTCATCGGCAACACTGGCAGCACTTGGTCTCGTCTTGTCGTGGGGTTGGTGTAAAAGTGTGATTGCTTGAGGCTGCTGAAGCGTGTAGAAGTGAGCTTTAGAAAATTGGCTAAGGTATCTAAGAAATCCTTAAAATTAAACCCTCCTTCAGACAGTAAATTCAGCAGATAGCCTCCTTACCTAAAATTGCTCTTCTTCCATAAGATACTTCTTGCCCTGGAAGATAAGTTCCTGTAGCAGCATCTAGAAAAAAGGAAACTTTCTTAAAAGAGTGGTTTTGAAGAATCTAATGCAAAATGTAAGTTGTAATGGGGAAATACGGTGGTTGTTGAAATTGGCTGATTGGTCCATTTTACTCTTCACACAGACATTTAAGACCTGGGTAACTGAAAGGCAAACTTGGATGTGAGTATCAGTGTGACCCATAAACTAATCTCCCTGCTGGCCCAGGTACCTGAAGGTGGGAAAGAGAGGGTAGATTCGTAAGGTCACAGGAAATACAGATTTTCTTAAAACTGTTAAGACCTGTGGCTGCTTAGCACTAGGAAAAACAAGGCTGTGTTTTTACCTGGTCTCTCTATGATTTTATAGACTAGAGGGCTTGGGCGCTCTGGTTTCTGTTCCTAGAGCAAAGAGTTGATTTCTGCCTTGTGTCAGTCCTGTTGGAGTTATTTATTGTACCCCCTACTCCAGATTCACCACCAGGTGTAGCAGTAAAGTCTCCTGGTTTGGGAAGACGATGGCTGGAGCCAAAGGGAAGAACCCCAGATCGGTGCATTACCCCTCAGGGTATCAATTTCACATTTTCAGTTACATTCCCAAAGCCAAATTCAGCCCTGAGTTTACTGTTCAGCTGCCGTTTACATCTGAATCTGGTCCCAAACCTTCTTCATCTCACATACCCATAGTGGGAATCAATAACAGGGATCCAGACTCTGAGCAAATGACAATTTTCATTAAGTGGACAAGTTTCCAATAGATTCCAGGTTTAATTTTTAGCAATTAGCAATATTTACAATAGTAGAAAATGCCAGTTAGCATATGACAAATGTCAGTCCAGCCTTCTGATCCTCGTCACTCAGCAAAATCCTTGGGTTTACAACACTGCAGGAAGACCAGTGTCACAGTGACTGATAAACATAATGGAATGTTGTTTACAAGTACTACAAAGTTTTGAAAGGGTTTGAATTAGCTGGATTAGAAATTGTAACTTAGTATTTTGCTTTTCTTGAGTACATTTATTTTTACTGGTCATTTTAACAAGTGTTTACTGAGTGAAACAAGAGCTGCATTAGTTTCTGAAGGAGGCACTAAGCTGGAGTATTGCAGACCATATTTAAGAGCATTCTTTAAGGAAATTATTTCCAAGAGTACATGCACAGACTCTTTGCCAATTGTTGCCGACTGTATTTGTTTCTAAACAAGGATTTTTCCCATTCAGGCTTTTCATTATGGCTGATCTTTTGCTGAAGCCATTACCAGTGTGGCCATGGGCTTTCTGCCATGTAGGGAGCATGTCAGGTCATCAGTTCAGGGTGTTTTTCCTCGAGTTGCCATGTTACAGCAGCAGACACAAAGATCTTTCTGCAGACACTAAAATCCTAATTTTGAAGGTATTTATGGAGGTCTGGTGCCATTGTAATTCCATTTCATATACCCGTCAGGAAGCCAGGAGAATATTAGACCAGAGCTAAAGCTTTTTGTCCAGCCAGGGAGTACTGAGAGTTGGGTGTAGAGGCAAACTTTGATAAAACAAAGCAGAAAATTTATTTATCCTTCTCCAATCCTTGCTAATTTGAATTCACTGGTACTTCAGCAAGGTGATAATGGAACACTTGGAATTTCCATGTGTAAAAAAAGCAAGTGATGAACAGACACAATGTGCTGACCTGACATATGGATGGGAAGATATTTTCACATTCCCATCTTCACTTGCTGGCTGAGATCTGATAGTTTTGTCTTCTCTTTTAAACACAAACATCCCCAAACAGTTTAGAAAAAAAAAAAAATTACAAATGTTTTAGTCTTCACTTGTCAGTCTAAACAGGAGCATATAGAAAGCCAGCTTGAAAAGTCTGGCATGGAAAAGAGAAATGTGCAGTTGTGATACAAGAGGACCCAAACTTCATGCTGACGTATGTTTTGCAAATCAGCCAAAGAGAAGGCTTTAATTTCATGTTAAATTAGTTAAAATGTCAGTAGTACAGAAGTGGGTGATGCTTGGAGCAGCCTGGTCTAGTGGAAGGTGTCACTGCCCATGGCAGGGGGATGGAATGGGATGGGCTTTAAGGTTCCTTCAAACCCAAACTACTTTGGGATTCTGGGATTCTGTAAAGTGCTGATGGCCAAATAGCAGAGGAGACAATCAGGTAAGAATTAAAGATGCTGACAGCTGCATACAAGACAGGACAGGAAAAAACAGCTGTTTGAACACTGGGGTTGTGGGGGCTGGAAAGATTGTTCAAATTGTTAGGCCATATTCTGGTCTCATGTTGGATAGTCCCAGTGAAAGGGGAACCACTGATGGTATTTTGGTTTGCTGTTGTATGAATCTGGGATTTGGTTTTGCTGAAGGATTCACTCTGCTCTGCAGTTCTGAAGAGGGGATTACAAGGAAAATACAAGCGGTAAGATGAGAAATAGGGCAGGCTTTTGCCTGGATGGTAACTGAATGGTAATGGTGCTGAATGTACTTTTTCTTTAAAGGATAAATATCACCTTTTCTGTCTTGCACTAGTATCTAATTATATATATATATTCTAATGCAACAGTTAAGATCTCTATAGCACCTGTGATTATCTTCAGAGGGCTGTTCTCAAAATATCTACCCTTTTCCTTGGTCCTGATGGTGATTCAGGCAGCTTATTTATGGGCTTGATAGTAGTATAACTATTTTTAAATTATTTTAACCATTTATTATAAAATTGCTTTCCCTTTCCACTTTCACCATCCTGAGTTCATGAAATTTAATATTCACCTTTAATGTACTGTGTTGTGTCATTTCAAAAGCAGCATTTAACAGGGGCTCAAATTCTTGAGCTCTTTTTCCCTCAACACAAGCAGGTATTTTTCTTGCTTTAGCTCCCTGAATTTTAAGGAGACAAGTACACGGAGCTGTTATTTATAAAAGCTTGTCTAATCTCTTGCTTCTTTTGGTGATAAAACCATTTCAAGTGACAAATCTGTTGATGGCTGGGGCGATGCTGCAGATTATCTTTCACATAGAGGAACTGGAGTCTGCAGCCGAGTCCAGCAACGGGTTGGGGTGATGATTCCCACACAACTTCCTTCAGAGGAAACAAATCCCACCTTGTGCTGCTGGTTTTGTTCCACCAGCATCATCCCAGTCCCAGTCACACAGACCGGAACCCAGACCCTGCTGTTTCGCAGGGGTAGCAGTGACCACCCAGCGTGCAAGAAAGCAGAAGTCAGGGCTTGCATATCAAAACAGAATTAAATGTGCAGTTAAAGATGCCTGTGCAGTTTCCATGGAACCAGCAGGCTTTCATGGGAAATCAGTAGCAGAATGGCAGCATTCAGGGCATGCTCACGGCATGGCTCCTGCTGGAGTTGCCATCCCACCCCTCTGCTCTTCCAGCCAGCTGTTCGCTCCCATCTGTCAGCTATGGAGAAATTATGACTCCTTCCACAGGAGGGAGAAACCTGCTTAACTTTGCTCTGCCAATTAGGGATGCTGGAATAATATATCAGACCTTCGATATATTATGTATAACTTAGTCATGGACACCAACTAGAAAAGCTGGAGACAATCTGGTACAAGATACCAGGTCATACTGATACAGTCTGTGGTTGAAAGTTCCTGAATTTATCTTATTGTGTGTAGATGCCTTGTAGTTTATTTAAAAAGAAAAAAAGCAGCACTCTGTGCTCCTTAACATTGCATTTTGTGAGGGTGTTGAATAGATCTGGTTGCTCACAGTTAAATCCTGCCTTTCCTAGACCTTGGAGATGGCTACAAGTAATTTTCTGCGAGTTTATTAATTGATTGTGGAAGTTGTCACACTATCTTGGTTGTAGTCATTATTGTCCTGAAAATCCTTTAAAGTCCAGAGGCCCGGGAGGATCTGCCCAGTGTAACTGAGCAGATTTGTAAGCATGGATCTAAGTTACTTTCTCTTTTTCAGGGTCTCAGTAAAAAAGTTGGGGTATCTTCCTCCATCCTGCAAGGGCTTTGGATCTCCTACAGTACTGAAGGTCTTTCAATGGCTTTGGCATCTCTGAGAAATCTCTACACCCCAAACATAAAGGTACTGGAGGAGGGGGAGAGCTGGGGGCTCAGAATTCACACAAGAAGCTCCAGCAATGGGCAGTGACCATGCTGAGTACTCTCTGGAGCCGTGTCCAGTGTCCTAGCCAGGCTAAGCAGCTTGCTGGGTGTTTGTCCTGGGCTGAGGAGAGGCCCTTAGTCAGTTGAAATTTTTTTTTCCATTTGGGGTAGACTGTCAACTCTGGTACTTTGACCAGGGATCTCCTTTTCATTGCAGTGAGCAAATAGTGCGTTTGTGCCTGTGCAAAATGTGATTTTTCCTTCCCAAAACTGGAATGCAACAACACATGTTGGAACTTGACATGTAAAGGGCTCTGGCTTAGATAGGCATGGACTCTAGGCTGACACCAAGGTCAGTAGCACGTGCTCATGCGCTGGTTCAGGCACTTCTTTTGCAGTAGTAAGATGAATAATATGTTGACTTGGGTGAGCCCATCTCTACAGCAGAGAGGATTTCAGACATAGATACAGGTTTGGAATTGCTTTCTCACATGGAAAGACATTTATCCTAGGTCTTTCCCACCTAGGCAAGGTGAGCTCAGTGTCTGTTCCCATGTCCCTTCCTTGTCACTCTCCAGGTATAGCCTTTTCCACTGGTGCCAAGTGCAAAGGGAACTGTGCAGTGGGACAGCCAAAGCAGCCCTAGAGAGAATCCCATGGTGAAGGGGTTGAGTACAGCTCGCTCCAGCTGTGTTTTGATTCCCCGTCCCTGCCATGTCCCCACGCTGCTGCAGTGGGGCTGGAGTGACTTTGTTCCAAGAGGCAGGGTGGCTGCACCCTTCAGAACACTTCCTAGCCACTTGGGAATTAAACTGCTCCATCTCCATCAAATGGGATCATCTACTGGGCAGATGTTTTACTCAGCATTTTACGTCCTTTGCTGTTTGCCTGGAGAGGGCCCTGGTTTCTGCTGTGGTGTTGCCCTGACCATGAGTTCCTGTCTCTCCACAAGGCTCAGCCAACAGCTCTCCTTCCCTGTGCAGGTCAGTCGGCTGCTGATTTTAGGAGGTGCAAATGTGAATTATCGGACGGAAGTTCTGAACAACGCCCCCATATTGTGTGTCCAATCTCACCTGGGCTATGCAGAGATGGTGGCTTTGCTCCTGGAGTTTGGGGCCAACGTTGATGCTGCTTCAGAGAGCGGCCTGACCCCGCTGGGCTACGCGGCCGCCGCCGGCTTCCTGAGCATCGTGGTGCTGCTGTGCAAGAAACGGGCCAAGGTAACGGAACGGAGCACATTGCTCAAAAGCTGATCCAAACTGCTCCATGTTTGTGCAAGGATGAGTAGGAGCTGCAGGCAGGACATGGAACACTTGCTAGGGAACGTCTTCCAGCAGATGAAGTCAGGAGGACGCTTTTGGTGCTGTTTTTTCTGCTAAAATACAGTGGGTTTAAAAGTCCCACATTGACACCAGCTCCTGAGAGTCAGTAATTGGTGTCTGGAATTCAGGTCTGAGGTGGGAGCTGCCTAGTGATGCTGCACTGGTGACCTGCATAAGGATGTTCTAGAGAAATCCTTGAGCCTCACAAAGTTAAAATGCCAATGCTGCCTTTCCAGCACAAAACATTCTCTAAATATCTCCCTGAGACACATTTTCCAAAAATTTTCATCACACTTGTCCCAGAAAAATCCCCTTTGTTTAGCTTTGTGATGAGTGTTTGGAGTTTTAATTGTATATCATGAGTCAAGTTGAAATACTTTGTTGAATAGGAAAATTATGCTGATTTTTGAAGTGGAACCTCCTGGAAACAATTTGTGGTTTCTCTGTATCTGTAATTTCAGTTCAAAAGGCAAAATGTGCGTTTGTGTAGTTTTGTTATGGATGTCAGAGTGACTGAGGGACTGTTTAGATCTTGCTGGGTTTTGTTGTCTGTAATAATGGTATGAAGGAAAAAAAGAACTTTGCTTTTGTTGGATATTTTGAGAGAGTTTAGTGACAGAAGTCCTGCTGCTCGTAGTTCTCCTCGAGTATCCCTTACAGTACTAAGGAAATACCCCAAAGCACAGTTTGGTGTAGTTTGAAGACTGAGAGATGTGCAGAAAATTGCAGTGCTGATTACTGCAGGAGTTGAGAAAGGAGAAATACTGATGTATTATTAATGTGAATATGTTATAATATATTAAATGTTTCTCATGTGTATTATATAACTGTAATTTAGTGGTCAGGCCCTGGCACAGGGTGCCCAGAGCAGCTGGGGCTGCCCCATCCCTGGCAGTGCCCAAGGCCAGGTTGGATGGGGCTCTGAGCAACCTGGGATAGCGGAAGGTGTCCCTGCCCATGGCAGGGGGTTGGAATGAGATGGTGTTTAAGGTCCCTTCCAAGCCAAACCATTCTGTGATTCTCTGAATTAATATTAGTAAAAGTATGTTACTATAATAACTATTTATAATTTTTATGATAAATAGTACACTGCAGAGCACAGAAGGGGTTAACCAGCATGAGGATGATAACTGACATGCCTTTTTTGTGCTCTCCAAGTATCCCTGTTGGGATCGTATCTAGAAATACCAATTGATGTATTCAGTGCCCCAAAATACACCCAAATCAGTTCCTCCAGGGCTGTCAAGCACTATCTCTGATTCCTATTGATTGTGCCTGCACTGGGTTCATGTTACGGTGTCTGACTGCAGGCTGGGGCACTTCTGGGACTCTCAAAAGAACTGATACTTGGAAAACAAACTGGTTTTCATTTTGTAGACATGGCTGAAGGAGATAATACCAGTGTGTATGATTTCAATGCACAAGAAAATTTGAATGCTGGACTTCAGGACACAAAGGAAAAAATATTTTCATAGTCTTTGAGTCTGAATAAAACTGAAGAAACGTTAAAAAAAAGTAATGATATCTTCCCCAAAGCAGACATTTGTGGCCAAGATAATACCAGAGACATTGCTTTGGAAACGTTGCTTTTCTGGTCATGGAAGTGGTAGTTTACCAGAAAAATGCACATGTGGCATTATTTTGAAACCAGGATTAGAAACTCTGAAGAAGCAAAGATGTGTTGCTTGTGATTTTGCTTAATTGTATTTTTTCAACTTTTTTCAAGGTGGATCATTTGGACAAAAATGGACAGTGTGCTCTGGTCCACGCCGCTCTCAGGGGACACTTGGAGGTGGTGAAGTTCCTGATCCAGTGTGACTGGAGCATGGCTGGGCAGCAGCAGGGAGTGTTCAAGAAGAGCCACGCAATCCAGCAGGCCCTGATTGCTGCTGCCAGCATGGGCTACACTGAGGTAGGACCTGCTCTGCCTCTGCAGGGAGGGCAGCCAAGGGCTGGCTCTTTCCTGCCCACTCACCAAAGAACGTCTGGAGTCCAGAGTTCTCTGTCCTGCTCTTCCTCCCTGTCCCGTCCCAGTGCTCACAGATCCCTTGGCAAACCCTGTGGTCTGGGCAGGCATCCAGGAGAGGAAGCATAACAAGTCTTTAACTTGTCAGAATAAATGTTTGGAATAAACTTTTAAGCTGGGATAAGATGGATGGGCACACATTGTCGACACCGCTCCTCCAACGCAGATCGTGAGTGAGAGAACCTGTAACTTTGGACTGTGTGTTGGGGGAGAGAAGAGCCAGTTAGCTTCCCTCCTGCCAACCTGACAAAGATTTCTGATGGGGAAAATGATGCATAGAATAATTTAGGTTGGAAAAGACCATTAAGGTCATTGAGTCCAACCATTAACCCAGTCCACAGAGCCCCAGCGAGCCTTGGCAGCCCCTGCTCCTTCTCTTTTCCTTGAGAATTAGTTTCTTTCATACCAAATACCTCCTCTCAGCCTTACCTCCTCCAGGAGATGCATCCACTGCACACACCAGGTCATCTCGAAAAGAACAAACACAGTTTCAGGGAACTGACCCTACCAAGTCTCATAATGTGCTGTTATATCTAGACACTTGGTTTGGTTTTTTGCTTGCACAGGGCAGCAGGTTCGGTGATTAATCTCAGGAAGAATATTTCCTTGATCTCACAGTGCCAGGCAGAGACTGTTCCCTTCCCTCTGTGTATTCCAAGCAGCTCGTGTGATGGTGTCAGCAGTTCCTGTATAATACTTTCAAATTCATGATCTGACACATCATTTTGTTTTAGATTGTCTCCTACCTGCTCGATCTTCCAGAAAAAGATGAAGAGGAGGTGGAGAGAGCACAGATCAACAGCTTTGACAACCTTTGGGGAGAGACAGGTGATTTCTGTAGAATCTGTCCCTTCCCTTCCTTTCCCTTCCCTTCATAGCTCTGGCATTCCAGCCTGCCTGTCTCCATCTCTGTTGACCCACACCTCTGCCCCCAAAAATGCCAAAAGTTGGACCAACCAGACATCTGGGAGTTTCTCTATCAGAGAGGGGGTTCTGAGTAACTGGGACAGTTGGGAATGTGGATTTGTGATTGACAAATCACACACAAACTGGGGAGCCATCTCAAAGGAAAATGCACTTATACACTAAAGTTGGTAGTACGTAAGATGGGAAAATGAGCAAAAATTAGCCAACCACCAAACTAAGCAGTCTTTTGTCTATATGAAACAAATCTGTAAGCTCATATGAAACTCAAGACTCTCTTTTACATTACTGTATTACTATTTTCTCAAAAGTAAATTGAGAGTTTAAATAAATTTGGAGAGAAATGCAGGTTTCCACCTAAAAATAGCAATCTGCTCTGAAAATCTGAATCCTGGCTTGTCTGGGTTTTGATAATTGTTGCTCATGTCTCATCTTCCACAGAGCAGAGCTAAGTGCCTGGCTTGATGATATCAGCCTGATATCATCCAAATGGCAGTGCCAAGTGACATCATAAGTTTAGGAATTGCTGACAGCCCACTATAGCCAACTCCAGATGGAGTATTACCCCCTGGGACAAAGCTAGTATCAAAACTCAGCAGAAAAGTATCTGAGTCAGTTATGTTATCTCCATTAGAGTTGAGGTGCAAAAAACATCTCCACCAAACTGTTTGTCTTGCTGCCAGGCTGTGAAACAGATTCACGTGCTGGATAGGAGCAGTTTAATGATTCCTTCTCCAGAAAAAGTTGGTTTTCTACAAGAAAACAGCTGCAGAAGCAGAATATGCTGTTGCATATCCTGGTGTAGGAGGCCATGGTTTGAAATCGCTCTTTGATGAAGATGGGCACATCCACACCTGAACCTGGTCTCAGGCTCTGAGCTGTTTTCAGAAACACAGCAGTTGTTGGGTGGTGTTTATGCCAAGACTTGGTTATTGGTTGCTAAGTAGTCCTCCTGGCACTACATCCTCATGGAAAAGCTTCAAAATGAACATTCCTGTTTACCAGCACAGGATCCTGGTAAATCCAGCTCCTTGGCTGGGCTCAGTGGACTCACCTTCATTGTGCTGGGCCATGGGAGCTCTCCAGCAGTCAGTAAAACTTCAAACCAGCCCATTTTCATCCTACTTAGTTCCTCCTGGAGGAGCAAGGCCTGGCTGCTCAGTAGCACAGGAGCTTTTGAGCTTCCCTTGAGCTGGAGCTGCAAAGGACAAGCTGGAGCCACATCCCCACACCTGTTGCTTGGACTCTGAGGAACAGAGCAGCAAAGATGTGTCACTGCAGGCAGAAGGTGGAAAAGGCAAGGGAAAGTGGAACAATCATGGATCAAATCATCCTGTTTCAGTAAAGCCTTCTCCAAAGAACATTTCCTAACAAACACTGGAGTGATTTACATTATTTTCATTGTTGCAAAAATTAAGTAATTTTGGTGTAAAATATCTCAAATTAACCTGCAACATTTCAAATGCAGGCAGGATTAGAAGTAGATCCCAGTAGCCATGCGTGTGCCGATCCTTCTGCCTCCTTCTATATTTGTAACTTACGTTTAAAACCCACATGGATCTGATTATAGATTTTGCAGAATGTTCTGCTTGTGGCAGCAAAATGATCTTTCTTTTAACTCTTGGTGTCTCTCAACCCCAAGAGGAGAAAATTCAGCCATAATATGGAAGAAAATTAAGAATTAATTAAATCCCCCAACATCAACAGTGTTGCAGTTGGAAACCCATCAACACCTTGTAATCAGCCAACCCACAGAAATGTACTTCAAAGAAAAAACAAGCGACATCAGTCAGAAATAGACTCCCACCTTCTGCTCCAACTCCTACCAGAACCAGCAGAACGTGGAGCCTGTGGAGCTGTGTTGAAGTGCACAGAAAGTTGGGGAGAGGGAGGAACCAGAAAGTCTAAAATTAATGCTGAAGCAAGTCACCGGCAGGTCCTGAACTTGGAACTATTTTCAGATTGAATACGTGTTCTCTAACGCAACCACACTTCTGAGTTAACAGAGAACATTTTGTAAGGGAAAGAGCTCTCAGATGTTGGTTCTACCCACCTTTAATATCATGAGCATATGAAAATGAGAGATATTTCTGGGTTTGCACAAAGACCCTGGCTGATAGGATCAGCCCTGACCAGAAACAAAGTCCAGAAAGAGTGTTCTTCTTGGAAAACAGGTGAATAAATCCATCCTATTTTGCTTCCCAGTTGTTACCCTGGTTTCAAAGATCTACAGGCTAAAATGGAATATGGAAAATAAAAGTCCTCCATCTGGATTACACTACTCTGTGCTTGTTTGGACAAGGGAAAGCCACAAATGTGACTGACATCAGTGGCTGGCAGGATCTGTCCTGCTTGATCCCTCACTTGTTCTGTTGTACTTGTGGTGGGATGAGGCAACGACAGGTTGCAGAAGGTCTTGTCAAGTATCTGAAGACCTGTATTTTCTTTGGTCATTGTGTCCCTACTCAGATACATTTGGCCTCACAGCCTATGGCTTTGGCAGTAAGGAAAACAGTAAAGAGATTCTTGATCACATTTCTTTGCAGCTAAACCTTAACCTCAGTCACATTTGAACCTCAGACACCCTTCGAACCTCAGTCACAACTGTCTGTAGATTATTTTATACTTATTGGGGTTCTCATCCCATTTCACTGAGACTTGCAGAAAACAGTAAAAGCTGATTGTCCCAAACAGCCTCGTTCCATGACCTTATGTAAACTTTTCATGGAAGAGTTGACCTTTGAGGTAACTAAAATGACAAAGAGTTGAAACTGTACCAGTCCAGACCATTTTCTTTGTTCATTTTGCCTGCCATGAGATAGGTTCGACATTTCAGGTCCCATCACTGTGGTATCCAGCAGGACCCCTTTCCCAGCAGGAAAACACCCCATTCAGCATGTGTTTCTCTCCCTGACTGCTTTGCTCTCCGGTGCAGCTCTGACGGCAGCGGCAGGGCGCGGGAAGCTGGAGGTGTGCCGGCTGCTCCTGGAGCAGGGCGCCGCCGTGGCACAGCCCAACCGCCGCGGCGTCGTGCCGCTCTTCAGCGCCGTCAGACAGGGCCACTGGCAGGTCAGTGGGGTCCTCGTGCCCTGGGGGGGCTGGGCATGCTGGGTCAGGCCGTCCCTTTTTTCTTGCTGGAACAGGCATGAAGAAGACAAGCCCCAGCTCTTCTGGGGAATGGTCAGAGTGAAAAGAAGTGATACTGATGCTTCTGTTACCCCAAGCTCTGGCTGGCTACGGACAGCTTTGCTTAAGTCCTGTGTTGTCGTAGAATCATGGTATGGTTTGGGCTGGGAGAGATCTTAAGAGACCATCTAATTCCATCCCCTGCAGTGGGTAGGGATACCTTCCACTATCCCAGGTTTCTCCAAGCTCCATCCAGCCTGGCCTTGCACAGTTCCAGGGATGGGGCAGCATCAGCTTCTCTGGTTATCTCACCATTTGAGAAGCAAACGGGATGCTCATGACTTACAAGAATGTTTTTCCTGTCCTTATACCTCCCTTCCTTTTCATAATCCTTATTCATCTATTCAGCAATCCCAGAGGGCACCATGCCTGGAGGGGTAGGAGTTTTTAGAATGTGAGAGTTCTGCTCTGCTCTTCCTTGGCTCTGGTGTCTTCTTAGCTGTGGCTCTGTGTAACCTGTGTCCTGCTTTGTGTGTTGTAGATCGTGGATCTCCTGCTCACACACGGTGCTGACGTGAACATGGCAGACAAGCAGGGCCGGACGCCGCTGATGATGGCTGCGTCCGAGGGACACCTGGGCACTGTGGAGTTTCTGCTTGCACAAGGTTAGAGCACATGCTGGGAGGCAGCCATGGTACATCCCACCACACCAGCTCTGGCTCAGCTGGGGTTTGTGATATCAGGGTGTGGATTGTAATCCCACAGCTGGGAGAGCATCATGCCCAGCTCATTGGAGAACAAGGCTGGAATAGTCATAGCCTTAATTTTGACTGTCTGTTTTGTTGTCTGCTTGGTGCTCTCAGACTCAAAACCACCCATCTGAGCTGGCAAATAACATAACCACAGGTGCTTTAAGCAGTGGGTTAAGAATGTGCCCTGCTGGCAGGAGCATCCTGCAAGTAGCTGCAGCTCCTTGGAGGAGCAGAGCTGATACCGATCATCTCTGCACACTCCAGAGCCAGAGCCATAGCTGTGCCATGGCAACAGGAGTTGTCTGCTTGCCATGAAGAGGAGTGTTCACTTAAAGCTGCTGTTCAGCTCTCATACCCATATCCATATGCTGTGTGGAGCAATACTGACCCGTTGGTATGGCAGCACCATTCCGTCATCCAAGAAAATGTCAAGTCCCCCTCTCCTTGGCTTGCAGCTGGCAGTAGTGTATCCCACAACATTGTATTTATATTGGGTAAAGTTCAGGGAGAAAGCAAGTAAAGGGGAGGAGAGTGAAGAAGGGAAAATATGTGCTTTTTTAGGAGAACTGAGCTGAATTGACTTAATTCCCATGGTGACCTGCTGAGACAGCAAAATGGTCTTCATCTCTGACTCACACAGGCTGGAATGGGGTTGGATTAAGTAAAAAAAGTAAGCAGTTAAAAAGATGATGTCTCAGATGAAGGAAGTCAGATCCACTGTGCTGCTCAGATGTTTGCCAGGAAAGCCCGCAGAGGTAGGTGTGAAAAGGTTTGCAGCTTGGTGTGAATCAACTCATTTTCCACAGTTCCCATCTGTGTATTTGAAGTTGCCACAGAGGGTGGGATCTGTGGCAGGAGAAATGTTAATAAAGGAATTAATAATTATGTACAGAGCTCCCTGAAAACAAGCTGTCATTGCTGAGCAGAGGGTTTGTGGTAAACAGTGCTAAACAGCGGAGAGCTCTGAAGTGAACTGCTCCCTGTTCTTTCAGGTGCCTCCATTTCTCTGATGGACAAAGAGGGCTTGACAGCCCTCAGCTGGGCCTGCCTGAAGGGCCACCTGCCCGTGGTGCGTTCCCTGGTGGAGAACGGAGCTGCCACAGACCACGCAGACAAGAACGGCCGCACACCGCTGGACCTGGCAGCGTTCTACGGCGACGCTGAGGTGGTGAGTGGCCTGTGCTGCACCCAGAGAAGATGGGCAGGTGGTGTAAAAGCCATAAAATCTTACAGTTCAGCTTGATGCAGCAATAAACACATGGAGTCCTGGCCCTCCATATGGGAAGATGCTTCCACAGAAGCTGATCAAAGAATCCCAGGATGGTTTGAGTTGGAAGGGTACCTAAGGATCATCTCGTTCCACCCTATGCCTTGGGCCAGGACACCTTCCACTACACCAGGTTGTTCCAATCCCTGTCCAGCCCTTCAAGGGACACTTCAAGGGATGGGGCAGCCACAGCTTCTCTGGGCAGTCTGTGCCAGGGCCTCATTACCACTGCAGGGAAGTCTTCCTAATATCCAGTCAAAAAATATTTTTTTTTCAATTTAAAATCATCCCCCCCTTGTTCTGTCCTTCCAGGCCCTTGTCCAAAGTCCCTCTCCAACCTTTTTAGAGTCCTTTCAGGCATTGGAAGTGGCACCAAGGTATTCCTGGAGCCTTGCCTTTTCCAGGCTGAACAACCCCAATTCTCCCAGCCTCCTCAACAGAGGTGGTCTAGCCTTTGGCAAATCTCCATGGTCTTCTCTGGACCTGCTCCAGCAGGTCGATGTCCTTCCTGTGCTTGGGACCCCAGAGCTGGATGCAGCCCTCCAGTCTCACCAGAGACCAGAGTGGAGTAGGACAGAATACCCTCCCTTGACGTGCTGCCCACAATGTACCCTCAGAACCCGTGGAGGTGCTTTTAGCCCAGGCAGTGGAGAAGAACAAGCTTCTGCTGATCCTACATCCCCAGCAGTGGGGAGGGAGGTTCTCACCCAGGAAAATAACTGACTATTGGGCTTCTCATTCCAGGTTCAGTTCCTGGTGGACCATGGGGCCATGATCGAGCACGTTGACTACAGTGGGATGCGGCCCCTCGACAGAGCAGTGGGCTGCCGCAACACCTCGGTTGTCGTCACCCTCCTGAAGAAAGGAGCAAAGATAGGTAGGAACAGGGACACTGCCATTGGCTTTGTGCTCAGACAGGACTCAAGCAGTGGGGCTGGCATCCTAAAAAATACAAGTTACAAGTAACCCAAAGGCAGCCTCAGCCCCAGCCGCTGCTTCATACTCCGAAAGCAGATGGTGATTCAGGACTGCTTGGTCCTCTTCAGTAAAATGGGGAGCTTATTTTTTTCCTGTCATATTACTTAGTGAAAGTTAATCAATAAACAACTGTTTTTTGGCAAGGTCTTTCCTCTGGTAATGCTTTTTCTATCTTTACTAGTCTGAGTTGCCAAGTGTACTCTGTCCATGCCTTGCTGTGAGCTGCTGCGTTCACTTGCTCTGTGTATGCTTCCAGACCTCAGTGTACCTGCACTGCGCCACACAGCTGCTCACGTTACGTTTTCCTGTGAAAGGGGATTTTGCTGGTGCATTGGCTTCCTCACTGCCTGCCTCTCACAGCTGCTTTTTTCCTTTCTTTTTTTTTTTAATCACCTTCATCCATTTTTTTCCCCCTCTCTCCTACAACTTCTTGTTTTCTCCTTTCTTTGAAGGTTGTCAGACGTTACCGAGTCGCCCACGAGGTATATCTCATTGCTGTCAGCATCAGCTTCGATCTGATAGCTTTGTCAGCCTTGCTTTCTCCTGTTTGATTTAGCCTGCATGAGTCCCAACACCTCTAATCTTTTAATTTACCTCACCTTCAAATAATTTTTTTAATGACTGTTGCAGAGAATAACTTGAACTCAAAAACTAACCTCCTTCCCCAAAATGTACTGAATCTACTTATAGAATATTGTTGACTTATTCTTCACCCACACTAATGAGCTGTCCTCAAATTTTTGCCACCCCTTCCCTCCCAGTGTTAGTCCTTGAGATACGAGCTGGCTCTGCAGGGTGGCCCCTGTTCAGAGGCAGTGTCCTCAGCCCAGTGACGCCCTCAGCACCAGCAGCACTTACATACGACCTTTCCTTTGTCATTTTTTCTGCCTTAATGGATTTTCTACTCTAGTCTTTCACATCTTGTGAAGCTAGAAATCACAATCCATTCAACCACAAACCACCTATCAACAGTCAGAACTGCGGATTCCCTAGTGCACTTCCATAGATTTGAGTTTAGAAATGCTTTTATGTAACCACTCTGATTTTTCCTCTAAGTACAGTCTGTTTCACCCATTCCCGCCTGTTCCACATTCAGCACTGCCCTCTTGTGGAAATGGCTCCATCCTTTCCCAGACCATTGGGATTAGCCTTAATGACTGCAAAGGAAAACCATTGCAATGGGGATGACATTAATTTAGGTGTCAGAGGAATTGTCAGCTCAATCCTTTAGAGCACTCTGCCCTTTGACCATGCCAAGTTGTTCTCTCCAGCAGAAATTCCCACCCCAGGGTATTTTTTTCCACCCAGCTTCCTACCACCCTTGCATTGTATGAGTTCTTTACCCATCATGCATCCTGTACACTACAGGTCCAGCAACTTGGGCAATGGCAACCTCCAAACCAGACATCATGATCATCCTGTTGAGCAAGCTGATGGAGGAAGGAGACATGTTTTATAAGGTGAGAAGGGTGGGTTTGGAACATGGAATAGATGCACCTTGCAGCATTACTTGGTGTGAGGTTTTGGCCATGTTAGGTTGGTCCTCCCCAGCCTAAATGGTTCTGTGATTCTAATGCTGCTGCCTCAGCCCATGGCAAGGAAAACCTCCTGCTCACAGCGTTCCTTGTGTTCCAAACCATTTGGTTTTGGTTAGTGGTGTTGAAGAAGAGGGGATTGGTTGACCAAATCTGTAACAAAGCTGAAGCAAAGCCAAATTGCTCTGGATTTGAGCCAGCACTTCATTTCCTCTTGAAAAATAGCAGGACCTAAGTGTTTGTTGGGAGTGTTGCTGCCATTGCATCAGATCTGGCAGCCTTGTCATTACCTAGTGACCTCACTGCTGGAGATCAAGGCAACCAGACAGAATATCCCAGAAAAACTCCTGGAATAAACTTCTTTCCATGAAAGCAGATCTTCAGGACACAGCTGGCTTTGTCATGTCCTTTAGCCCATGGAAGACATTCCAATTGTTACAGTTAGGGAGTCTTTTTTTGCTCTGTGTTTGTTTTTAGCTGATCTTTGAAACCTGGGGATTTGCACACACATAGATATTGTGCAAGTACAACAATGGTTCGCTGTGAGGCTCTAGGGGTGAAGCAGAAAATACACAAAGGTGGCATTGTAATAGGAGTTATCTGCCAGAGATACATGATACAGCTGAGAAACCTGAGTCTACAAGTTTTTTAAAACTCACTATTTGTAGCTGCAAAATTTGTGTCTGGGTCATGAGGAACTGTGTGTGTCCTAGATCCACCCTGCCCTCTTTATCTCACCCTGCCTGTCGGCTGCCTCCCTTCAGGGTGCACATCATCCCATCCCAAAATTAGTTGCTCAAAATAGCAGAGATGAGTCATCTTTGAAGGTGACTGTTGCATACCAATAAATATAAATGGAACCCAGTTAACAGACTTAGACATAGAGTTTTAAACATCTGAAGTCCAGGGAGGTGAATCTCACCCTGTTTGTCCAAGTTCAGAGCCATGGCAGTGCTGTAATAGTTAGCTTTGCTATTGCACAGGTTTCTCTGAGCCCCAGAGCTCCACACAAAGTCCCACAATTTGTGTTCCTTACCCTCCTGGATGTGTATTAAGCTTTGGTGGAGGGTGTCTTCCAGGAATGGGTAACTGATCACCCATCTCAAAAGACCATCCAGCCAAGAACCAGATGGAGTTGTATCAAGTTAACACCATTTCTCCACATTTCCTGCTGTAGTGTGACAGCTCTGTATGAAGTGGGAGATTTCAACTTGTGCAAGGCATCTGTCTTTCCAGCTTACGTGTTCCCTTGATCAAATGTTCTGCCCTTCCTTTCTAGGAAAGAGCTAAGTAGTGAAGTTGTGCTTCCTTAGCCACCTAAAATACTGGTGGGGCTGGTGAGTGAATTCTCTACAGGGAAGTAAACTCAATCCAAGGATGTTTTTTGACATGTTTTCCTTCTAATAGAAAGGTAAAGTGAAAGAGGCTGCCCAGCGCTACCAGTATGCTCTGAAAAAATTCCCCAGAGAAGGGTTTGGAGAAGACCTGAAAACCTTCCGTGAGCTGAAGGTGTCGCTGCTTCTCAACCTCTCCAGGTGTCGAAGGAAAATGAATGTAAGTGTCCTCTCTTTTCATGGCCTTAAGCACAACCCAACAGCTTTGTGTCTCTGCAGAGACATGTCCACCCCTAATTGTGCTTTGGCCTCTCAGATCTCTCCTCTCTGTAACCTGGTTGTCCTTCACGGGTCACTGGCATTTTATGATTCCAAAGCAGGAGTGATTTAGTATGCATTTCAGATGATTAAAAATTCATTGTTATGTTTATAGCTCTAAATTTTTTATTACTCCCTTTTGATGATGATGTTCATTCACATCATCACATGGGGGTGGAGGCATTTTCCAGATTTCTGGGGCAGCAGCGAGGAGGAGCCAGGAGATGTGCTCCTTTGAATACTAATTAATTTCAAATGAAGGAGCATATGTTTATGGGGTTAGCACTTCCCCAGGGTAATGACTCACCCAGAAACACCTCCACAAGACTCCCTCTCATCCCAGAACTTCCAGATCCCTGTCACTCTCCTCACTGCAATCTGGCAGCATCCAGCAACCAGCTCGTGCAGATGCCTGTTCTGCCAGCCTCCCCTGGCTTGGAGTGCAGGGGCTTTCACTTCCACAAATCAAAGTCCCCATAAACTCAGAAAGCGACATCGCTGAGATTGTGAGCCAGCAAAGGTTACACTGGAAGGAGCTTTTGGGACACCTTCATTTCTTTTTCTGTGAGGAAGAAAGATGGAAAACAAGGGGACTAAAATCTTAATGCTGGTGAACTAACACAGTTTGGAGAAAAAGTATGAGCCTTCTCTTTAAATCAGCCAATTCACAGCTAATCCACTCAGCTCTTGTCCTGTGCTTTCTGGACAAGATTTTTGGTTTATCATTAACTGGGGAATGCCAGGTTTTGTGATAGAGAATTTCAGAGGGTTGTAATTGCTCCTGCAGTTTTTGCACCTACAGATAAGACTATAAAGGTACTTGTTTCATGTCTGCATACCCAATTCTGTTTGTTGGACAGTATCTCCTCAGTGACTGCTACTGCAGATACAAACAGAAGCGTAAGGTTCCCCAGGCAGGGCACGCCCATAGCAAGAGTTGGCTGCACAAGTTTTTTAACAAATCAGGAGCAAGCACTATTCAGTCCTTTCTCCCGGAGCTGCTCAGGTCATAGCCCAGGGCAGCAATCAAAAGCAGCATTTGGCTGTGGATGGAATCCTCCCCACTAGGAGGAGTTCCCTTCCCAAAATCTGAGCTTAAACTGAGCTTAACAGGACGTGAAGCATCAGGACAAGGCAAGGGAGGGTGGTTACAGGGTCTGAACCAGCGCTGATAATCTCATGACATGCCTCTGTAAAGCACCCAGAGCAGCCCATCCCACACTGTCACCCTCTCCCTGCTCCCAAGCTATTCTCCCAGGTGAGCTGTCATGGAGAAGTGAAGAACAGTGGGATTGACAGGAGACCTTTTCCAGGCAAATCCTGTTTGCAGCTAAAGCAGCCCTGTCCTTCACAGGCAATTTTCTTCAGCCCCTCACAAAATGTCAGTGTACTCAGGGAAGCAGAAGTGCATGGGAAATGTTTCCTATTGTTTTCAACTATGGAAAAAAATCATTCATGAGATAACATTCCAGATTCTGCAAGACCAGATGTTTCCTCAAGACTGTAGGTTGCTGGAGAGAGATTTATATGCACGTGTTGGGGACACAGTGAGGCTCGCTGGCCTCTGTGGGTGATGACAGCAACTTGCATTAACCATGTCTGAGTCTTTGGAAATGCCATCATAGCTCCCTGTCTGTGAATGATGTTGAATCCATGTGAAATATTCCAATACCATCAAGTTTTCCCTACAATATGAAAAAAAAAGTCCATACTAAGTTTGTTTTCTTCCCATGCTGTATGTGTTTTTATTTCTAAATTTATTCTGTTACTTACCTGCACACCTATTCAAATGACAGGATTTTGGAATGGCGGAGGAATTTGCCACTAAAGCACTGGAGCTGAAACCGAAATCTTACGAAGCTTACTATGCAAGAGCAAGGGCCAAACGCAGCAGCAGGTGAGGTGGGACAGAGAGAAGGGTGTGAGGGGCCAGTCTCTGTGAGCCCATCACATCAAGTGTGGGCACCCACCCTGCACAGCCAGGCACTGCCCCCATGGGGAGAAATGGCAAAGGAACATTCATTAGTGAGATCACAAACTCCCTAAACTCCAAAGTAATGCTCTCCCTCCTTTGGTGATTTCTGAGTCCAAATGTTTTGAGAGGTTTTTCTTAGTGGAACTTTGTCTAGACATCTTACAACACTGGAGACCTGTGCACTAAAATGGGGTGTTCTTTTTCAAAGTACTCTTCAGTTTTACCACAACTTGGAGTCAAAGCGGAATATGACTTACAGCCTGTGTTGTGCGAGAGGGAAAACTCATTCGTCACAGTGGTCTCCTCTAGCCTTAAAATCTGTGCATCTCTGTCCAGCAGTCCTTTCTGCCCAGCAGATGCTGCCAGCCAGCTGGGCAGTGGCTGCAGGCAGGCACAGGCCAGAGAGCCAGAACTTGTGCCCAGGGCATTGCAACCAGCTCCTGGAGAGCTGCAGCACAGGGATCTCTCTTGTTCACCTACCTCCCTGAAGGCTAAAAGATGTGAGATTAGATTCATTTGCCATTCCTAATGAGCAGCAGGACTGCTTGGGAGTCCTGTTCTCAACGATGGGGCACCCCACCACTCCATCTCTGTTTAACTGGCAGCCACAGTGTCTCACATGGCAATGCAGGTATGTGAGCCCCTCTGTGCAAATGTCCCAGCTCAGCAGACATGACCACTGTGTGACATTCCATACTGGAGGCAAGTGTGGAACTGGGTCCCTGGTCCAGCTGGTGCAAGTCCACCAGGTCCTGGTGTGGGAGGTGAAGCTATAACCCTTCCACAGAGGAGCAAGCTGAGCCATACACACACCTCATGCCTTTCTTTAATGGTTTCCTCTCCATTGTTTCCAAAACATTAAGAGGAACCTTAAGACCCATGTTCCTCTCCAGATAATACCATCCTCCCACACACCCATCTTTTTCTCCCTGGGTCTCTCCAACAGAAACTGTCACCACTTTGGCTTTTCTTCTCTCTGTCCCAGTCTATGCCCAGCAGCACCCCTGGGGTCACACAGCTGGTAGAAGAAGAGGCCTTTCCTTATTCCACCTGACCTTCAATGGCTTGTACAAAAGATAAAGCAGGTGTTGGGAGGTGCTGGGGCTGGGAAATCACAGATATGGAGCTTTTCACCCGTCTGGGTGGGTTTTCCTAGATCACAGTCATGTTCAAACACATAGTTTTGCTCCAGACTGAACAGTGTCCCTGTAAATGACAGCCCCCTTCCCAAATCTGCTCTTCCCTGTTACACCTCCTAGGCTGGCCTTTCTCTCACAAAGGCTTCCCTGGGCTCACAGCCTCTGGCACTTGATTGATTGTTTCATTCCAAAGAAGTTAGCCAAATCCACTGCAAAATTGGAGAGACAAGCCTTGCTCAGAGCACTGATCTGTGGGAGCCCCTGAGCTCTGGAGCCAGGCCTGACGCTGTGTGGTCTTGGCATCAGGCAGAAGTTAGATTTTCACTGGCGTAAGTGGTTGTAGCTCTGTCAGAACTTGTTTATAGCAGTGGTGAGCTGGGCTTGTGGTGATCAATGTGTTGGTGTCCCCTTCGCTATGACAGGGGTGAAGCTCATGGTGATGCTAGGGGGAGTAATTAATTAGCCCCTAACGTAAGCTGCAGAGGCAGGTGTGTTAGCTAGTCTGGGTTGTACCATCTCAGGACTGTGTTCCCTTCTTCTCCAGAATTTTCCCTTGTTTGGATAACACAGATCCAAGGGAGTCCCATAAGGCAGCATGTGAGAGGTGCAGTGAGCAGTAGCAATCACAGATCTCTCCTTCAGTAACAAGCACAAGCCATTTTATTCCCCTGGAATCTCTGAAAACAGTTCCATCCAAATCCAGAGTACTTTCAGTTCTCATTTCTGTTCCTTTGTCAAGCAGGCAGTTTTCAGCAGCCCTGGAGGACCTGAATGAGGCCATCAAGCTGTGTCCTAACAACCGTGAGATCCAGCGGCTGCTGCTGCGGGTGGAGGAGGAGTGCAGGCAGGTGCAGCAGCAGCAGCAGCAGCAACAGCAGCAGCAACAGCAGCAGCAGCAGCCACCATCACTCCCAGTGGAGCCAGAACCTGAGGCCCAGCATGAGGAGCTGTATTCTGTGCAAGATATCTTTGAGGAGGAATACCTCGAGCAGGATGTAGAAAATGTTTCCATTGGCTTGCAAACAGAGTCCAGGCCAAACCAAGGGCTGCCCATCATCCAGAGCCCACCCCCATCTCCAGCTCACAGGGACTCAGCCTATATTTCTGGCTCACCTCTTGGCTCTCATCAGGTCTTTGATTTCAGGTCCAATAGTTCAGTGGGTTCACCCACCAGGCAGGGGTACCAGTCCACATCTCCTGCTTTGTCTCCAACACACCAAAACTCACATTACAGACCCAGTCCTCCACACACATCCCCAGCCCACCAGGGCTCCACTTACCGCTTCAGCCCTCCTCCCGTGGGAAGCCAAGGGAAGGAGTACCAGAGCCCACCGCCGTCCCCCCTTCGCAGAGGGCCCCAGTACCGTGCCAGTCCCCCCGCAGAGAGCATGAGCGTTTACAGGTCCCAGTCCGGCTCCCCGGTCCGTTACCAGCAGGAGAACGCTGGGGTCGCCCAGCTCCCTGGCAGACCCAAATCTCCGCTGTCCAAGATGACGCAGAGATCCTTCCAGATGCCCCAGCTCCCTGTGGCCGTGCCACAGCCCGGGCTGAGGCTGCAGCCAGCCAAGGCACAGATTGTGAGGAGCAATCAGCCCAGCTCTGCCGTCCATTCCAGCACTGTCATCCCAACGGGTGCGTATAGCCAGGTTGCCCACTCGATGGCCAGCAAGTACCAGTCATCATCGGGGGACATGGGGGTGAGCCAGAGCCGGCTGGTCTACCAGGGCTCCATCGGGGGCATCATGGGTGACAGCAGGCCCGTGCAACATGTTCAGGCAAGTCTCAGCGCAGGAGCCATCTGTCAGCACGGAGGGCTGGCCAAAGAAGATCTTCCACAGAGACCATCCTCAGCATACAGAGGGGGGATGAGATACAGCCAGACACCTCAGATTGGGCGAAGCCAGTCTGCCTCCTACTACCCGGTGTGCCACTCGAAGCTTGACCTGGAGCGTTCTCCCCTCCCCACCAACCAGCTGGGCTCTCCAGATGTGTCTCATCTCATAAGAAGACCCATCACAGTCAATCCCAGTGAAATTAAGCCTCACCCGCCGACTCCAAGGCCTCTACTCCACTCTCAGAGCGTTGGCCTCCGCTTCTCCCCTTCCAGCAACAGCATCTCCTCCACCTCCAACCTGACTCCCAACTTTCGCCCCTCTGCTTCGATTCAGCAGATGGAGATTCCCCTCAAGCCAGCCTATGACCGATCGTGCGATGAGCTGTCTCCAGTCTCGCCCACTCAGGGGGGCTACCCCAGTGAGCCAGCCCGCTCCCGGACCACGCCGTTCATGGGAATCATAGATAAAACTGCTCGGACTCAGCAGTACCCCCACCTCCATCAGCAGAACCGGACCTGGGCTGTGTCGTCAGTGGACACTGTCATTAGTCCCACGTCTCCTGGCAATCTGCCCCAGCCGGAATCCTTTAGCCCACCCTCTTCAATCAGCAACATTGCCTTTTATAACAAAACCAACAATGCACAGAATGGCCATTTGCTAGAGGAAGACTATTACAGCCCCCATGGGATGCTGGCCAATGGGTCCCGGGGAGACCTCCTGGAGAGAGTCACCCAAGCCTCCTCGTACCCCGACGTGAAGGTGGCAAGGACGCTGCCCGTGGCACAGGCCTACCAGGATAACCTGTACAGGCAACTCTCCAGGGACTCCAGGCAAGGGCAGACATCCCCAATCAAACCAAAGAGACCATTTGTGGAGTCTAATGTGTAAAAGACACTTGTTGGAGTGAGACCCTCTTGTTTTCAGCACACACTTCCAAGCTTGATTTCCATGCATACTATTATTATTATTATTATTATTATTATTATTATTACTATTTTTATTTCTTTTTGATAGCTACATGATCAAGTTTCTCCGGTACTCTATGTGGTGGTCAGACAGCCATGCACGTGCTCCAGCCCTTCTGTTCCCCAGCTGACTGTGAAGCCGGCATCAGCCGAGCCAGTATCGTTTGCCCAATTCCAGCAAAGATCCAACCAGGATATCTTAGTTCATGGTGTGGGGTGGTCCAGAGATAGCCCTACACAGCAGGAGGTAACCAGCTCTTTTTCAAGAGACAATTTCCTTGGATTTAAATTGGTTTCTTTTGGCTCAATGACCTCTTACTCAACTCCGATAGGAATTCCTGGGGAATTCCACAGGAACCTTTCCCAAGGCTGCATCCACAGGTCCCCATGCCAGCCAGGTTGTTTGGCTCTTTGCCTCAAAGAGCGGATTACTTTCGGTGATGTGATTTAACACCAGTAGCTATGCACAGCACCCACAATACCCATCCTGATTCTGCTGGTTTACAGCAGCTTTCCTTCCTTGTTTAACTTGTCATTGGCCAGAAGGGATGGGGATCAAAGAGCACTTTGCTGCTTTCCAAGTAGCTACCAAGTGCCCTCACACTGATTTCTTTGCTCTGGGGCGTTTTACAAGCTTTGAGGGTTTAAGGTTGGCCCTTTGTTATGTGTTTTAATCAGCCAAGGGAATTGGCCAGGAACCTCCTATGCATGAACTGGGATTGCACTAACTTCTTCACACTGTTGGCAGACTGCACCTCACCCACAGCGTTCACATGGGGCAAGTTAGTGTTGGGGACTTCATCTGGGGTGGATTTATCACTTGCAAGGAGGAGCAAAAATCTGACTGTGGAAATGGTATTCAAAGAGGAAAATTGCAATTCTTAATATTTCTTGTATATTTTTTTATGATGAGGATGAAGAACGTTGCATGATGGTCCCAAAAGAGGAAGGCTCCTTCTGCAGTCCCAGCCCTGCAGCATCCCTTCCCCCTGGCTCAGTCCTGCAGGGGCTATAGCAAGGGCTGTGCTCCTCTAAGATCCTCTGTTCCCAAAATCCTGGAATGGGACACTCTGTTCCATATCTGTACGTGGTAGAGACCATGTGTTGCTTTTTGAGAAGCTGTAGTTAAGAGAGACCTATTTATAATTTATTTATGTTATCTATTTCAGGACATTTTCCAGTTCAGGTTGGGTTTTTTTTTATTATTTTCAGTTTTGTAATCAAATGCAAGTCACATCAAGACAGCATGAAAAGCAGGGGCCGGTTCCAAATTCCTTTTTATAGGGTTTTCAATAATTTTTCAATTAGTTGCTGAAAATTTCTTTTGAGGTGGGAGAAGAACTTCCTTTATCAATTCCTTTATGCCTGGTGAGTTTCTAATCTGCCTTTTCTGTTCTGAGGGTGAAGGGTGAGATGATGGGAGGGAGGGAGATGATGCTGTAGCTTGTTTTAAAGCAAACTAGTGCCTGTTGCCCAATGCTGAACCTCACTCATATCAACTCTTGGGAGCGATTCAGTGCTGAGCAGGGGAGTGATACTTCCAAAGGGCTACTGCCAATCGATTGCAAGACTTCTTGAACCAAATCACAGGCTCCAACCTCTGTGGTGTGAGTGAGCATATCCCAGCACCACATCACTGCACCTGCACCATTCACACCAGCTCAGGACAGGGTCTGGAACTCTTTAAGCAAACCCTGGCTTTGATGGGGCTTTTTTTTTTCCCTATGTGTGGCTCAGCACATCTCATTGCTGTTTCATTGCCTAATTTGCTCAGAGGAAGCTGGGACATGCACACCTTGGGCCAGGTGAGGCTTGTGTCTCATAGACATGTGGAGAGCATTTTGAAGTGGGGGTTCTTCTATGGGTTTTGGCAATTTTGGGGCTCTCTTAGGCCATTTAGTCTTTGTCAAAGCCAGTATTTGGATTGAGGTTGGTGTTTTCTTCCTTGAGGTGCAACCCAGTGCTGACTCTTTGCTTTATCCCAGGGCTCTGTAAAATGGGGGGTTGGCTGGGACCCCTTCAATGGGGTGGGTACCCCATGGGGACCCCCAGCTCTGTGCATGGTTTCTCTCCTTGCAAATGGGGTGTGATGGTTTTCTTTCTTCCTCTTATTTTTGAAATAACATGCTCTGTATTGTAAGGAATAACCGATTTCTCCTCCACATCCCACACACCGTAGCTGGGAGACGTGTCCTGGCTCTGGAGCAGCATCAGTCACTTTGCTTAGTGCCTCCCATCCTCCAGCTTTCTGCCTGAGCAAGTGGCTTCCTACCTTTAGTTGCTTCTTGGAAAGGAAAAAGTAGCCCAGTTCAACCCTGTCCCTGTTCTCCCCGCCGGGTGAGCCGTGCTGTGGCCACGGGTGCTCCTCTCCTCTGCTGCCAGCAGAGCGGCCCAGGGCAGTGACAGGAGAACTGCCCACGCACTCCCTGCCTTGTGCCAGTCCTGTCCTTCAAAACATCCCCCCACAGCACTCCTGGATGTAACTGTTCAGTTTCTGAAGGTGTTTTAAGGGAAAAAGAAAACAGCTCACACTTTTAACACAACCACAAAGCTGAAGAAGGCTTGAAACACTGCAGCATGCAGGTTTTTTTCACAATTCCACGTGTTACATTTTTCACAGGATTCTTGCACTAATGGTTTTCCATCTGTTCTCTCTGTAAATGGGTGCACTTTACTTTTTTGAATTTGTTACTATGATAAATACTGGATATTTAAGCGTGATTAGTGTCTTCATTAGAAAAATAGCAAAACAGCTCATGTCTCTTAGTGTATTTTTAAAAAAAAAAAAAAAAAGAGAAAGAAATGAAGCAATGAATCATAACATTTATAGCACAAGAATTGACTCCTGTATATAAGCATCAACAGATTGAGTAATTTTTGAATACAGAATTATTTGCAATGGTTTTAAAGCGCTTCCCTGGCAATTCTCTTAGGGACAGTCGAGGCAAGATGGCTGCTGTGGTCACCAGGTGGGTAAGAAGCACATTTCTTCCTGGAAAAGCTGTTCTTGCTCAGTCCCCTATGTCTTCAAAGTCATGATTTGGTCTTTGCATGAGGAGAAGCAGAGGTCATTCTGTGTTGTGCTGGCATGGCCCCACTGTGCTTGGAGGAGCACAAGGTCAGATCTCACCCTGAGGGCCCTTCATCCTCTACTCTTAGATGTAGGTCTGACAAGCCCAGGCTGCACTGTGGGATCACACTCAGTTTCAGACATTGAGCTGTCCTGGACATCTGTGCAATGTGTTTAATTTTTGAGTAATAAGATGCAGGACAATGCTGCCAGCTGGTGCCTTCATGCCCTCCCAGCTTCAGTGGTACCTCTGGCAAGCTCTGTCTCCGAGCAAGTAGGATTTTGGGCCCACCAAGTAAAGCAGGTTCCTGATGGCATTGAAACTCCAGTTTTCATTCTTTGGGTACATGGGGAAGGCAGTGCCAAGTGATGCTGAAGCTGACCCCTTTCTTCAGCCAACCTCCCTACCAGGTGTCTCTCATCCTCACCTGTGGCTGCTCCCAGACCCGGGTGTGCCGCTGCAGAGCTGGAATCTTCTCTCCCAGCATCAGGTGTGGGTGTCTGCCCCATCCCTCAGCGTGGGGGTTCATTGACTTTTGCTTTTCTGCCAGGTGTGGAGGATGCTGTGGTCCCAGGGGAGGGGACACCCACATGGTGGGGGGCTCTGCAGGGTCCCCCCAGCCATGCTGGGAGTGGCATCAGAGAGCTTTAGACATGGTCTTGAGTGGGCATCAAAGTGCTTAGAAAAAGGAGGGGTTTACAAAGACAAATCCTTTGAGATCTGTCTCTGAAGGAGGGACAGCCCGAGCTGCCTTCTCTGTGTTACTGTTTGGGAGGACTGTGACAGCTCCAACAGTCCGAGACATCTCTCTGTCCATCTGTCTGCTGTGGCACCAGTGCCCAGCTGGGTCTGTCCAAGCACTGAACTTCTTGGTTATTTTTCTGTAACCTGGCTGTGACGAAAACCATGTGGCTGGTGTGAACATGTGAGCGTGCGTGTGCCAAACATTGGAGTCATGCTGGGTTAGGTGTGGAACCAGGGTGGGTAATAAACTGGGAGCGATTCAGTCTCCTTTACAAAGGTTACTGTATATTCAGGGTTACCCAGGAGAAGTCTAGCTAAAACCGAAGTGCCAGCTCTGCCTTATTTCGAGAACCAAGCAAGCCAGCGTGCCTGCTCGTCCTCCGCCTTCCTCACCCGTGGGGGTCCAGAGTGAGCTGCCGCGAGCTCCTTGCTGGTTGTACTTTGCTGTAGTCTTGGGAATTCAGGGTAACTCTTCCACGGGTTATCAGAATTGACCCAAGGGCTTAGGGAAAGAGCTGCTGTACCTGCTGGGACCTCTGCAAATCAATGCCTTCACCCCGTGCCAGCTGCAGTGCGCAGGCTGGTGGGGGGTGTGTTGGACACAAAGCACAACGGTTGAAAGTGAACCTGCATTTTTTTTTCAGCTTTGTGTGAATAATTGCTGGATTTTCATTCAATCAAACTCTTTTCTAATATAAACCACTAAGGGCTCAATTCTTTAGCAAGATGCGTTCATGTCCAACTCCTGACTGTACAGCTGGATCTCACCACGACTGGTACAGACTGACCCCAGAGGTCACAGCGAGCGTGGCCATCGCGGGCAAAGCCTACTGACACCCAGCCCACCAGCCCTATCCTTCCTTCTGCTCCTTTTCTAGCTGTCCCAGTACTGGGGAGTGAGCAGCCAGGTTCCATCTGATAGGATCACATCCTGTGGTTGTGAAAACAAAGGGCTGCTTTGCCAGAAGACTTTGTCCCTTTGGGTGATGCTGTCCAGGGATGGCCGTGGGGAGGCAGTCAGGGTCGGGATGGGTAGGTGGGAAAGCCTCATGCCCACAGAGCTGGGTCCCCACGTGTCTGCCTCACTGTGCACTGCTCAGCCAGCCACTGAGAGCAGCACTGTGTGCTAGGTAAAGTCCATTGCTACCATGACAACCCAGAGACTCCTGTGGACTCTGCCAGTACTGCCGGACTCATCCCTGTCCAGCCTTTTCTTTGCCATAGTGTTGCATTCATCATTCCATCTCCTTTCTGTCTTCACATCCGAGAGGATCTGAGTTGGGTACAAACACGTCCACTGCGCCTTGTGCTTTGTACAACTGCCTGGTCGCCATCCTCTGAGACACTTGCTGGGAAGATCTTTAAGACACTTAAATTTTCCTTTAGCTTTTCTATAATTCCGATGTAAAGGACTTCCTCTCTGTACAGTATATTATCCAATGCATGTTCTGTTCTCTCTGATATATTGAACACCACACAGTTGTGATATTGTGCAGTGGGAGGAGCAGCCCCTGCCAACAGCAGAGGCCTTTGCCTCTCATCTCTAAGGAAAGAAGAAACATTTTTTCCTTTGCTGTATTTGCTTGAGCAGAGTTTTTCTTGTCTGTACATGTGAGCTGTGAGATGTGAAAAGTTCAAAAGAATGCATTTCTCCCCCCAATGTATACAGATTGTAATCTGTACAATGAAAACTGTATGTATGAAAAAATGTACTTATTTATAAATGGTTAACACTTGGAAATGGTGTTTGGGTTGCTGTTTTTCCCACACTGGGGTCAGTGAAGGAGTGTTCTGGAGCTTCTCAGTGTCGAAATGATGGTGTGAGGTTTTGGTCTCACAGTCACTGCCTGGGAGAGGGGACAGGGACCTGGGAACCACCATGAGCAGGAGGTGACAGGCAGTGCTACTGCTGCCACCAGCAAAAGGCATATAATAATATAGTGGGTAATAATTAGAACACCCAGTGCATGGCTAGACCCTGGAAATGTCCATGGGTTCCCTCACACGGCCACCACTGAGGTCTGCAACACTGGACAGGACAATCCCACCCCTAACTCCCACCTACCCTCCCAGCCCCTCAGGCAGTTCCTCTCCCAGCTGCCCTCAGCATGTGGGAACTCCAGGATACCCCAAAACTGATCTGGGGGGCAGAGTCAGCAGGAGGACAGGGTTAGCTGCAAACATTTATTGGCTCAGGAGCATCCAATGAGCAAACACATCATGCATGGGGAGAAAACACTTCAAACACAAAGCTGCTGAACCTGCACAGGCAGAGGGGCACTCCGAACCCCAGGGAGCCCTTTAGGGGAGCGTGGAGGGTGGGGGGCTGCCAGTGAGTGGGACATCCCAGTGGTGGCAGACATCCCGTCCGGCCACCAGCACTGGGAACTGGCCCAGCTTTGGCCACCCACAGTGCAGAAACCTCTGCTCCACTCCGTCCTCAGAGACCCCTCTCCTTTGTGCCCCTGCCAGCCCCTGCCCACAGCACTGCCATTCCTACAGGGCTGGGGAGGGGTTCGGGGGTCACCAGGGCCTGGACAGGGCAGAGCTTAGGATGATTAAGGCCAAGTGAGGCTGAGTCCAGTGGGCAGCATTGCACCAAGCGTGTCCTTCCCCAGCTGTCCTCATCACCCTGGGCCGGGCAGAGATGCAAACAGGGTGCACAGGAACAGACGTCGCAAGGATCCCGTGCTGGAGACAAGAGCTGCGGACATCACTGGCTGCCGCCACCAGGGCTCTCTTCCCCTGTCAGGGTCTTGAAGTCCATGGATAGGGCCAACTCCTCTGACAGTGGTGGGCGCTTCCACTCCTCCCGTGTCAGCATGTAGCCCACCACCAGCCCGAAGGCCACCAGCAGAACCCCCAGGGTGTTGGCCAGGATGCCCTCAGGCACAAAGTGGCTGTAGGAATCACTGCAGGGATGGAGAGGGATGCTCAAGCCTTAAGGGATGGGTGCCCTATACCTATCCTGGCTGGGACCCTCTCCTCATCCTCATCCTTCAGGCACACACCATGGGAAAGGTCTCTTTACCCAAATCAGAGCAAGAGAGGAATGTTGGGGTTTTGGTCAGTTTTGGGAGAGATACTTGGTGACAGATGAAACTGTCCCGTATTGGGGCTATGGGCAGCCCAGTACCCTCCCTACTGGAGGGAAGTGGCTGCTGGGGAGCCACATAGCCCTGTCCCCACTGTGCTGGGGCTGGGGGTGACTCCAGTGTGCAGCTGGGGTCATCGCTGTGTCCTCAGATGCAAGAGCAGAGGCCTCAGGGACCTGAGTGTCCTGAGTGGTTCTGCAAACACCTGGACACAGGAAAGTGGCACTGGGCATTTTATCCACATCCCCAAAGAAAGCTGCTGCAGGATCTAGCCCCTTGTTAGACATCATCTGGTAAGTGACTCAGCAACAGCAGAAATAAAGGCCTCAAGGGGAGATTTACGAGCCACAGATTGAGCAGGGACAGGGGCATCCCTCTGCTGGAGGTCTGGGGGGTACACTCCCTCACCCCAGCTTGGTCACCCACCTGATTTTGAAGAGGAGCATCTCAGTAATACCCAACAAGCAGGAGGTGATGGAGAGAATGAAAAGGGCGATGCCAAAGAAGATGTGCTGGGGTTTGTACCACCCTCTCAGTGAGAAGGAGGCACCAGGGAACAAAAAGAAACCACAGCCCAGGAACCACTGTGGGGACATGTGGATGTCACAGGTGCTGCAGAGTCCTTTCCCTCCTGGGGAGCCGGGGCTTCCCACTCCTTACCTGCAGGAGGTAGAGCACGAAGGTGGCCATCCCACACCAGGAGTGCAGGCTGTACATGTCAGGGATGCCCTTGGCCCGGTGTGACTCGAATACAGCAATGATGCCTGTGGAGAAGAGCCCGTCACCACCAGGGCTGCATCCTGCCCAATCCACCCAGCCCAGCCCAGCACTCACCCACGAGGGCAATGACCAGTGCCAGGCCATGGAGCAACGCGTGCAGTGCCTTGGTGGAGCGCTTGGCTTCGTGCCTGAACACCCGGTACACCAGAAGAGCTGCACAGAGAGGGTACCTGAGCATCTGCAGGGACCACCAGCACCGCCCAGGGATGCTGGCACACCTTCCCGGTGTCTTTTGTCACCACTTTGTCCCCTTCGTTCCCTGCCCGACCACAGCTCCAGGCTTTGGAGGCTGCAGCTGGGACAGGCACCTGTCCCCCCATCCTGCTCACCGTCACCTTGGAGGAACACCATTCCCAGCACCATGCAGAGGGGGTGGGCGTTGAACTGCAGGGGGCTGTGCCAGGCCACGCCGCCCCGGTAGCGGCCCAGCCAGGCACCTGTGGTGGCCAGGAGTGTCAGTCCCAGCAGCTGCGACACAGCCACATATGCCGAGAGCCCGGCGGGGCTGCTGGGCGGCGGGGCCCCGTCCATGGCAGCCTGCAGGGACAGAGAGGAGGCGGCAGCGAGACCACAGTGGCCCCGAGCGACAGCAGATCCCGGCTGGCCGGACCTGGGGTAAGGTCCTGTTCCGAGCAGCGTCCGGCACCTCTGCTCCACCCTCACCTGCCACGGAGCCGGAGGCTTCCTGGTCCCGCTGCGTCACCCACACCTGGAGGCGGCTCCCAGCCGCCACGGCACACCCATCCCCCTGCTCCTGCACCTCCTGCCTGCTCCTGAGCTCCTGTCCAATCTTCCTGGTCCTGCCTGCCTGCTCCTGTCCTTCTTTCCAACCCTCCTGCCCCTGCCGCCCTGCTCCTGTCCGTTTTCCCTGCCCCTACCTATTCCCTGCCCGTCCCATTCCTCCTGCCCCAGCCCTCCTGCAACAGCCGTCCCTTCATCCACCCCTTCATCCTTGTCCTTCTGTGCCTGTCCCTGCATCCATCCTTTTCATCCCCATCCTTCTAACACCGTCCCTCCACCCCCATCCCTCCAACTCCATGCACATCCCCTATACCACCTTGGCCCCCTCCCCAGCTTATCCACTCCCAGACCCCCACAACAACCCCCAAGCCCTGAGAGGAAGGCAGTGCAGGGACGAGCAAAGGACCCCCTCCATGATAAAAGCCATGGCCCCTGGGGACGTGGGGCTGTGGCGGGGGTGACAAGCACATGGTGTCACCCAACCACACTACACCGGAGACCCTTCCCATGGCCCCCACAACTCACCTGTGCTATGCTTTGAGCTGGGTTATCTCTCAATGGATTAGAGCCACCTCCACCACTGTCACAGCCACCTCTCCTCTTCCCTGTCACCTAGAGCCAGCAGGTCCTGGTCTCCAGGTCCAACTGCCCTGGCCCCTCTGCACTGCCTCCGGGGAGGAGCCCCCTGCCAGCCGTGGCAGACAGACCCACAGTGCTGCCAGGACTGAGGGAACATGGAGAGGGGGGATGCATTAAAACCATGCACACACTTTATTCCCAGCCACCTTTATTGAATCAGCCAGATAAGTGGGTTAAGGGAATTGGTTTATCCCATTAAGTTGCACTGCAAAGGCCGCCTGTGTCCAGCCTCACTGCCTGGGGCCATGGGGTGCTCTGTGGGATGAACAGGGGGACCAGGCTAGGGGGGGACAGTGAGAGGCGAGGCACTGGCTCCCCTGATATCACAACAGCCTCTCCTAAATTCTCATCACCACCTAGGGGCTGCTCATACATCTGGGGGTTGCAGATGGGGACCCATGTAGCCCTGTCCTGCCCTCCCACCAGATGCGAACATCTGGCCCTGTTCACACAGGGCAAACACAGTCTCCAACAGCACTGAGGATGGAGGGACAGGGAATGAACACCCCCAACCACAGCAGGACATAGGGCGTGCCTATTGGGAGCAGGATCTTCTGAGGTGCCCATTAGCTACACTGAGTGCTGGGAAAACTGGAGGTGACTGGACCCCTTCACCAGGACCTGCCTGTTCCCCTCCCAACATCTGTCCCCCCTGCACCTCCAAGCACATCCCCAGTTCCCCCTTCCCAGGGCAAATCCGATGCTCCTTACTTTTGGCGGGGTGTTTTCTCTGGCTAATCTGGCTAACCCCCGTGCCCTGGGTGGGGGAATGCCGTGTGCACATTGCAGAGCCCGGCAGCCTCGCACTGCGGACTCTCCAAAATGCCAGGGGGGTCTCATGGACTGTCTCCGCTCTCAATGGGGGCTACAGGCTCATGCAGGGGAGGGGATTCTCTCCAGTTAATAGCTGAGGAAGGTCTGAGTGATGTATTGGGGGGGTTGGAGGCAGACACCCACGCAGCTCCCCTGTGTACCCCAACCCTACCTGTGTGCGCCGGGTGGTGCCGCCCGTGCCAGGCCCTGCGGTGACAGTGTCTGAGCAGGGACAGGGCCACCGCGTTGGCACGGCAACAGAGTGATGACAAAACGAGGGGGAGCTGCACCCCCAGCACGGCTGCAGAGGGAGGGTGTCACTGCAGGCACAGGGGCTGAGAGGGGGATCACTGCCAAGGGGGTCTGTGCATTCTGGGGACAGTCCCCAGGGAGGTGAGTCCCTAACAGTGCGTGTGACAACCCCCACCCCCTACCTGTTCCAGGCACCCACCTGAGCCCCTGCACCCTGTGACACCCCAGCCCCAAACAGGCCCTGCCGGCTCAGCCCGAGGACTGCTCCCTGCACAGCCCCAACGACTGTGTCCTGCCGGGGGGGGCTTTGTCACCGTTTAATTTGTGTGTGGGCCTTGCATGCGGCTGGCTCATCCCTGCACCCACCAACAGCACTGCAGTGACATGCCGGGAACCAGCACGCCTCGTCTGGGCGGGTGGATCGGGGAGTGGCAGGGGGCGGCATGACCCCCGACCTCCGCCTGCCCACCGCCGGGCACACCCTGCACTCCCTACGGAAAATCCCTGAGGGAGAAAAAGCATGGAGACAGGATATGAGAGGAAACAAGGTGACCTGGGTGCAGGGGAGGGGTGTCCCCATCTCAGCCCTCCTGGCCGGGTGCGGGCAGGGTCCCCGGGGGTGCAGCGCTGCGCACCGGGGCGAGCAGCGCCCCGGACCACCCACAGCCCCGCGTGTCCGTGCGTCCGTGTCCCTGTGTCTGTCCCTGTAACACCACTAGATGTCACCAGGATTCCGCGGCGCGCAGCCCCTGGAGCAGGAGGGACCTCCCAAAAGAATCTGGAGCATCCTCGGCCCTGGATCACCCGCAGGAGACAGAGAGACCAGGCACGGATCGGGCAGGAACGGCGGCAGCCTTAAGGCGAGACCCCCCAGAGGGACCCGGGGCACCCCCAGAGCCAGAGCACCCTTGGGATCCAGCGCACCTTTACTCATGGCAGGATTTGCAATACCCCTTGCCCTGGACCACCCATGGAGGCTTGGAGCATCCTGGGACTTGGAGTGGCTGCTGGGGACTCCCGTGGTGCAGAAGATCAGGTGTAACAGCCTCTGTTGGGGTGCAGGGCTGCTCCCCTCCTTTGGGCACTCGGGTCTGCTCTCACCCACACAGAAATCCCAAGTAAAGGCACCTGCAGTCCCAGCTGAGACCCCCACCAGCTTCCCCATTCCCTCTCCCCACCCTCGGCAAGGACTTGTGCCGTGGGGCACAAACCCCAGGAGCTGGGGAACCCACACCGCCACCACGGCATGATTCAGCAGAAGTGAAACCCCACTGCAGCCCCAGAGCCTGATGGAGACCCGGCACAGCAACAGCAAAGTCCGGGATAGAGTCCCGGAGCCGCCACCCCGAGCAGAGGGAGGTGAGGTACGGCATACGGGGTACGGCGCTGCCAGAGGCTCATTGTCACCACCCGGCCTGCCCTGCATCTTTATCGAAGTTTGGAAAATGGTTTACCAGAGTCATCTGCTAAAGCCATAAAAGCTGCCATAAACTGAAAACCTTCAGCCTGTGCCATGGCTGGGATGGGCTGGCTGGGGGGTTGGGTAGAGCAGAGGGAGGACTGACCCCACTGCAGCCCAGCTGAGATACTTGGAAAATCTGCAAAGGGGATGAGATTTGGGCATTCATCCTTTAGGATACTTGGCAAAACATAAAGCTTCACCCTGATGAGAGCAGCACTGTGTAACCTAATACCAAACATGTTTAGAAATGTTGATAAATGTGTCCAGCTGAACTATCTCAACTTCCAGCAGACAAGGAAAGAGAACACTCCTTAAGCCTTCAGGATTAAATGGAGGTGGATCTTGTCCCATCCATACTGCAGGAACAATGGCAATGTTTGCTAAGTGGCCATGGTGGCAGCCAATCCGGGCACAGATGAGCCACTTCACTGCCGAGTTCCTCTTACCAGGGAGCAGCGGCCATTCCTAACGAGATCTTTAATTAAAGGCATTGCCAGGGGCATAATGGCTTTATTAGATCTGCCTGAACTTTCCCCGAGCTGGAGGTAATGAAATCCTCTGGCACTGTTGGGGTAGGGATGTGTCAGCCAGGGAGCAGAACCTGTGCTGGCTGTCCTTGCATGGACCTGCAGGTTGCGGGGATGCTTGGAACTCTTGGGCTGCTCAGGGCTGCCCAGAGCCACTCAGGGCTGCTGAGGAATGTTCAGGGCTGCTCAGGGATGCTTGGGGGATGTTCAGATATGCTTATAGGTGTTCAAGGATGCTCAGGTGTGCTTGGGGCAGACACAGCTTCCTTCAGATCACTGAGTTGCAGTGGCTCTGGAGATGCTGCTCCAGCTCCCCAGCTATTGGCCAAGCCTGGAACCCGTTCCAGGTTTGTCCTGGGCTGTCAAGAATGCAGGGATCAACAAGACCATCATCAACTGATAATTCATGGAAAAAACAGCAGTTCTTGTCCTTGCCCAACTGTACCTCCCACCTTGGCACAGGCATCTTCCCTCTTTCCACCACAGATTATTAAATTACCATTTTGCTGATCTAACTTCTTTGGTTGGTTTCTTTCTTCTCCTTTCTAAATCAAATTTTTATTGCTACAAAATGCTAATTTGCAAGATGCCTCCCCCGAGGATTGTGATTCAAGAGCCCAGCTGCCCCGGAGGAGCTGAGGTGCTTCCTGGAACAACCTCAGCTGCTGTTCCATATGAAACCCCAAACCTGGGGCTAAGTTAACCATTTTTCACTGAATATAAGAGAAAAAATAACAGTCACGTTGGAAGGTTCAGTGGCTGCCAAGAGGGCGGCTGAGGGACGGCTTGGGATTAAGCACTGATCACATCAAAATGGTTGATCTCTGGTTCCCTGGGATGCTGTGAGGGCTGAAAAACAGGTAATTCCCAGATGGGACAAACCTTCCTCAAGAAGCTTCCTCACACTGCAAATCAGCTGGAAAAGACTCTGGTTCTGCTCCTGGCAGCAATTAAGCCACCCTGTCCTCCTCACCAGAAACACAACTTTGCTGCGTGGGGCGGGCGATAGAATCAGCCCAGCGCAGCCCCTGCAAACGTTTCATCTCCCTCAGAAGAGGCTGCAGGCGAGTTTAGGGCAATTTTTTAATAGCAGCTTGGATAAACAGCGGCGATAACCCGTGCCGGGCTCCCAGGGGATGATTAATGCTCCTGGAATAGTCACGCTCGCTCGCCTCAGGGCTGGAATTGTTTTCATTTATTAAAGGGGGGGGTGGGGGGAGGGAATAATGGACTTTGCCATGTTTTATTGGGTTGATGGGTGTAGAGGGAACACGTTGGCCTCTTTGCTCACCCTGTATCATGCCCACCTCTGGCTGACCGGCAAAGATGGGGGACAGAGTGATGAAGGATGAGGATGAATGATGAAGGACAAAGAATGAAGGATGAGAGATGAAGAGAGAAATTAATGTGGAGGGAAGAGGGAAGAAGGAGGATAGATGGAGGCTGAAGGACAAAGAACTAGCAATGATTTCTGGCCAGGTTTTCACTTCTCACCCTGTGATGTTCCTGACTGTGTGCCTGGCACTGTGGATATATCCTGTGCTGTGGCTGGAGGCTCCCCAAGGGCTGGACTATGGGGTCTTACATTTATTTAGAACCCTTCCAAAACGTGGGAATCATTTAGGAGCCCTGAGCCCACCAGTGCCTTCAGCACACTTCATATTCAGGGCCTTGCAGCATCACAGCACAGCCTCAGGGCTCTCTTTGCAACGGTCACATCCCTGGGCTGCTGGCACTGGTCCCAGTCTGGGAGTGAAGCTGAGGGGATCTGATCGTGAAAACCACAAGTCCCTTCCCACTCACCTCCATCCCCCGAGCTGCCCAGATGGGGAAATCTCTGGTCCCTCTCAGCAGCCAGCCCGGATCACACACGTCCCCTCTCCTGCACCAGGTCCGGTCTTGGCAGGATAATGAACCCCTGTCCCAGAGCAGGTATGTGCTAGAAAGGGTTCCTATGGGGTGGGGTGGAAATTGTGAGGATAAGGAACTTCCTGCTGCATTCCACTGAGTGTGCACTTTGAGTGATAAAGCAACACTTGCTGTCACGGGGCTTGAGTGAGCTTCCCCACAGCTCCCCATCCCTACTCAGAGGGGACACACCAGGATTTCAACTCTCCTTAAATACAGGGAACAGCTGGAAACAGCCTCATAGTGTTGCCAAAACTGCTCAGCAGAGACCTATTGCAGTCAGACAGCTGAGACAGGACTTCTGTGTCCCTCTTGCCATTACAGTCCCCAAATCCAGGTGACATTGCGGGGCTTCACCAGCCTCAACACTCGCTGCAACCACGGAAAATTATTTTAACAATCACAGGTCTGAAAAAAATGGTAAAAATCCTGATTGCTTGGGGCATTTTTTTTTATTATTATTTTATTTTTATTTTTATTTTTTTTTAAGGATGATAAAAAATCTGGTTATGATGAAAAATTTGGTCAGGAGGGGTGTTTTTTCCCCTCTCCCTCACAACACCATCACCACATCTGGGAAAGCAGCTTAGCAAATTATACACTATGATAATTGATTGAATTCATCAGTAAATAAAACACCCACCTTTAAACTCAGGGTCTGGAGAGGGAGGAAAAATTCTCAATGCAGTGGTTTGTACGAACAGGTTCAGGAGTCCTCGTGCCCATGAAACCACAGCCACTGGGAAAAGTGACACACAGGGCTGGACTCGGGACTTTAAAAAGCTCTTTTGGGGTTTAAATAAGGAAGGAATGCTTTCTCTGCAAAAGGGAATCCATTCTCACCTCCAGGAGCTCCTTGGTTCTTTAGAGAGATGAATCAAACAGAGGTTATGAAGCAACCTTGAACCTTTTGAGAAATGGTGGGATGGAGAAGTCAAAAATGTGGTTTATAATAAAACAAGGGGAAAAAAAGCTTGAGCATCCCCAGCCAGAGGCTTTAGGGCTGGGGTATACCCACATAAATCACCAGATCTTTCCAGGGCTATTCCCAAATTCCTGCTCCTTTGCTCCACCGCACCTGCTCACCATCTCTCCTCATACCGCCGTCATGGACACCCTGCAGCTCCCCTAAGAAACATTTACTGTCAAAACTCCTTCTTTCTTTCTTTTGGGAATTCTGGGCTGCATCAGTGAGTGTCCCTTCCAGCACTGCTGCCTGTGGGCAGGGAGATTTTGCAGGTCTGGCAAACCAAGGAACTGACCCAAAATGCCGAGAGCAAGTCATGTTCCTTCGTGTGTGCGGCGCTGCCGCGGTGTCACCGCCGATGCACTGTGGTGACAGTCCAGCCACCGCACACGTGTCCGCTCACACGTGCCCCAGGGAGGGGGAGGACAAAGTCTGCGCAGAGCAATGATGGCAACGCAAACCGATGGGAAGCATCCTCTGGCCCAGGGCAGCTGCGGGGGACATCGCGTCTCGCCCAGTGTCCCCCAGCCCACGTCCCTGCGAGCAGTTTCGCATCCGTCTCCGTGGCAACGCATTTTTCACGTTCCTCGGTATCTCCTGCCCCTCTGGTCTGTGGTGTTGGCAGCGCCGGGTACCCTGCAGGCTGGGAGCAGATGGGTGTCCATCACTCACCCCAGCACCCCTGAGAGGGGCGGGGAGAGCAGGGACTGTTCCTGCTGCTCCGCAGAATGCCCACGGGTGACTCTGAACCCAACCTTGGTGGGTGCTGGAGCACAGAATGGACTCGGGGCAGCACAGAGGTAGCAACGAGCACCTGACAGCTTGCAGGCATCTCACCTGCCTTCCTGGACCAACAGCCACGTAACCTGCCAGTGCTCTCCTTCATATGTGAGATTTTTGTGCCTGATGAAGCTGGAGTTTTATAAGATAGGGTGACATAGAGCCATGTGTGTTCTTGGAACTGCAGCCTTTGACAGGAACTTCTTCTCCTGCGCAAAGTCCAGCAGCTGCAGCCCCTCTTGCACCAACTTTGGAAGACACTCTTGCTTAAAAGGATGGAGTGCTACCCTTCTCCTGCAGGATCATCCATTGGACACATCAGCCTTGGAAAAGGCCTCATATGCTGGGATTTCTGGGTACCAGTGACATTGCACAGACTGTTCAGCCTCACTGCTCTCCTGAAACTCCCACTGGTGCCAGAGGCTGCACCACGACCCAGAGGTGGGAAAATCCCTCCCTGGAGCAGCTGGGAATGGAGACTGGAGGGGGGCAGGAAATCTCCAGTCACAGGTGCTTGGTCTCCAGCCAAATTGGACCCAAAACAACCATTTTTTCCCAACTTCACAGTAAACTGGACTTTCCAGAGAACTGTGGCTGATGGGGAAAGGGGTCAGCAAGGGGGGCTGGAGTCAGATGCTGACTTTGCCTCCAGCTCTATTATGTCCAGGCTTGCAGGTGGAAACAGTGCACTACCCCCATGGGGACTCCCCCATGTGCTTGGGGTCAGGGGGATGAAGGGTTTTTATGTGTCCACATCAGCCTGTGCAGGTGGAGGGTGTTAGAACAGGGTGAAAAGTCAGGATTTTTGGAGTGAGGTTTAATAGACATCAGAGGGTTACAGTCTTCTAAGTCCATATGTTTTTTAGAAATGGCTGTGCACACCCCATGGGGTCCCCAGTGCTGACAGGAGGACTTGTCCCTTTTTGAGTGACCACACTGACCCCATGGAGTCACCCCACTGACTCACTCCTAGGGGCCATGATGATGTCCAACTGCTCTGCAGCTCCCAGCAGGGACAAAAGGTTAAGGGATTTCCCTCTGTTCCCCCCAACAAAAAGCTTTCTCTTGGCAGGTGTTCACTGTGTGCCTGTGGGGTGGCTGCTCCAACAAGGAGTAATGAGGTCAGTTAGCCCAGGCCCTAAGTTCAGCCCAGGCACTATTCCCAGGGTTGAGGCCAGGCCCTGGGGAAAAGGGATTTAGTTGATTAAATAGAAAACAAAACAAAGCAAAGGAACTATCGAGGCCACCAACATGGGTCTAGTTTTCATTTTGAAGGAACTTTTTGTTACTCATTTGTAATCAGCCTAATTCCTCCAAGTCCAAAATACTTGGTGAGATGTGATGTGATTTCCTTCACAGCCAGGAGAAATACTATTTCGTTGAAAAATGAGGTTATGCTGGGAAGGGGATCACTTTGGCAGGAAGCAGTGTGAGACAGACCTTGGCTGTGTCCCACAGGAAGAATTTCCCTCCTGTGCTTGCCCTTGTGACCCACCGCAGGTGGCTGGGGTGTTGCCCAGGGGCGTCTGTCGCATGATGCCTCCTGCTAAGGACCAGTCGAGCTGGATCCCCCTTCACCAAGTCGGGAGGGGACTGTGACCCTGCAGGAATAGAGCTGCATCCCAACCTCTCCCCCGCATCCACCCTAGCCCTTCTCCTTTCTCTTTTTTCTGCCTTTCCCTGGATTCTCCTCCATCTACTTCCCTCCCTGCTGTCCCAGCCCCTTACCCTTCCCTCCCGGCAGTGCCAGAAGCCAAAAGGACTTTGCACCCCAAGGTCGCTCCCCGCTCCTTCCCGCAAAGCCTTGGAGCCTCCGAAGGGAGAACAGAATACTCCGGTCTTATCTGCGAGGGGAGGCAGGCTCGGTGGGCAGGGTTTGCGCGAAAGCTGCTGGCTTATAAGCAGCCGGCAGCGGAGGCAAAGCTGTGGCGGAAGGCGCCGAGCGGGGCCCCTCCGGCAGCGCTCCCGGCGCGATGCCCGCGGCGCTGGGGCTGCTGCTCGGGCTGAGCCTGGCAGGCGCCCTCCGGCCCGGCCTCGAGCCCCCACAGCGTGACCCCACCGAGGAAGGGGCCACCCTCTTCGCCAGAGACTACAACAGCACGGCCGAGCTCGTCCTCTTCGACAGCGTCTCGGCCAGCTGGAATTATAATACCAACCTGACGGCCGAAAATGCTGCTCTGCAGGTGGGTGGCGGGACGGGGGCGATGCCACCCCGGGGGTGTCCCCAGCGCCGGGGACTGGGGGGGCTGGGTCACGGGGGAGACGCTTGGTGTGGTACCCTTCTTCTCTGCGGACTGCTGTCTCGGCACCTCGGCGTGGCAAACCAGAGCTGGGACTTGCAGCCCAGGTGCCACAGGGTTTTGCCCCAAATTGGTTTACAGAGAGACTCTGCCCCAGAATGACAGCTCCGGTCCCAGAGCAGTCAAGGTTATTTTTAGAGGTGATTCCCTCCTCCCAGTACCTCCCACTTTCCTTTCCCCCTTCCCAGAACAGGGCCAGGTGTCAGTTGTCCCTGTCCCCGACCCTGTCTGGTGTCGCCACATCCCAGTGCTGAGGGTTTCTGTCTGGAGCAGACACCAGGAGCCCAAAGTGCAGAAGCAGCTGGGTGGCATCGGGACTGAGGCTGCCACCTCTTGTGCTCGTGTCCCCAGCCCACGGGGACAAAGACAGCGGTGGGAAAACACTCTAAGCTACAGGGAATTAGGCACCAGCCCAGGTACGCGCGGGAGGAGCATCTTCTGGGAGCAGCACTGTGTGGATCCCACAGGCACGCGTGTGCTTTCCCAGGGCTTTGCATGTATCTGGGTTGTGTTTAGTGGGGCAGGGAGCTGGAGGAACCCCGGGTCTGCTCTCGCTTGGGTGAGCTGCAGCACAGCCCAAGCCGGTGGCTTTCCCCGGCCCCAGCCGCGCTCGGGGAAGCTGCCGGCGGCCCCAGCACGGGTCACGTACAAGTGACTGCGTGCGGCTCGTGGAACATCTGCCACACCTATGGCTACAGGTGCACAAGGGGCAATGCAGCCCGAACGGGACCACGGTGCATTCAGCGATCCCAGTATCACACGGGCTGCCATACAGAGCCCTGAGCCCTCCAGGTCCCGTGGGGGTGGGAGCACAGGAAATGCTCCTTCCTGCGCAGGGGAAAGATCACTGCCAGCTCTGGCCACTGCCAATTTGGCAGGACATTCAAGAGGGCCCAGGTGCCCCTTTTTTGTCAAGCTGACGTGATGTCTGGGCAGGCACCCAGCTTTAGCTGCAGATGTGGTGGGGCTGGGGACCTTGGGGCAGAGCAGGAACATCCCAGCTACCAGATGCGGGGGTTAGGGCCAGGACTGGGGGGCACGGCCACGGCAAGGGGGTCTAAGGCAGCACTGCTGGCTTCGACTCACTCCACCAGAGCTGTCAGGAGAGTTTAGGGTACAATTTGCCTGACCAAATACAGGTGCCTGTTCAAGGAAAAGACAAAACACAGCTGAACTCTGTTTCCTCCAGTTCCTCCAGCTCTGCACGGGGTCTGGGAAGGGGTAAAGGCATCTTCCGTTTAGAGGGATGATGCAAGAGCGGGGTGTCTGTGGGGTTGGCACGTCCTGGCATGTTGGGGGATTGGGGCCAGTTGATACCAGTGATGCTGTAGGCACTGGGATGGCCAAGGGAAATGGTGGGAGCAGTGATGGGTAGCCAGGGGCACCTGGCACTTCTGGCACTCCTACCCCTGTGTCCCACAGCTGCATGGGTATCTGGGCAGCCTCCAGCTCTGCCACACCACAACTCCCTTCCTTTCCTGCTGCAGGAATGTGAAGATTAAAAAAAAACAAACCAGGCATGTTGGAACCAGGCTAAAAATGCCGCAAGTCACAGCTAATGAGCTCTATAAATCACACCAGGGCGGCACGTGGACACTGACCAGGCACTCTGCACCATCTCACTCTGCCTGTGCCGGGCCAGAACACTCTTAAAAATCAGAGCTTCCAAAAAATACAGCTGACACTGATCAAGCTGGGATACAACCACCTGCAATGCACCCCATCCCATAACTGGGGCCACAGCTCCAGCTGCCTAAATAACACCCCACAGTGCCAGCAGCTTACTGCTAGCCCATGGTCCCAGGAAGGGAGACTGGGGCTGGCAGGAATTGGGTGGCAGTGAGATATCCAAAACTGGGGATTCAGAGCAAATGGGTGAACCCCAGATGTGGCATTTGCAGGTCACAGGGTGCAGACAGACAATTGAAAATTGTATAGAAATAAGAGTGTACAGACATAGTGAGGACATACAGGAAGGAGAAAGGTGAATGTGGCACCTTTATCATTATCTTTTGGGCTTCTGTGAAAGTGAGAAACAGCAGGAATAGAAATAAAATTAAGAAAGACCTCAGAGCTCCTTCCAAAACCAGGGTCCAGCAGATGTTGAAGCCAGCATGGGAGCACCCAGACACCCTGACTGCATGGCCTGGACACCCAATCCCAACATTCCCATCCCATATGAGACCCTGGAGGTCCCTTGAAAACACCCTGACAGGCCACCCTAGTAGGTGTTCACTGTGGGCTCCACAGGGGAGCAGGAGCTGCAGGCACTGCTGTGCCAGATGGAAGCTGCTGTCTACATCCGTGGGTGCCATGGACCAGGGATGGCCCTGCCTGTCACCCCATGTCCTGTCACCTCTGACTCCCACAAGCCCTCATGAATTTGTCCCTGGCCCCCAAATCATTGCCATGTCCCAGGGCTGGTCCTGAGCCCCCATGTTCCCTCTCACCATGCAGGTCAAGGCATCACTGGAGGAGCAGAACTTCACAGAGCTATGGGGAAAAAAAGCCAAGGAACTCTATGGCGACAAGTGGAATAACTTCAGTGACCCCCAGCTGAGGAAAATCATTGGATCCATCCAGACCTTGGGACCCTCCAACCTGCCCCTGGAGAAGAGAGAGCAGGTAGGCAAGGTGGCAGCGAAGCCCTGGGCATGGCTGGGGTGCTGGGAAATGCCTTAGAGGGATTTTTTGCAAGCATCCAGACTGCTGCTGACCTGCTGAGGCTGGCAGCCACTCTGCTCTTCACAGGGAGAGGCCCTTCCATTCTGACCCACAGCTCCCTGACAGCCATTCCCAGAAAAACCCTGGCAAAGCCTAGTGATGCAATCCCTTCCGGAGAACTGTTGGCTCCAGTTCCTTCCAGGAAACCCATCCCTACCTTCTCCAAAATAACAGACAGCATCATGTCTCCTCCCTGCACATCAGTCATGTCTCACCCATCCCTGGGCAGCTCTATCTCACAGCCACCATTGTCCTCATTCCCATCCCCTCTGCACAGCTGGAGCAGAGGAATGGGAGTGGAGAGAGGGACCGAGCAGAGGAATTTCCTTCCCTGGGAATGGGCTTCCCAGGCATGTTCCAGGAAACCTCTTGCTATTGTTTTCTGCTGTTGAAATTCACCAAAATAACCCCCCCTCATCCTCCTGCTTTTCTTCTCCTATTTGTTTTAACCCATTTAGACAAACAGCCTGTGTCACAGCCTCACTGACAAACAGCTTTATAAACAGCCCCTCTCTGGAGCATGGCTGTGCAGGGATTGTCTGTCCCAAAGAGCCTCCCTGCTCCCACCGTGCCAAAACCATGAGTGATAAAACACTGATCTCACCAAAAACGTGCTGTGTAAACACACCAATCCTTCCCCACATCTGTCTGGACACACACTCCAGAGCTGGGAAGCCTGTAGATCCCTCCTGAAGGGCTGCTCCTGATCCCTTGAAGCCCTGATGTATTTTCCTTTCCTACAGTATAACACCATCCTGAGCGACATGGACAAAATCTACTCCACGGCCAAGGTGTGCCTGCCCAATGGCACCTGCTGGGATCTGGAGCCAGGTACGGTCCCTGTCCCCTTGATCCTGCCAGCTGCTGAGTGCCCCATAGCCATGATGTAGCCCTAGTCCCCACGTCCTTGGTGGGTTGGGGTTGGCATGTGCCACTCACGTTAATCAGGACTGTCCCAGTATGAGGATGGGCACTCGGGTCTGGTGCGGTGGTGGTGGCACCTCTGCAGAGCTGTGACGTGTGCCTCCCTCTGCTTCCTTATGCTCTACTTGTCACCTCTGTCCCAGACCTCTCAGACATCATGGCCACCTCCCGCAGCTACAAGAAGCTGCTGTACGCCTGGGAGGGATGGCACAACGCTGCAGGGAACCCGCTGCGTCCCAAGTATGAGGAGTTTGTGAAGCTGAGCAATGACGCCTATTCGATGGACGGTACAAACCGAGGGGACCCCCAACCAGGGGTGGTCAGGGACCAGGGATGGAAATCGGGACGAGGACATTAGGATGCCCTACTGCTCTCCCCACGTGCAGCCAGGCATCCAACTTCTATTTCCCAAATACCAGCACTTTGGGGAAGGGGGAAAAATCCTGCTGCTAGTCCCTGGTCCCACCTTTTGGGGATGGGTAGTGGGGGCAGCCTTCAGGGTCTGGAGACAGAGACCTTCCCTGTATCCCTGGTAGGATTCAACGACACAGGCAGCTACTGGCGCTCCTGGTACAACTCAGATTCCTTTGAGAAGGACTTGGAGCGCATCTACAACCAGCTGGAGCCACTTTACCTCAACCTGCACGCCTTCGTCCGGAGGAAGCTGTATGATCGCTATGGGCCCAAATACATCAACCTGAAGGGCCCCATCCCTGCTCACCTCCTGGGTAAGAGATGAGACTCCCCCAGCCTGTGCCCAGGGGTGCTGGTGGTGTCAGCAGGGCACACACAAGGTCAGAGAGGTTCCAGTTATCACTGTGTTTCTCTTCTGACCTGCCACCAGCTCTACTCCAGCTATTTTCTCTTCTCAGGGAACATGTGGGCTCAGCAGTGGAACAACATCTATGACCTGATGATCCCCTACCCTGAGAAACCCAACCTTGATGTCACGAGCACCATGGTGCAGCAGGTGATGGGCTGAGGGACTCACTGGGGGACCAGGGAGAAAAAGCAGGAGGTGTTGCCTTGACATTGACCCCATGGGAGTAATTTCTCATACTTGTATAGGGGACAGCAGAAAATCCATTTCTGTGAGGGGAAGGGACAAAGAAACAATCTTACTCCATCTCTGGCAATTACCAAAGAGGCAGCAGGTGGACTAGAGTGGGCAGTTCACAGGGACTGCTGCCAGTCCCCAAGCTGGGGGGCCACATTGCTGTGTTCACACCATCACACAGCTCCAAGCACTTTTTGGGTATCAGTCCTACTCTCTTCTCTTGTCATTGCTGAGCTCCAGCACCATTGCTCGGTGCTTTTTAGGGATGTTCACACCAGTTCTGTGGCTGGGCCTTCCCATCACAGAGAGAGGGGCAGGACCTCAGTCCCTGGGAGCAATTCTCCTCCTTCCCACATTCCTGGGGGAGCACTGGAGGCAATGCCCAGGGCACAGGCAGCCCCTTCCTCAGCCATAACCCACTGCCTGCTGCCCACCAGGGCTGGAATGCCACCCATATGTTCCGGGTCTCGGAGGAGTTCTTCACCTCCCTGGGGCTTCTGGAGATGCCCACTGAATTCTGGGAGAAGTCCATGCTGGAAAAGCCGACAGATGGGCGGGAGGTGGTGTGTCATGCCTCGGCCTGGGACTTCTACAACCGCAAGGACTTCAGGTCTGTGAGGACATGCAGGGACCCAGGGCTACAGGGCAAGACCCTCCTCTATCCCCCTTGGTGATCACCCTTTTGGGGACACACAGCCTGGCCACGCAGCCCAATGTGGCACTTTCTGAGGGAAGGTCTGGATTGACGATGCTGCCCTGCCTTCCCCTCCACTTTCCCTTACCCTGTGGGGTGTTGCCACCCTCTGTGGGACTGTGGGGAGTCCTTCCCATCAAGGACATGCACAGGCAGCTGGGGTCCCTCCCTCGGCTCAGGCAGTACTGTCTCCTCACGGCAGGATCAAGCAGTGCACGTCGGTGACCATGGAGCAGCTGTTCACAGTGCACCATGAGATGGGCCACGTCCAGTACTACCTGCAGTACAAGGACCAGCCCGTGTCCTTCCGCAGCGGGGCCAATCCCGGCTTCCACGAGGCCATCGGCGACGTCTTGTCCCTCTCTGTCTCCACCCCCAGCCACCTCAAGAAAATTGGTCTCCTCAGCAGTGCTGCTGAGGATGAAGGTATGGCAGCCACCCTGGGGAGCAGGGTGACCTGGAGGGCTCTGGCACTGCCTGTGGCATTGGGAAGGGTTTGAAACATGCCAGGTGGGTTGCGGTTTGGCAATACAGCCCAGAGCTGCCACATCCCCTTCTCATCTCCACGGGTCCACACACAACCCTCTCTTGTCTTCATGGGTTCAGGTAGGACTTATTTTGTTTCCATAGGTCCGTGCACAACCCCTTCTTGTCTCCATGGGTGCATGTAGAGTCTTTCTTGTCTCCATCCTCTTCACCCCTGAGGCAAGAGGGATGTTCTCCAGAGCTTGTCTGTGCCTTTCCCTTCACCAATAGAGCCCAAAGTGGAAAACAACATTTTTGTGCTTGATTGGCTTTGACCTTTCCAGCATTCCTCCCTCCCTCCCTCCCTCCCTCACCAAGAAGCATCCACCGCTGGCTCCTGGTGTGGATGTGTGGAGGTGGAACCAAGCACTTCCCTGCACAGTCACGAGGTGGTCAGCAGGTGATGTGTCCAGCTGCCAGCCGGTATGGCAGGGCAGGACTCGTCCCTGCAGGCACTGCCTGGCTTGTCAAGAGCCTCATCCTCCCACCTGACATCCCACAGCCGACACAGCAAAGCAGATGGCAGCAAAGGAAATTAAGCACTCCCAGACCTGCCCCAGGCAGCTGCTTGGCAGAGGAGGGACAGTCCCGGGATCCTCCTGCTGTGTCATTAAATACGTTTTGTGACATAAGGCACAGCAGCCAAGAGCATTGGGCCAGTTCTTCATATACACAACGAAGCAGATGGCCTCTACCTCAAGCCATTGCTGCCTGACTTGCCAGCCCTTAGCAGCCAGGGCACCATAGTGATGGCAGCCAACAGCCCCTCAGGGCAATGCTGCCAACCCCTTTTTGACCCCACAGCTTCAGCTGGGTCTCCAGCAGGTTCTTTCTCCAAACTTTCTTCCCCAGGTTTCCTTGAGGGGAAAAGCAGATGTCATCATCCCCTGTGCTCCTCATGATACAGTGGTGTCTGTCCTAGAGTTGACTCTGGTTCTGCGTCTAAACCATCAGAGCCTTTGCAGTGGTGTGACTGCAGAACAAACTCCCCCAAATGACCTCACCTTGAGACCCCAGGGTGGGAGTGTGGAGTTACACTTACCTTTTAACTCTGAGAGCTGGGCTAAGAGAAAAGTGACACCACACTTGTCACTATCATTGTCCCCACTCAGTAAAAGGCACCCTCAGGTAGCAACTGTATCTACAGAAACCTCCTGTGTCCTACACAGCCTTCTCGAGGAGCAAGTTACGTGTTGCAATGCTGTCCCCATTTCTCATCCAGATCTGCCCACCCTCTTTCCCACTAAAATTCTGGTGCCTGTAGTGCTGTCTACACATACTCCTCTCCAGTCTGGTTCAGTCTCTGTTTCATGCAGAAAGCAGTATCAACTACCTGCTGAAGATGGCCCTGGAGAAGATTGCCTTCCTGCCCTTTGGCTACCTCATCGACCAGTGGCGCTGGAATGTGTTCAGCAGCCGCACGCCGCCAGCCGCTACAACTACGACTGGTGGTACCTGAGGTAGGGGACAGTCACCAAGGGTGGATGGGGGTGTGGAGGCTGGGGATGTGCAAGGAAGGGAGGCAGGAAAGAGGAAAGGAAAGCATAAAAGCGGCCACAGAGATGGTGGGAGAACAATGGATAGATGGGTAGGTGGGGAGGATGGATGGATGGATATACATGGAATCATGCTCTAATTGTACAGATTTCTTCAGCACTGTGCCAAGCCTTCCCATTCTTTGACAAGATTTTTCTGATCCCTTATTATTTTCATGTTCATGCTGTTGTTCTCTGTTGTCCACAGAACCAAATACCAGGGCATCTGCGCTCCAGTTCCAAGGAATGAAAGCAACTTTGACCCTGGAGCAAAGTACCACATCCCGGGGAATACTCCTTACATCAGGTAGAGGAAGTGTGGGCAAGGAAACCAAGGCTTGGGATGCAGTAGGTGGAGGATCACCTTTGTGGGCAGGGACTGTCATGTGCTGCTCCCGCTCAAGATATAGAGATCTCCCAGCACTTGGGACCATAAATGGTGGGGTTGAGCTCTTGGACTTGTTTGCTTCCCCTTGTCACCAGTTCTGATTTCCATGGGCTTCCTTGGCAGGTACTTTGTGAGCTTCATCCTCCAATTCCAGTTTCACAAGGCACTGTGCCAGGCAGCCAACCACAACGGTTCCCTACACACCTGTGACATCTACAGGTCCAAAGAGGCTGGAGCCAAACTCAGGTGGGGACAGAGGGGGGTCAGGAAAATCGCCTTGGACAGATGTGTGCATGGGAGGGAGGGAGAACTGGAAAAATAGCTTTGCAGATGGATGGATGGATGGAAATACATGGAAGCTCTGGGGTGGGGTGATTGGTTCTCACCAGAGTATTGCTATTGTCCCAGCCACAAGCCCCCACCCAGACAAGAGGTCACTAAAGCACAGCTGGCTCCTGTTGATTCCCTGGGTGTTAAATGCATGAATGTGTGACAGGGAGTCCACAGTTCCCACATGCAGGACAGGTGGCTTCCAAGGCAGTTCCCATGTTCATGTCCCACTCAGGAACAGCAACCCCTAGGATGCTGAGATACTGTCACTGCTTCTCTCCCACCCATCCCCTGGCCTCATGCTGGCTCTTGCTGTTCTGCTCTTCTGCAGGGAAGTGTTGAAAGCTGGGTCCTCAAAGTCGTGGCAGGATATACTCCTGAATCTCACTGGCACGGGTCAGATGGATGCTGATCCCCTTCTGGAGTATTTCAGCCCTGTCACCAAGTGGCTTCAGGAGCAGAACAACAAGACCAATGAGGTGCTGGGCTGGCCTGATTTTGACTGGCGTCCCCCTGTCCCTGAAGGCTACCCTGAAGGCATTGGTAAGTCTGAAGCTCCATCCCAGGTCTGGGGAGGGTCAGGAAGAGGTCCCCCAAGGGACATCATTAATCCACAGGCAGAAGCAGAGGGAAGTCTCTACTGTGGATAGGGTGGTCCCCATGCCAGGAAAAAGAAATAGCCAGCTCCAGTGAAGTGCCTGGGGTGTTGCTTCCCAGGAGGGAAGTGCCATTGTCTGAAGCTGTGCAGTGATGTCATCAGTCATGGTGTGAAGAGCTTCTCTTCTCAGTTGTGTCCTTTGTGCTCATGTGGGAGAGTTTAGGGCAAGCAGCTTGTCCTGTTATCCCATCCTCTGCCCAATGGGAAACCCCAGCAGGGCACCTTTTCCCATATTTCTTAGCTCAGCCGGCTCCCAGGTTGTGGCATCCTTCAATGGACCTGCAGTTCTGGGAAAAGCTTAACTATGGCTTCTCCAAGGGGCAGTGCTTTTGCAACTCTCCCGCCCTTTCTCATCTCTTCCCCTGTTTATTTCCTCCTCTAGACAAAATAGCAGATGAGGCACAAGCTAAAGAGTTCTTGTCTGAGTACAACAGCACAGCTGAGGAAGTGTGGAACGCCTACACCGAGGCATCCTGGGCCTACAATACCAACATCACCGACCACAACAAGGAGATCATGGTATGGGAATGACCCTGGGGCTGTGCAGGGAGAGTCAACAGCCAGGGAAGGCAGCTGGTACACAGGGCACTTTTCACAGAAGCTCTGAAAACCAGGCAGCCTCTGCCCCTCATAAAGGGATAATGTTCCCACCAGGAGGTGTCTCTTCCTTGAAAACCCTCATCATCCAATGAGGTACCCACAAAGGAGCTATGGGGAGGGTGTCAGTCATGGAATGCCAGGTGATGTTTCTAGTGGTGGCCTGTGTCTTCTCCCCAAAGTAACTTTTCTCTCATTGCAGCTGGAAAAGAACTTGGCCATGTCCAAGCACACCCTGGAGTATGGCATGAGGGCCAGGCAGTTTGACACCTCCAATTTCCAGGACCAAAGTGTCACCCGCATCCTCAAGAAGCTGAGTGTCATTGAGAGGGCAGCCCTACCTGAGAATGAGCTGAAGGAGGTGAGTAGCAAGGGGACAGAGCAAGAGAGTGTGTGCCTTGCCATCACCCTGAGTGAAGACACAAGTTTCTCTCAAAATTTAAGAAATGCCACTGGGCAGCCACCATCTGCCTTGAAAAGATGATAGCTTGGTACTTTTCACAGAAAGCCAAAATCCTTGTCTTCAGGGTTTCCCACCCAAGGATTTCCTATCCCAGCATCGGTGGGGTCTGGATATTTGGGTGGCAATGGCCCACTGCTTGTTGGCCACAGGCCTTCCTGTATTGACTCCTCATTGCCTCCATTGGAGTCACACTTGATCTTGGAAGGAACCAGAGTAAAACACCCGAAAACCTCAATGAGCTAGGACATCCTCCAATATCAGGACCAAGGGTATCCCATTAACATACTCTGATTTCCTTTGCAGTATAACACCCTCCTTTCAGATATGGAGACCACATACAGCGTGGCCAAGGTCTGCAGAGAGAACAAAACCTGTCACCCACTGGATCCTGGTAAGATCTAGCAGGGTGTCCTGCAGGGCATCAGCACTGGCCCAGAAGGGAGGGATTTTTTTTAATTGGGGCATGAAGAAAAGCCATGAAGGGTTCTTTCACCTTTTCTGTGATGGCCCCTGAGCAACACATTGGGTATAGAACTGTTGCATCTGTTCAGCCCATCCAACAGCATCACAGTGGCTTCATTGCTCTCTCTCAGACCTCACAGACATCATGGCCACCTCTCGGGACTATGATGAGCTCCTCTTCGCCTGGAAGGGTTGGCGGGATGCTTCTGGGAAGAAGATGAGGAACAACTACAAGCGATACGTGGAACTGAGCAACAAGGCAGCTGTGCTCAATGGTCAGTGCCTGCTCCCCCGGAGCCCACTACGGCCCGAACCCCTGTGAGCAAAAGATCGGGCTCTTATCCAGCTGGGGGTCAAAATCCTGAGGGTGTGGAAGTCTCATTAACTCCCAGGAGATCTACTCTCTCACAGATATGGAGGGACCTGGAGTGTCTGAACAGCAAGACAGTCTTGCCCAAGATGGACAGTGTCTGACAGCTTCTTCTCTTGCCCTACCACAGGCTACAAAGACAACGGGGCCTACTGGAGATCCCTGTATGAGACATCCACCTTCGAGGAAGATCTGGAGAGGCTGTATCTGCAGCTGCAGCCCCTGTACCTCAACCTACACGCTTATGTACGCCGAGCCCTCTACAAAAAGTATGGTGCAGAGCACATAAACCTCAAGGGTCCCATCCCTGCCCATCTGCTAGGTAAGGGCTCTGCTTGAGCTATGCTGTGTCTCCCACCAGGTGTAGCTGTCTGTGCCATGCCAAGAGTTAAGACTGGTCTCTGTTCAGATCTGGCTGAAGGGAAGAGGGTCTGGGATGGGTCTCTAGAGGCAAATAAGCCACAGGGAAGGGCAGCACACTCAGCATGATTTCACCTCTCTTGTATGGATGGGCTCTGCCCACACTGCCCTTATGCAGACAGGGCAGGGACCAGGCAGGGTGACCCCCCTGTGCAGGAGGAGCGAGTAACTGTTTGCTCTCCTCTCACTGACTACCTCCTGACGCGTGCCATCCTTCTGTGCTTCCCAGGCAACATGTGGGCTCAGTCATGGTCCAACATTTTCGACCTGGTAGTACCTTTCCCAGATGCGACCAAGGTGGATGCCACCCCAGCCATGAAAAAACAGGTCAGTGCTTTTCTAGGCTGCTCTGGGGAAGTCCCAGCAACCTTTGGCTATTGCCAACATGCACATATCCAAATGCTCTAGTTTTGCCCAAAAAATCCATGCCTCATCTCTGTTCTCCCTACCTTTATATGCCAAGACCTGGATCCAGGTCTAGCCAACTCCAGGAGATCCGCCTGCCCACAAGAGGGGCCTCTGTCCTCCCATCACTCCACATCCCCCAGCACCTCAGCATCCCCCATTGCCCCTCACCAGGCCTGCTCTTTCCCCAGGGCTGGACACCCAAGAAAATGTTTGAAGAGTCAGACCGTTTCTTCACCTCTCTGGGCCTCATCCCAATGCCACAGGAGTTCTGGGACAAGTCCATGATCGAGAAGCCATCGGATGGGCGGGAGGTGGTGTGTCACGCCTCAGCCTGGGATTTCTACAATCGCAAGGACTTCAGGTGCCCATGGGGAGCAGGTGGTGGCCTCTGCTGATGTGGTGCTGGGGCAGAAAGTGTCTTTGTAGAATAAGGGCATGTGGACTGAGGCCATCACTGTGTATCTTGCTCTGTGGTGGTGGCACCCCAACTATGGCACTTTCCTTGGTACCCAAGATGCTGGCAGGAGTCCCCATGGTGGATGGAGGGCAATCTGTGCCTGCCCTGCCCTGTCCTGGAGAATGCAAAAGTTGATGAACAGGGACAGGGAATGGGCAGGGTCAGCAGGAGGTGCAGGAGGAGGAAGAGACCAAACCAGGGGAATAGGGCCAGCCTGGCATCAGATATGGGGAGGGAGCACATAGAAATGAAAGATATCTCAAGGGGATGTGATGGTTCCCAGAGGTTTTCACACCATTACTGCCCTCCCTTCTCCCCCAACCCTTGTGTCCTGGCCCAGGATCAAGCAGTGCACTGTGGTGAACATGGACGACCTCATCACAGTGCATCACGAGATGGGCCATGTCCAGTACTTCCTGCAGTACAAGGACCAGCCCGTCTCCTTCCGCGATGGGGCCAACCCTGGCTTCCATGAGGCTGTTGGGGATGTCATGGCCTTGTCTGTCTCCACCCCCAAACACCTGCATAGCATCAATCTGCTGGATCAAGTCATGGAAAACGAAGGTGAGCTGGAGGGCCACACAGTAAATGTGGGGATGTTGATGGGAACAGTTAGAAATGCAGATGGTCAGGAGGGGCTGGGCAAGGTTGAAGGGCTCAGGAACATACATGGTGGTTTTGCATGCACGGAAGGGACACCCAGTTCTGGGGCAGAATGACCCACAGAGAGAGGAGAGGTGGATAGAGCACTGTCTTGCTCACATCTTCACACCCCGGGCAGAAAGTGATATTAACTACCTGATGAGCATCGCCCTGGACAAAATCGCCTTCCTGCCCTTCGGGTACCTCATGGACCAGTGGCGCTGGAAAGTGTTTGATGGGCGGATCAAGGAGGATGAGTACAACAAGGAGTGGTGGAACCTCAGGTAAGATTGAGTTCAGACCCCTGTCTGGGACAAGGGCCTTGGCCATCAACACGCTAGGTGGTTTCTCCTTATGGTCCAGTTGACTGCAATGGGAATGATGATGAGCTATACAACCCCTCCCTCTGTCCTCTCATCCCACTATGTTCTTCCCCACTTTAACCCACCTCCTCCTCCCCAAGCTGGCCTGACTCTCCCTCTCTCACCCAGGATGAAGTACCAGGGCTTGTGCCCACCAGCACTGAGGTCTGAAGATGACTTTGACCCCGGGGCAAAGTTTCACATCCCTGCCAACGTCCCTTACATTAGGTGAGCCAGCAGGGCTGGGGCATGAGGGACACCACTTGGACATAGAAGCAGGATCCCCAGGTCAGATGCCAGTGATGACACCTTTTTCCATGGCTGGTGATACCATCCTGTGTGGGTTGGGCAGCTCCAGAGAACCTGACAGAGCTTCAGAGAAGTCTGGATTTAGGAGAAATTCTTCCTGTCCAAGGAAGATGAGCTCATCGGCTCTGACAAAAGTAAAACACATTATGGGAGAAACGGCCTCAGCAGGTTGAGCTGAGCTGAAGCAGGTGTAGCTCTAAAGCCAGTGAAGCTCCTCCAGACTGGAGGGTGCAACCAGAGAATGAGGAGGGCCACATCCTCTCTTGCACAGGCACTAGTAGGGTTCATTCCCATCTCTTCATCCCTCTCACCAGGTACTTCGTCAGCTTTGTGATTCAGTTCCAGTTCCACCAGGCACTCTGTGATGCAGCTGGGCACAAGGGTCCCCTGCACACCTGTGACATCTACCAGTCCCAGAAAGCTGGGAAGATCTTGGGGTAGGTGTGTGGGCAGGGTAAAGCCAAGGTATCTATATCCCCAAATACCTTAAAGCCAGCCCAGCAAGACAGGAGGCAACATAGTCCCTGGCCATCCCTGCCATCCCCTAGGTGTGGCAGGGACTCGGCGGGCTGGGCGCCGGGGCTGTGGTTGCAGAAGCAGCCACTAGATGGTAGCTGGCCCCTGGCAGGGGGAGCGCTCCCCCCACCCCGCCTCCTCCGCCTCCTCCCAGCCCCCCGTTCCTTAGGGAGAACAACCCCCTTGCTTCAAGAAAAGCTCCTGCAAAATTAACCCTTTCACTGCTCTGCGTCAGGCTGGATTCGCTGGAGGGTTTTCCCTTCTTCCCCCCAAGATAAACATCCTTCCCTGTACTCCAGGCTGGCAGCCCTACAGTTCTGGGGGTTCAGACTGTACCCAGGGATGCTGATACCAAGAGCCCCAAGGGAAAGGGAGGGGCGGGCAGCCAGGAGAGTGATGGAGAACACACTGGAGCTGATTTCTCCTGCCACAGGGATGCCCTGAAGCTGGGTTTCAGCAAGCCATGGCCCGAAGCCATGCAGCTCATCACAGGGCAGCCCAACATGTCAGCAGAGGCCCTGATGAGCTACTTTGAGCCACTCATGACATGGCTGGAGAAAGAGAACAAGAAGAACGGGGAGGTCCTGGGCTGGCCCGAGTACAGCTGGACTCCTTACACAGGTATGCAGGGCTCAGCTAAGCACAGCAGGTCCATGATTGGCCAGCTCCAGCCTTACCAGGGTCAGAATGAAATGGAGCTCTCTCGGTGTCCCTTGGCCATCCCAAAAATCATGGGGTGTTTGGATGCTTCTCCTTGTTTTCTCGTTGAGCTGAGGCTAAAGGGCATCCAGAGACCAGCAAGGTTGACCCAACATGCCACAGCCAGAGCCCGCAGCAACAACTATGTCTCTCATTTCTCTTTTTTCCAGCCCAAGATGACTCCAGCAAAACTGATTTCCTGGAATGTCCCTGACCAAAAGTCAAGCCACAGCAGGGGGCTGGGTCCTTCTCACCCTGGCACTCATCTTCCTGATCACCACCATCTTATTGGGTGTCAAGTTCTTCTCAGCCAGGAGAAAGGCCTTCAAATCGAGCTCAGAAATGGAACTGAAATAAGGTAGCCACCAGCAGGGCAGCATAGACAGGGTGCAAGCACGGGCACTTGGCCAGGCTGGCAGCCATGTCATGGGCACACTTGCCAAGGAAGCCGTGGGTTTCCACAGCCCGGGACTCCTTTCTCCTATCAGGTCAGACATTCCTTTCTACTATGCAAGAGCCACAGCAGAGAAGAGCTATTTATTTGTCAATGTCTGAATCAAGGGATAGAGAAGTTCAGGCTCCGGCAGGCACGGAGCCGTCACAAGCTGCCTCTGTGCCCGGGGCTGGAGCTGGTCCAGCCTGGTCACCCACCAGCCAATTCTGATCTGTGGTCAAAGCCACAGGGACTTGAGTGACAGGGGGAAGTTTGGGGAGGGATGGAGCACATCCTGGTTTGCCTGCTGCCAGGCTGTTCTCTTGCATGGATGAAAAATAAACCTATGTCTTGTCACCCTCCGAGCAGCAGCTCAGCTTCTTCTTGCATGTCGGCTGGGGGCTCAGTGGAACAAGGCTCTCAAGCAGGAGAGCTGCCACCCCAACCCAGTGCAAGCACAAATCCCTGGGGACCAGCCTGGCTTTGGGGCAACATAACTGCAGCTCCCAACTTCCCCCCTCCCCGTCTGAAAGATCAGCATCCCTTTGCAGCATCTCCACCCTCCCCTGCATCGCGGCTCCCATCAGAGCTGACAGCTCCTGGGTTCACAGTGCTGAATCGGGGCCAGGAATCCCCAAAGTCCAGACAGGAACCGTTTAAAGGGCTGGGGGGTCACCGAGCCCAGGCTGGGACAAGGCTGGAGCTCACGACTGCTGCGATTCCAGCACTCAATGACACATTTACGTAAGAGCCGGGAAGGGGGGTCCAAGGTCAGCGATCGCCTCCTGCCCTCCAGCTCCTGATTATCTTGGGATCAGCCGTGCTTGAGGTCCACCCGTCCGCCCCCGCCCCGTCCTCCCTGTCCCCGGCCTCGTCTTTCTTCTGTTTCTGTAAATAAAACTTCGTATTTGTTCTGCAGTGATTAGGTGCAAAACTAATCCCAGGCTGGGGATTATTGCAGCCTTAAAGAGCTGTGATCTGCTGCAGACCGAAGCAGCAGGGGAAATGAGGGGATCTGGATGATCCACCCGTCCCTCTCCCATGCGATGGCCTCTGCCCTCGGTCACGTCTTACGCCGGGGAGCTGAGGCTTGGGAGCGGCTCATTGCGCCTGGCAGAGGAGCAGAAGGCAGGTGTCTGCCCGCCCACGCTCGGCGATTTGTTTGCTTTCCGTCCTCCTCGAGCGCAGGACGCCCCCGGGGAGGTGGCACGGGGGGATGGCACCCCAACCCTTCTGCCGGGGTCCCCAGGTGCCGGGAGCAGCAGCCCCGGACTCCGATGTCCTTTCCTCACCACATCCTGGTGCATCTGCTTTATATCCCGGCACACCAGGCTCTCTCCTCTCCCCCCTTCCCGGCAGTGCGTTGCTCATGGAGCACAGACCTGGCACGGTGAGGGCTGAGTATTGGAAGCCAAGAGTATTTTCAGCCTGGGAAAGCAGGCTGGTGCAGGTGTGCTCCATCCAGCTCAGTTTCTTGCTGGTAATTCTGAGCTCCTTGGCTCCTTTCTGCCCCATTAGTGGAGGAAAGGAGGTCTCCAAGATCATCAAGATCCTGCAAGTTTCATGAAAATTGCTTAATCTTTCTGGAGATGAGGATTAAAAAAAAAAAAAAAAAAAAAAGAGCCACACTGAACACTGTCATTCAGGTACTGCAACACAGTACTCAGCCCTAGCTGCACATCAGAAAATCCCCACAGGAGATGAGTGTGTCCTAGCATGCACACGAGGGTGGATGATGAGTGCCCTGAACCGTGTCCAGAGGCAGACACCAGGCTCCTTCAGCACAGGTCCAAGCTCTGTGCAGCAGGTGGGATTGGACTCCAGCCAAAGTTCCACACAGGGCCAAGGTCCAGAGAGCAGATGGGATGGGGTTGGACACCATGCTGCCTTCAACACAGGTGCAAAGTCCACCCAGGAGATGGGGCTGGACACATGGTTATGCCCAGTCCAGCCCAGGGGGAGGCTGAAGGTCCAACCTTGAGCTCAACTGGAGTTTCTTGGCTGAGATGTGGGGCCTGGGTGAAACTTCTGAGGGCAGCAAGGGCTAGCTGGCACCCTGGGGGCTCTGCCAAGCCAGCAGCAGTGTTTTATGAGATAGCTTTAAACCGAGGATGATTTCCCTTCCCTGTTGTGATAACATCTGGAGAGATTTTGCTGCCTTCTGGCTTCTGCATCATGCTTGCAGCTGAAATTAGGAGGCTCAGCAAAATCACTCCCTAAGGAGAAAAAGAAACATAAAAGCAGAAAAAAGGAGGAGATTCCCCCTCAATTCACAGAACTCCTAGAGGGGAGCTCAGGAGACAGGGGGTACTGAGGTTTGGGGGGCTGCTTTGCACTTCCCTGCCTGTACATGGAGCTTCCAGAGAGATTTGCTTTAAAATCATATGAATTAAAAGCAAGAAACACTCTGGGTTCCCTTCACAAGCACAAGGACCCTTTGGGCATCAGAGAAAGACATTTTTAATTTTTTTAGGTCCATTATCTCCCATGGGAAGGTGGCTGGGGTTCCCACAGCCCACGGCCCCTTGGTGCTGGTGGGGCCTGGCCAAGCCAGGTCTATTCTTAGCTGACGGGTGGCCAGGCAGGAGCAGACAGGGTGCACAGGGCTGCGTTCCTCACATTCCCCTTCCCCGGGGACAAGGAGCGCCTGGAAATACACAGCCACAGCTTGGCAGCAGCTGGGGGCCATCAGAAGGGGCCATCGTGGGCAGAGAGAGGGGCGAGGTGGCGTCGGGGGGGTCTCAGGGGACAGCAGAATTGTGGAAGGGATGTAGTGAGCTGTGGTAGGGACTGGGAACGCTCCATCCCTGCAGCTCCCTGCCCTCGGCTTCAGCCCCTGCGAGCTCTGGTCAGCACCATCCTTCCCTCCCCACTGTTCAAGCAGGGCTGAGGGGCATAAAGGTGAATTTGGGGGTGAGGGGCAAGACCCCATATTCCCCCTTCAAGCAAGTTCAGACTCCCTGTAGCCCCATGGCTAAGCTGTCCCCCACCAAGGGGGACAGAGCCAGATCCAAACCAAATGACACCTCTACCCTGCCGATGTCCATCCCGTGGCTGGATGCACTGGGCACCCATTGGGGTCCCATCCTCACCAGGGGATGCACCCAGAGGTGCCAGCTGGGCCTCTCCAGCCCCACAGAGTCCCTACCCTGCATGGACAACATCTGTCTGGGGTGCCTCGGCAGCAGGACCCCAGAGCAGGCTCTGCCCATGTCCCACTGCTGGTGGGGAACTGTCCCCACCCCTCAGGGCTCCCCCCTGAGCTGACACTGTCCTGCTGGGGCATCCCCAGCGACAGGGAGAGAATTGTCCCACACCAGAAGTGCTGGGAACTTGGCACTTGGCTCCTATCCCCCCTTGCCCAGGAGAGCTTCCAGCCAGCCAGAACCACTGCAGCTGCTGCCAGCACCCTCTTCCCACACTGCATCCTGCCTGTCCCTGCTCTTCCCTGCAGCATCACGAGTTATTGCAGCCTGCAGGCCCCATCCATCCTCCTGGCAGGTGAGTCACGAGCCTGCCCCATGCCTCAGTTTCCCCTGCTGTGCAGTGAGGCCAGGCAGGATGCCGAGGGGGTGTCGTGAGCTGAGCGGGCCGTGTCCCAGAGCTGAGTCTCTGTGGTTTTTCCTGCCACTTACAAGTGGGAAGTGGCTTTGTCAGAAAACTATATCCGTGACTTGGTTTAATGTCACTGAGTCCTTTCCAGATTTGCAGTCTCCCAGGGCTGGGAAGGCCCAGGCTGATGAGGGTCCAATTTGGCTGCACATTTTACCCTTGTTTTGGGTTTTTGTTTTATATTTAACGAATAAATAGTGTGGAGGTGAGAGCCTGAAAAAATATGTCAGGATTTGGAGTGGTGAGGCAGAGAAAGGAGCCAGAACAAGGTGCATCCTTCCACCTGCAAAATAAATTTATAGCCCCAGTTCCTCCCTCCCGTGTCACATCCGTGGAACATCTTCCAAAAGCGAAGGGCAAAACAGGGGCATGAGCCATGCCAGGCAGAAGCACACCCGAGAGTGTCTGGGGACAGTCCTGGTGGCTGGAAGTAACTCTAAGGACCATGAAAGCCCTGTCTCTCCCTTCCCAGCTGTGTTTGCAGTGCGGCTCTAATTACAGAAATATGGAGAAATGTCGTGTCTCGGTTGGCAAACATTTCTCCTGGCAAGCACCAGCCGACAGCTGCCACGCTGGGATCCAAGTGAGCTCCCATCCCCTCCATCCCACACCCCCCACCCCAAATCCACACCCCACTGAGGCTGCACCTCCTTTCCCAATGTGCCTGTGCCTGCCCAGGACAGCCCCTCACTGAGTAGGTGATTATTTCCTGCACAGATTATAAATCCTTGCACTCCCAGGAGCAGGGAGGGGGAGGACACCCTTGGGAAGCACCCAGATCTCCTTTGCCCTTGGAAACCAGGTAGTTTCCCATTGATTCCCCAGGGTGTGGGAAGGAAGAAAAAAAGAAGGGGAAAGGAGTAAAACCTCAAAAACATTCAGCGAGGAGGAAAAGGAGGAGGAGGGGAGGGGGTGGTGGGGAGAGAAGTAGAATTGAGTGAGGGAAGAGGAGGAGAGCAGGGCAGGGAGAGAGAGGATTACTGTTCAGTTAAATTAGAGGGAGCCCTTCAGATGACTTGAACAGCAGGAGAATTTGCCCAAAGACCCCAATTTTTCCAATTTGGGATAAAATGTAAGCACAGGATTAACTACAAACATATGCTTAAAATCCAGGGAATTGAAAGAAGTCTGGGTATCAAGTGCTCCGAAGAGGGCAGGGAGGCAGGGCATGGACTGGCAGCTGCACGGATGACCTGGCTCTACAGGGATGCACTGAGGGGACAGGGGAGCTGTGAGGGGTCTGGAAGAGCCATGGGTGCACTGGGAAGCTCCTGGAGCTCAGTGAATAATAAATAACCTGAAAGAGAATGACATGACTCAACTCCACATGCAAGGGCTGTGTGGGGAAGAGGGCTGGTAAGAGAGGCTCTTCCACCAAGCATGTGCTGGAACAAGACGCCCTGATTGGAGAAAGTGGGATCGAAGGGGCCCCAGTGCTGTGCCTGGAGAAGGACAAGCCTGTCTGGGGTCATTGCACAGCCCCAGCCCTGGCAGAGGGGCCGGGGGGAGCAGGGCTGCACCTGCCCCACGCCCAGAGCTGTGCTGGTGCCCCCACACTCCTCCCTGGGGACCCCACCAGAAGGGCTCTGAGCCAGCACGTGCCCTCCCTGTCAGACACATCCTTGTCCACATGATGCGTCCATGAACATCCCGGTCTGATTTATGGGATGAGAGGAGGGCAGGAGGCCAACCTTAAATCCTGACAGCCTGGTGATTAATAATCATAATTACTATCATATTAGCTGTAGTAGTAATAGTTTGCTTTACCCTGCAGAACTGGTCATCCAGGAATCTCAGAGAGGTTTTACCAGGCCAAGTGACCAATGTCCCTATTTTCTAAAGGAAATTGCGGCACAGAGCTGTCTCCCTTGAGTCACACAGTATATCAACAAGAAAACAGAGAAGGCAGGAGTCTGGACTCTGTGTCCCTCTCCCTCCCCCATGCTATTAAGCTGCATCTGTGTAATATAGAGCAAAACATCCTCCATGACTCGCAGTAAATCACGGCAGAGGCAGTGTGCAGAGTGGATGGGGGGAGATAATGGGTTTTTCACCTTCTTCAACAATAGAACAAGTTTTTCTGCGTTAGGGAAGGCTGACTTCTCTGAGATGGAGATAAAAACAGCTCTGAGGCTCTGAAATGGGCCCGAAAGGGCACCTGCCTCACCCACTTGCATTGCTGGCCCAGGGACAGGAGGCAACCTCAGGAAAACCATGCTGTGGGTCGAGTGCCCCACCGGCATGGCCTGGTCCACGTGGGCATCACTGAGGCACACTGGAATATTAATTGAAAATCCCAGCAAAACACTTCTGCCGATGATAATGGATCATAATCCTCTTAGACCAATTTCATGGCTGAAAAATCATGCATAACAAAATAATAATAGAAAGCCCCTCAGTGGACACTGTCCTTTTGCAGTGGACACAGGAGAAATCAGCCAGAGCAGATTTCTCAGGCAGGAAAGGGAGCTGGTCCCCTTGGCCTCCACCCCTGAGGTGGGCAGGAGAAGAACTGAATTTGGTCTAGGTCTGAACATTCTCTCTAGCAGTGCAGCGTCACCATGTGACCCCGATGTCCCACAGAGATCTGGGGAACCACCAGGGCCCCTCTGCTCTACAGGGCCCACGGGGCTTTCTGTGGCCCCAGAAATTTCCTCTGTTCTCCACGTCCACCAGAGCACTAAGGATGCCCTGGGATCTCCATGTCCTTCAGAGTACTCAGGACTCTTGGAACGCTCCATTTTCCTCCAGGATTCTCCAGAGCCCTGTGCCAGGCCGGGTGGTCCCATGCCAAGCCCCCCACAAACAAGCAGCCAGTCCCCCCTCCCGCCGGCCCCGCACGCCCCTTCAGCACCAGCTGGGCTGGACAGCGCCGGGTGCGGGGCCCCGCGCCCCCGGCCCCTCAGGAGCACCCCCGCCTCCTCCTCAGAACCGCGGGCACCTCGGGGAGCACCCCGGCCTACTCCCCAGCACCCCCCAGCATTCCCAACCTCCCGGCGAAGCCCACCGTCCCCCTTTTCCTTGCACCCCATTTTCACCCCCCGACACTCCCTACTCGGCCCCCTTGCACCGACTGGCACCCTCTCCCCTGCTGCACCCCTGCGCCCCCTCCTCAGCACCTTCTCCCCTGCTCCTGCACCCTTGCACCCACGGACATTGTCCCCTGCAGCCCCTGCACCCAGCAGCACCCTCTCTTCTGCCTCGATACCTCTGCATCTCCTCCTCCTGTGCACCTCAGTACCACCTGCACGCCCCCCTCCACTCACCACCTCTGCCACCCCCAGCACCCCAGCGCTCTTCATCACTCCCTCCTCCACCATCCTCCTTCACCATCCCCACCCACCAGCTCCCAGCATCCCCAGCACCCCTCTCCAGCACCCCTTCCTTCACCACCCCTTCCTCCAGCGCCCCCAGCACCCTTCACTTGCACTCCCACCAAATCCCCACATCCCCAGCACAACCTCCAGTTCCAACGCCCCAACCCTCCAGGACATCCTTTGCCAGCACTCCAAGGACCCCATCCCCACCCTCTCCAAGCACCCCCCATCCCAGCCCCACAGGGACTCTCCCATCATCCCCAAATCCTTCCCCGTCCCAGCGCCCCAAGGCGTCCTCCGCCTCTCAGCACGCCTTGCCCCAGCCCCGCACGGACCCCAGCCTCGCACCCCCGGCACCCCACCCACCACCCACCTGCTCCCCCGCCCCGCCCCGGAGCCTCCCCGCCCTCGGGGCCGCTGCCAGACGGGGCGGTGCGGATGCCGGTGCCGCGGGATGCCGGGGGTCCGGGGAGCCCCGGGGCCGCCGGGGGGTGCGCGCTCCCCGGCCGGTAGCTGTTGCTGCTGACGGCTCCCCGGAGCCTCCGGCTGGCCGGGGCAGCGGTGACTAAGCACTTTGGGGATTTCTACTCTTATTATTTCATTCTATTATTTTCTCCCGCTTTCAAGAGGGTTCTCCCCTCCTCTCTCCCCCGCTTCCCCCTCCCATCCTCATCCTCCCCGGCCGCCCCCGCCCGGGGCCGGGCGCGGCAGGGCGGGCGAAGGGGTTCCCCCTTCCGGCCACCGGGAGCATGGGAGCCCCGGGCCGGCTGGGCTCCAGAGCGCGGTCAGCCCTGGGGTGAGGCGGAGCGGGGCCGCGCCGGGCCGTGCCGTGCCGCGCCGCTCCGGGGCCGGGCCGCGCTCCCCGCCGCGCCCGCGGCAAGTTCCGCTGCTCCCGGGGCGCGCAGAGCGCAGCGGAGCGATGCCGGTGCGCCGGGGCCATGTGGCCCCCCAAAACACCTACCTGGACACCATCATTCGCAAATTTGAAGGACAAAGTGAGTACCGCACTCTCCGGTCCCTCTCCGCTCCCCCCGCGGTCCGGGCGGCCCCCCAACTTCGAAGCGCAGCAGGGAGAGGAGGGGGGAAGGCGGGAGGGTGTCCCCGGGGCACGGAGGCGCCCCCTGTGACCTCCCGAAGGGGGAGATGGGTGGGCGACAGCCGGCAGTGTCCCCGCGGGTATTTATAGACAGGGCAACAGAGGGGGACGATCCATCCCCGCCTCGGTGTTTCCCCGGGGGCTGGGGACACCGAGCCCCCCTCCAAGTCCCCGGGCTGGGACGGCGTGCCCGCGCTGGCCGGGAGGGGGTCCCGGCCGGCTGGACTGGGGGACAGCGGGTACCCCAGCGAAATCGGGCTCGCTGCCTGTTTGCCTTCAACTCTGCGCTCTCGGCGGCCGCCGTCCCTGGTGAAATGTTGCCATTTGCTGTTGCTCCGAGTAATTCTTCTATATGAATTTTTGGGCTGGTTTCGTGTCAAATACAGCGGAAAGTCCACGCGCATCGGGGAGCACTGGGGTTTACGCGTGTTTGGGTGGGGGCGCGGGGGCTCCGCTCCCACTCTCTGGTCACCTCAACAGGGCTGGGTCCCCCCGACAGTGCTGGGAATGACGGGAGAGGACCAGGGGACTGGGGTCCCCCAAAAACTGAGCTCAGGGGGCTGCTGTGGGGTGCCGGGGCTGTGCACCCCCCACTGCCCCAGCTCACTGTGGGTTTTCTCTGGCGTCCAAGTTTCCCGAGTGGGAAAATTCCCCGGCGTTGCCATCCCTGCCGGATCTGCGCTGCCTGGCCCGGCAGTGACTGACGTGACCCTGGGGACGGAAAGTGAGAAAAACTGTCCCTGGCTCCTATCAGTTCCCCCAGAGCAGCGGCGGCTGGGGAGCAGCGGGGCCACGCGGTGAGGCGTGACAGCGAGGACGCAGCCAGGCCCCCTGCTCCCTGCCCGCTCCTGCCTGCGCCCTGCCAGCCATGTCGGGCACCAGCTGGGTTCTGCCGAAACATCACCCCACGCTCCCCCGCGGCAGTTTTGTGCTGTGACAGGTGTTGGGAGACACCAAACCAGCACACCTAATACATCTTTGCTGCAGGCAGTGAGTTCTTCCACGCCTTCACCCCCAACACCGCAGCTCCCATGGGTGTAGCTGCTCCTGGTGCATCCCCATTGCAGCCAGAGGGGCCCAACTCTTCCCTGCCAGGGCTGGTGCAGAGCCCTGGTACTGTGGGACCAAGGGAAAATCTGAAGGTGAGGGCAGGAAAGAAGGCAAATTGGGGGTGAAAAACAGCCCAAGGAGACCTGGCTCTGCAGCTCCTTCCCATCCTGGTCTTGGTCACATCCCTGTGTTCAGCACAGTTTGCTCCGGCGCCCTGCCAGCCCTGTAAATCCTGTCCTGCGCCAGCCCAGCCAAGATCCAGACTGGATCCAGTCCATGGAGCTGACCCTGGATGGGAAACTCTTCATCACAGGTGGGGAGTGTGCCCCAGATGTAGGGCTTCGGGAGAAGGTCCCCTCCTTGTGCTGTCTTCCAGCTGGCAAAGCAATTTGGGTATAGAAGGATCAGGAGGAAGGAGCTGGGACATATTTGTCGGTGGTGGTTTGTGCCGTTTGCAGCATCAGCAGCAGCATCAGCCCTGTGTGGGAAAGGGAAAGGTGCTGGAGTGGGAGTCCCCCACCAAGGGCCACCAAGGGGCTATCAGAGGGTGGAGTGAAGCAGGAGACTTCTGCAGCATCCCTGGGGGCACTGGTTTTACTGGGAGGCATCTTGCAGAGCTGGAACTCTGCAGGTGCCATTGGGAGAGACCTGAGATGCCTGGGAGGGGTCCTCCCCACCTCACTAGGTCTCGGTGCTCAGTGCTGCAGCTGTGCAGAGGTTTCTCTTGCATTTGGGTGAAATTCACGGTGAGGCTGGAGTGCAGCAGGGTTCTGGAGCACACAGGCTGCAGATGCCATTCCTGGGTAATCCAGGAGATTAATTGGGGTCTGGCCTGGGAGGCAGCCTCCAAATGGACCCTCTGCTCACACTTGCCTTCAGCTCCAGCCCAGAGCTGATGCCAAATGCTGAGGGAGATAGTGCTGGGGGGGATATGGCATCCACCACATAAGCATCCAGCCCCCTGTCACATCCCAGCAAACCTGTCCCAGAGCCCAGCACTCCTTGATATCCTTAAAAAAAAACCAAATCCAACCAAATCAGAGCTCACCCCAAGATAAGGATGGAAGTGGCTCCATGTGGGCTGGATGACGTGGGCTATGCTGTGCTGCACACACCCCTGGCAAGGCAGCAAGTCTGGCCCCAGAGCAGCCTTGGTGGTTGCAGGGCCAGGAGGGAATGGGCCAGCGCCGCTCCCTGCCTCAGTTTCCCCTTTCCTTTACTTGAGCACTTTACCTTTTCAGCACAGGAGCCACAAAGCCCAGCGGGGTCTGGATTTCACCTTCAGCCCAAAGGCACAATTATCCTATAAAGCATTAGGAGAATCACTAATGTGATGGGTTTCACCTCTGCTTCCCATGAAGCCAAGCCTCACACTCACTCCTCCTCTTGCCCCTTGCCCGACTTCAGTAAAATCTGAGCAAGGGTGGAAAGTCTCTGAGATAACTCAGGTCCCTGATAAGCTCCTGGGAAAGGACAGAGGCTGCAGCTCTCCCCTCTGCCTACAGTGCCGGTCAGGGACAGATTGCCCATTAGATAGCAGAGTCCCCACATGCCAGTGGTGAGATGTCAAGTCTGCAGGGATTGGCCAAACCCAGAAAAATTGCCTCTATTGAGAAACTCCTCTTTGCATCCCCCTGTCCCCACGGTCACACATTCACATTAAACTGGGGACACTTTCTCTGTCTGAAGAGCAGACCAGCACCTGGGACGGTGTGGGCTGAGGTCAGCCACTCTCCCCCCAGAACCTGTCACCAGTGTCCCAAGCCTCACAGCTGGTGACATCAAAAATCACAAGCTCGCCCCCTGCACCCAGGCTGTCCCCCATCCTGTGGGTCCCACCACCCCTCTAAGGCTCACGCTCTCCTGCCTCCCTGCAGACCGCAAGTTCCTCATTGCCAATGCCCAGATGGAGAACTGTGCCATCATCTACTGCAACGACGGCTTCTGCGAGATGTTCGGCTACTCCCGCGTGGAGGTGATGCAGCAGCCCTGCACCTGCGACTTCCTCACTGGCCCTGACACCACCAAGAGCTCCATTGCCCAGCTCACCCAGGCCCTGCTGGGCTCCGAGGAGTGCAAGCTCGAGATCCTGTACTACCGCAAAGACAGTAAGAGTCGCTTTGAGGGGTGATCCAGTGGTGGGCAGTGTGACCTGCCCTGGATTTCGGCTGTGAGAAGCCAGTGTGGGAGGCAAACAGGATCTGATGCTACCAGGGTATCTGAATTGTTCCCAGGCTCAGGGCTTTGCTGAGAGCAAATCCATAGTGGCTCCTGGTGGGATGGAGGCATCTCTGCTGTCAGGGAGCACACTGGGACCTTGAGCAATAGAGGATGTTGCTAGATTATTTGGGAATCAGGTCAACAGTGAACCCTTGGGGATGGCTCGGAGCTCCTGGGACAAGCTATGTCATTGCTTGTGGGATCCCCACACCAGGAATGAGAATCCAGTGGGAAGCCCATGGACAAGCCAGGCTGGGACACAGGTCTCCCAGTCTATGCTCCAAGATGAGATGAGACAGACCCCCTTCCCTGCTGAGAGTGGGTGCAGCCGACAGCCTCAGAGCTGCCTTTCCAGTGATCAGGATGCGGCTGTGCGTGCACAGATGGAATTACGTTAAGATGAAAATGAAGCTTTGATGGAAAATACGAGTGATTAGTTCTAATACGGCAGGAAGTTAAATAAATATTTAGTGCTTGATGCTGCAAAACAGCAGTGGCCAGGGCTCCCAGGGGCAGGAAAATGCAGGTCTGGTGCTCACGGGAGGTTAAAAATATGAAGCGTTTCCTTTTTTTAACCTGTGGAGCTTTCCCATTTCTTCATATTGTATTGATGGGGGCTTGGCCTGAGCACAGGGCTGCAGCCCACTGCTGGCAGCTCCCAGACAGCCAGTTAGAGGAGAACCACTGGAAGCAAAAGGAAGGAGCAGGCAGAAATCCTGGCTCCCAGCCCAGCACCCTATCTCCTGGGCTGGCACCCTGGTGTCCTGGCCTCCCTCCCAGACCCTATCTCCTGGGCTGGCATCCAGGTGCCAGTGCATTGGCCCCTGAAGTTATTCACTGGCAGCACCTCTGCATGTTATCCTGGTTGGGACCTGACCCGTATGGTGGCAGGATCAGGCCACTCTGTTGAGGCTCTTCCTGTGGGGCCAGTCCTGGGTGGAGAGGGGCCATGAGTGGTGCCAGGTCTGAGTGCAAGTCCCCCCCTCCAGCAGTTGCAGGGCCTGGCTGGAGCCCAGCACATAGTGGGAGACACACAGAGAAGTGCACACACTGACCCCCAGCTCCCATCCCAGTGCCAGTGCGTGGCCATGCACTGGCTGTGGCAAGGACAGCATCTGCAGACCAGTTCCATTGCCTCCCTCCCTCCTTCCTCCCTCCCTCCCTCCCTCCCTCCCTCAGGATAGTTTCCCATTCTGTCCCTGGGGACTACTTGGCTTGTGAGCCTGATCCATCGCCATGCTCCTGGCTTTGAAGCATTCCTGCTGGGCTCACGGGATGCTCGGTGCTGTCCTCAGAGCCCTGCTCTTCCTCTAGGCCATGGGGAACTCTCATTGCAGCTCTGAGCTGCTTTCTTCTCTTTTTTATTAAAAAAGAGGGGAAAAAATAAAAAAAGCCCAGAAGCAAACTCTTCATGTCTATTTTTAAAACCCAACCCCACCAGCAGTATGCTTTCCAATTGTTTCCCCCCAGCACTCAGCCTGCGACCGCTCGGCCCATTATAAATGGGTCTTATCGGCAAAGAAAAGGCTTTTGCATTATAGGGAGCTGCTGCTTAATTAGCCAGCGGAGCTCCGAACCTGCCTGTCCTCTTTTTCATACCAGCAGCACCAATCTCCAGCCTCGACCTGCTGTTTATTACTGCGGTACTCCAGGCTCTGCAGCTTGCGGGGTTGTTTCCTCGCTTTTCTGCCTGACAGAGACAATATTACACTCAAAACCTGCCCGTTGGAGCCACCCAAGCAGGGCCAGGGTGGGAGGGATGGAGGTGGGTAGGAAGGGGCCCCTCAAGGATGTCTGGACCCGTGGGTTCTGGGGTGAGGCAGGATGCTGAGTGATGGGGGGTGCCTGTCCCTGGGGACAGCCTGGATGCTCAGTCCCCACCTGCATGTCCATGCTGCCATCACCTGATTATAGACAGAGCCAAACCAGCCAGGGGTGCCAACAGTGAGCCCAGCTCCAAAATGGAACCAAGACACATGGGGGAAGGTGGGACCAGCCCAGGCAGGGCACTTGTCCCTCCCTGCCACACCACTCCCAAAAAGGCCTTGGAAAGAGGGAAGAGCTTGTTCTCAGCGCGTGTGGGCTCTAATCCCCAGCTTGAAGCCGGGAGATCAGTGAAAAGTTAATTTCCTTACAAGATGCTACACAGCTGGAACTGGCCCAGACAGGGGGGTCAGCACGGGATCAGCTCCTGCCACAGCAAGGAGCAGCCATGGCCTGCAGCCCTGGGGACACACCGTCCACTGTGGCCAGGGCAAGCTCAAATCCTCCAGCGTCCCCTGAGGACAACACTGAGGACCTGTTGGAGCTGAGCTGCATCCAGGGTTAGCTTTTTTCCCTCCACAGGAGTGACGTGCTTTGCAGCAAAGCCACTGGCAAGGGCTCAGGGGGTCCCAGAGCGGAAGGTGGCCGCAGGTGCTGAGTGCCACAGTGCTAGCATGGCCCGAGCAGCAGCAGCTGGTGGCACTTGCTCCACTTAATCTGCGTGAATGTGATGCTGATGAATATGAAAGGGAGATGTGGCTGTGACAGCTGGAGCAGCTGGTGGGGCAGCCCCAGCCCCTCCATCCTGTCCCCTCCAGCAGCAGTTCATGTCAGTCCCCTTGGAACTGGGATTAGGGACTGGGATCAGGCCAGCAAACTCATAACACTGGTACAGAAGCCATGATTTCCCCCTGGGGACTCCAGGAGTGGGAGGGTTAGAGAGTAATTGTGCCACTCAGCACATCCCCCCAACATCCCCGTCCCTATGGGGGGCCCCAGCAAGCAGCCATGGATCTTTCTTGTGACCACGTTTTGGTGGGTACCCTCAGCCACCTGGCACTCCTGGTTTTCCTTCTCACTGTTGCTTCCAGCCAGCAAGGCCTGTAAGCACATGAATTCCTGCCCTTCCTCCCTGCATGAGAGAACCTCATCCCACTGATGTTACTTAATAAGGTCATTTTTGCTGTCCTGCTGTCCTGGCGGGTTTCAGTCTCCTGGTGCCCTGTCTGGGTGTGGGGAGAGGGGCCAGGGAAGACCCTGTGTTGCACATTCCCTCCCTGTGCAGTGGGATGCAGACCTGCAGGGTCTCACCCCAGGTCCCAAGGGTGACCAGTCTCCCACTAGCTCACACTCTATCTCCATTTTTTTCCATCCCACCTCAGAGATTTGCTCTAGGGCCTCCCAGCAATCTGTGCTTCCCTTTGATGTTCTACCCAGCCCCAACACTGATTTATCCCAGGATAGAGCACAGCTTGGTCCTCCGAACTTCTCTCTGGGCATGCCAGCCATCCCTGGAGCACAGCTCTGCTCCCATGGCTGTCCCTGTCCCCTCCGTGCCCTTCCCAGCCCCTCTCCTCTGCTCCTTTATATAATACCACTATAGATTTAGCCACTCTGCCATGAGACCCTGCAGATTAAACCTCCTGGCCGGGGGGAGGGCAGGCCTGGGTAAGAGCTCCGAGTGCAGATTAATCGGTCACTTTTTTAATATTCATAACAATACTGGCTTGTGTCCGGCTCTCGGAAACCCCCGTGTCCTGTTGATTAGTTTAATACTGATGATACTGACAAATGCATTAACCACGGCTGGCTGCAGGGGATCAGAGGGACAGGGAGGGAGGGCCCCCAACAATGACATTTTTAATGTTATTAAGTGTTGGATTTCATCAAGGTCAGAAGACACGGTGGGTCAGAAAGCACAAACCTCCAGACACTCATTCAGCTTGGGGGAGCTGGGCTTGGTGCTGGAAGATCAAACCCAGGAGTTTAGGGAATGAGCTGGTTTTCCCAACCCATACAAGCCCACCACATTGGCTGTGGGACCCCTCAAAGCAGTGTCTATGTCATACCCCACCTGCCAAGCCATTTTTGCAGCCCCCAGGCTGGGTCTCACCCCAGATGGGCACAGGCACTCTCATGCTGGTGGCCACAGAGCACAGGCAGGTTGTGAATGCCCCCGAGGTTCCTCCAAGAGATCTTTTGGTGACTGGATAAAATTAGATGGATGGAGACAGATTAGCTGAACAGCTGAAGGGAAGAGAGTCAGAGGGATGGGGACAGTCGATCCAGGGTGGGAGGGGAGGGCAGGCCTGATGTCCCTCCTGGGGCTGCTTCAGCCCACTGGTGCTACAGCATGTCTGGGGTGCCTGGTTTTTGAGAAGCATGCAGAGGCTCAGTGTTCAGCAGAGCCCAAGCTGGCTCACCACAGGGAAACTGAGTCACGGCAGAGGGTGCCATGGCTCTCCCAGCCGCAGCCTCTCCACAGAGCTGGGGGTACCCCAAGTCACAGATGCACAGAGACCCCAAATCCCGTGGGAATGCTCTGTCTTTGGGCCAGACTTAAGGCAATCTGCTGCTCCCATCCCTGGCCCTGATACTCCCTCATTCCCTTGACACCTGCATGCTGTGCAGGGTCTGAGCAAGGCAAAGAGATCCTGGCATGCAGGGCTGTGCCTGTTGGGGCTCCTTTTGGGGTGATTTCCCTGGTTTTGGAGGGGGATTAACTTTTGGCCAACCCTGAATTGGCCAGGCAGTTGGACTAGATTATTGCTGTAGTTCCCTCCCAACAGAAATAGTCTATTTTATTTAATTTAAGAAGGGATCAGTGAGGGGCTCACAGTGACATTGGCCAGGGATGCTCAAGCTCAGCACCTCCCAGATTTGTAGGATCAAACCAGGCACCAGCTGCCACCCAAACCCACCCCCAGCCACCTCCCAGCTGCTCCTTATATCCCTCCAACTGGATGTAACTGGGCCCAGTTTTCAGCTGTTCAGCATTGGCCATTGGATTAACCCTTTCCCATGCCACATAGGGCCTGCCCCCCTGAGAACAGCTGAGAGCCTTTCCCCTCCCACTGCCATGAAGGAACTTAGGAAGGAAATGTGAGGTGGTGAAGGAATGCAGGGGGGAGAGCACCTGAGCCAGGACTGGGTGGTCTGGACCAGAATTCCCAGTCGAGGGGGAAGCATGGAGTTGATGGCTGCCTATGCCAATGACCCATGTGGCTTCCAGGAAGTTAGTGATGCTTCAAAATCACCCCTGGGGGAAAAGAAATCTCCTCTTTTTCCAACACAACAGAGGAGAAAGCATCCGTGAGTGGGCTCCCCTGTGCACCGCCCCTGAATACGCCAGCCCCTGCCAGCATCACCGGCAGCACTGCGGCAGCCTGGGCACAGCAGAGCCGCCCCAGCATCGCCCACAGCTCCTCCCTCACCCGGCGTCATTTACGGGACACCTCTTGAGCTAAAGATCCCTAAACGTCCTGAAGAAGGGAGGGAAAAGAGCTCACTTCTTCCAGCTTCACACAGGGGTAACCTGTCACATGCCATGCAGCCCCAAACAGCTTTATCTGCCAAAAATCCACTCCCTCCTCCCCAGCTCGCACATTTAAGTGGATTTCCTCTCCCTATGGTGAACAGTGGAGAGAGAAAGAGAAAGAGAAAGGGAGAAGAGGAGAGGACAACAGGACAGGACAGGACAGGACAGGTGAGGCTGAGGAGAGGGAGAGGAGAGGAGTCACAGCTTCCGGGGGCTATAAACAGATTTCCCCATATCCATTTCTTTCCTGTTCTTGTGCCTGTGTGTGTCCGTGTATGTGCACATCCCTGACGTCACGGCAGATTTTGAAGTTGCCCGATGCCGGCCATCTGCTCCTGATTACGGGAGGCCCTGAGCTCCTTAAAACTGTACGCAGCGATGCCGAATGCGCCTCCCGGCTGGAGCGCGGCCACGGCCGGAGCGGGAGAGCGCTGGGTCGGGCCGGCAGCACATCCCTGCCCGATCTAATCCCTGGTGATCGGAGCGTGGGGAAAGGCAGGAGCAGGGATCTGCACGGGGCTGGGGCTGCCACGGCAGGAGGTTCTCCTCCTCCTTACCTTGGCTCCTTATCACCTGGAATGGTACCTGCGTGCTCTATCATCTCTAGCACTTCTGGGATAGGAGCCTGGGGATGTTCAGGGGGTTTTGCCAGAGGGACCATGACAGTGGCTGTGGCTCGGGGGTCCCGCTCCCACCAGTGCCAAAGCAACAGCAGACAGCTCGAGGAAAGGACTCAGAGATTATACCCTAAGGTAGGGGTTTTGGAGGATTTCGTGTGAATAAAGCTGGCAAATGAGGTAGGAAACCACCTGTATCCTTCACTTGGTGCTTTGGAAAAGACCTGCAGTGTTTTCAGTCGCCTCTAATTGCAGACTGGTGCCTGGTTGCTGCACGAGAAGAGCCACAGGGTTGAGCTGACACAGGAAAATCCCTATGGACATATTTGGGATCCTCCTCACAGCTTCCATCACTCCTAGGACACTGAGCCAGATTTTGTGCCCCCTTTGTGCCTCAGTTTCTGCATGGAAGGACAAGACAAGGCCATGCCTGACCACTCCATGCCTTTAGGGAATGTCCTTGGGGACTGTCACACTGATCCCACCCAGTCCTGCTGCCCACGTGGGCTCAACCCCATTGCCTCCGTCCAATCCCCAAAAACTGCCTGGTGATTGCAGGGCAATTAACTGCAGTGTGATTACAAGCAGGATGCTTAATGAGGTTAAACCACTACCTGGGACTTCCTGAGTTCTTAATTACTCACTCTTTAATTGCTGCTCTAAAGTACATTAATATAAATGACTGTCTGGGACAGAAAAAAGAGATGTGATCAGTGCGATAGGGATGCTTCAGGGATATGGCCCTTCCCAGGGCTCAGATCACGTTCCATATCCTCCACTACCCACCAGCAGGGATTACATCCATCCAAGTGCTCAAAACCCCGCTTTTCTGCCAGAAGTATTTGGTGCTGGGGGAAGGGGGAGGTCAGAATCTCCTGTGCAGACCCCTGAGCCTGTCTCTGCCCGGCAGCATCGTGTTTCCGCTGCCTGGTGGATGTGGTGCCTGTGAAGAACGAGGAAGGCGTCGTCATCATGTTCATCCTCAACTTCGAGGATCTGGCGCAGCTGATCGCCAAGAGCACCGGGCGGAGCCTGCACCAGCGCCTCTCGCAGAGCTGGAACAAAGGTGCGTGTCCGGGGGCGGCGGGGACCGGGCAGAGCAGCACGGCGCCCTCGTCCCGTGTTTGCCTGGGAGCACGTGGGGACTGAAGGATGCACCCGTGTCTGGGCAGGATCCTGCACGGGAAGAGGTTTGTGGTTTTGCACAGCCACAGCTCTGCCTGCTCAGGGACCGCCCCAGCCAAACCCCAGCTGGATGGGAAAAGGCTGTTTGAGCCAGCTGCGCTCCCCTTGTGTCCACAGCTGCCTGCATACGCTTCCCAAAACCCCAGAGATGTGGAGAACAGGGCTGGGGACTGACCCCTGCTTGGGATGGTGCATTTTTGAGAGGAAGTCTTGCTGTGAGTGGAGCTGTGAACTCCCCCACGTTGCTGGATCTTTTCCACGTTTAACACTGGCTTAGGCTGGAGGTGCTGGTGTGGGGCAGGCCCTGTGTGCGGGGTGACCAGGAGGGCCAGGGGACTTTTGGTGTCACCAGCAGCATGGCTGTGCTGTGGGGGTGTCACTGCAGGCAAATGGCACAAGGATGGCTGCATTTCAATGGCTCAGCCCGCCCCAGCTTCAGGCTATTCCCCACTCTCCTAGGCTCATTCCAGGGTTTTGGAGACAGTGGAAAATTCAAATTCCCTTTTTTGGGAAGACTGGATCAAAGGCAAGATGTGGTGAGGCTCTCGAGGGGATGTGGATATTCAGGGATGCAGATGTTAGACCTGACAAAGAGCTGTGACTTCTAAATCTCCTCTTTCCATACAGCCCTCAGTGTTGTTCACCTCTACTTGAGTCACAGAAATAATCCCATATCTGCCTTCATGATGACATTCCTTGGGGGTGCTGTTGGGAGGCTTTTGGGCAGGCTTCAAAATAAAGCTGTGGGAGCAACAATGGGTCTACCCACCCATGGCACACGGGGTGTCACAGCAGGACCAGGATCAGAGCCAGGGCCACACCAGGGAACAATGGGGACAACTGCCCATTGAGCTGGAGTGTGTGAGTGTCAGTGCATTCCCACTTGGTGCATATCTGCGTCCTGGAGCCGTTCAGGTGTCTGTGTATGGCAGCAGGTACCAGCAGAGTTTTATGTGGGTTTATATGTGCTCAGGACAGACATGCACACAGGGAGCTCACAGATGTGTGTGTGTGAATGCACCGATCACTGCGCATGTGTTTGTAGGTCTGTGAAGTGATGAGGTTCATATATTTGATGGATTGCTTTAGAACCAGCTACGCTCTATGCATGACCTGCTGAGGAAACCCTAAACTCCAGCACCACTGTTGCTTTGCAGCCCCACCAGCTCTCAGAATATCTCAGCCTATGATGCACCCATACCCCATCCCACCCAGAGATGTACTTTGGCAGAAAGTACCCAAGTCAAGAGTACCTGTCACTTCCCTGCATGTTACATGTTGTGTCATGCATCCCAAGGAGTGTTTTTTGGGTTTCCCACTCCGGTGACAGGGAGTGTGGAAAGGTCAGGGCCCTGTTCACATTGGGCTCTTTTGCACAGGTTTTCTGACTCAGGCTTTAGTTGCATAGCCACAGGTGGCTGCGCTGCTGGTCACCAGCTCATTGGTGTGCAGGGAAAGTTGGATGCTTTGCTTCTTCCAGCTGAAAAGCTGCTCTAGGCAGTGGGATTGCAGTGAGCAGAAGAAGCCTGTGTGGTGCCCCATGGACAGGGGCATTTCTGGGCAGCTGGGCAGGCTGGGACCCTGCCCAAGCAGCTCGGTGGTGTTTTGGGGCTGGGTGAGGGAAGCTGATCTTGCCAAAACCAAAGAGCTCCTCAGCATGCTGCCTTTTCCAGGGGACAATGTCTTTGTGGAGCTCATGCCACATCCCATGTGCCTCAGGATTTAGGCCACCCTTTGTGCAATTAGGGAGCACAGTTGGTGCTGCTGGATGAGCTTCAGGGCTGACCCAGGCCCCGAGGGTGAGAACCTAGCTACTCACACAAATTCTGCACTAGCAAGTGACCAAGGTCTCCTCTAGAAGAGGACAAGTGACTTTGCATTGAGTGTCACAACCAGGGACATTGGGTCCTCTCTACATCTGGGCTCTTCCTCTCCTGCACCTCTCTCACAGCTCCTAGCAGCCCTGGCTGCCCTTGTCCCAGCCCCAGTCCCCGGTGAGGTGGTCTCCTGGGCCCTTGTGATGGCAGGAAGGGACCTATGTGGTCCAAATTCCCTCACTGAAAATCCAAAACAAGTTCAGGAAAGAAATTGCTAGAACTACTTTTCTTTCAATGCCGTTCTAAATTATCATCTCTATTGTGTGGGGTTTTTTTTTTTCCCTAAAGTTCCACCAAAGAGATTTAGAGGCTTGATTTCCTCTGGGTCCAAATCCCTTAAGTGGTTTTTAACCTCCTTAATTGGCTTAGGGATGCTCTGCACCTTTCCCATCTCACATCTGCAGTTGTAGGAAACTCTTCTCCAGCTCAGAGGAGCTTGCTGCCAGGTCAGGGTCTGCCTTGAGCACATGGCGATGTGATGGCACGGGAATAGCAAGTGCTTTGGAGGACACAGCATGTGCATCCCCCAAATTCTCTGTAGCCTCTCCCCTGTCCTGCCTCACTGCAGCCATCACATGCTGCTAGGTCACATATTTCTCTCTTGTGTTTTGTTTTTCTTTTTAACAAGGTGAAGGTAGGAGTTTGAAGTTTAGTCTCCCGTCCCTGCGGCGACTCAAAATCCAGCGGAAATCTCTGCCCACCAGTGAGTTTGATGGAGTAGCCATTGACTATGGAAAGGTAACCGTAGCCTTTGTCTGATCTAAGTCTACACCTCAGGCCAGGTCCTGGCGCTCTTCCTTGCTGTCCCCACCCCACTGCCCCTTGGCTGCTGCTGAGGCTGCAGCTCCACCGTGCTGCTCTGCACCTTCCGTGGCTCGAGGGGGGAGCGGGACATGTGCCAAAGTGGGGAGGAAGGTCTGGCTCCATACTGCAAGTTGTCCAAGGTGGTGGAGCTCCAGGGAGCTGTCCCCTGCTCAAGGAGGGGACGTGCTGGTGGCTGTAGGATCCTGGAGCAGGTGTGCTCTGAGCAGGGACTGGCAGGCTCATTTCCCCATGTTCTCCTGGCAGGGACTAGGGAGCACAGGCAGGTCCAGCTTCTCAGCCCTCCAGCAAAGATTGTACTTCCCATGATGGAGGGTGATGCTTGTCACCAGCCTTGGCTGGTGGGGCCTGTTTAGAGATTGCTGTTCTTGGTGGCTTCCTGACTGTCAGTAGTGCTCAGGGTACCTCCAGTCAAAGACCTGTTGTTTTCTGAAGTGCTGCAGCTCAAGGCTGTGAGCAGGAGGCTTCTGCTCTGCTAAGGCTTCCCCAGGTGCCAGGGTTTTGCTGTGCTGGGTGTACCCAGGCAGTCTGGATAAATCTGCTTCCCCAAATCATAGATATAATGACATGGAAGGTCTCAGAGATTGTGCTTATGGTAGGCTGAAGATGTGTGTACGGTTATCAGATGCTTTGGGTCCATCATTCCTATAGGCACCAGCATTGCTAAAAGCTCTGGGTACCCCCAGGCTGGAGCTGCACGGGCACTGCAGTGTTCCAGGGCACACACATGGAAAATGTGCATTGAGTACAAACTGATGATCCACCATTTTGCTGGAGCTTGGTCAAGTGGGCACAGCCCTGCAGGTGCAGGGTCAGCCAGCAGCACCCCATCCTAAAACCTGCCCTGAAGGCCTTAGGGGTGGGAAGAAGTGCCACAGTCCCTCCTCTGGGTGTAACTGGAGGGGCACAGTCTCATGGGTTTCTGCTCCAGGGGACTTTTCACACCCCCATTGCAGAAATTAAAGTCCACAAACTCTTCAGGTCTCCAGGGAAAAGGGTTTAGCCATGGTTAACGGTGGCTGTAGGAGAAGGAGGACCAATATTGCCAAATTTGCAAATCCAGGAGCGCCTCCAGTGCTTCCTGGTACAGAGCACATCCTCTCCCATAAACACCACACAGGGCCTGGGCACTGACCCTGCATGGTGGCCTGAGCTCTTGCAGCAGGTGAGGGAAGGGCAGCCCCAGTGGTGGGACATAGGGACATCTCAGAAAAGCATATGGCACAGCTACTCCAGGCAAGCCTGTGCCTAGGTCTCCTCTTCTCTTGCTCTCACCTGCTTCCCAGCTGTGCAGCATCGCCCTGCAAACCTCCCTGCGGTCGTCCCTCCTCCGGTGGGAGCTGGAAGGATGTAGGAGCTGCCAAGTCCCCAGGGACTCGGCTGCCCCACTCCAAAGCAGGTCCTGGTCCAGGCTGGAGATGACCTCAGGAGCTGCAGTGCTTCCTAGCCCTCTGCCTCTCCTCTTACCTACCCCGGCTCCCTCACCTTCCCCCTGGCACCCAGGGACTCCTTCTAATACAACGCTTTCTCCTGGCTGTCTTAAAGCCTGGTGGTGACTCCCTGATTTTGAGGGACTTGAAGACATCGCCCAAGGAAAACTGTATGCAGTCAGAGACCGAATCCCTCCTGGAAAAGGAGCGGAGGCCAAGCCTGGAGGCCGACCCCACCCTACAACACTCGTCCCCGAAACAAGAGCCTCCCGTGCTGGGCCCACGAGGGTCGTACCCTGCATGGGGTTTCTTTCGGTCTCGCCCCGGGGGCAGCTTCCACAGCCTCCGCAGGGTCTCCTCCTTGGACAACTTTGAGGCTGCGAGGTCTGAGTTCCAGAGAAAATTCAGGGAAAGGAGGGCAAATTCAGGTAGGGAAAACCCCGGAGCTGTCGGTTCTACTGCGGGAGTCAGGGTCCTGGTGATGGCCTCAGCACATCTCGGGGGGAGGTCTCGGTCTCTTTTCCCTCTGCAAAGTGGAAGTTACCTGGGTCTTCTCCCCAAAACCCACCGGTCCCCATGTGGTTCCCTGCCTAGGCAGGTCCTGCTCTGTAGGTAGAGCCATCCATGGTTTGTGTGTGAGATGTGAGACTATGTGAGGCTGCATTCGGCTGCCCCACACGAGGGGCATCCTGATGCCATCCCACCTTCCCTGGAGGGAGGGAAGGGGTCTGCATGCATGTGCAGTGTGAGCTGTGTGCATGTGTTGGAGGTGAGTGAGCCACTGGCTAGGCTACACTGAAGGACTGGAGGGAACAATCCTGCACTGTGCTATCCACATCCAGGCCTCTGGCTCTCATGAGAGTGATGATGACAAAATAGATGGAGGTCAGGAAGGAGAAGCCTCTCAAGTGGGGATGAGAGAGATCGGTCTGTGGAACCTGGCTGTAAAAATGGGCTGGAGGTTTGTGATCCTCCAATAGTCACAGGTTATGGACCCTCAGGAGAAGACACGATGTAGAGGGAGGGAAGGGGAATGCACAGGGAGAAGGGTGGCAGCAGGATGGCTGGTGCTAACTGGACACCTTCCTAATGTCTTCAGACAACTCCTGTCCACACCACCACTTGGGTCAATGTCAGAGTGCAAGGGTTAGAAGGGGTAAAAAGTTGAAAATACAACCCTGCCCTGTCTGTCAGAGATGGAAAGGTTGGTACACACTGAGCACAGTGCCTGGGGATCTTCCTGGAGCCCTGGGTTTGGGTACGGCCTCCCACTCGGGACAACACGCTGCCACAAGCCTGACCATGAAATAACAACCTACACAGCTGCCTCCCTGGTCCTGCCCAGGGGTGACCCAGAGGTAGATCTCCAGGGAGAAATATCAGGATTCACCCCCACTACAGCTCTTCTGGAGAAAGCTCTGACTGCCCTGCCTGGAGCTGGGGATGGAGGATGCATCCAAGTGGGAATATCATCCAACTCCTGTTTCAGTTTGGTGGCCAAAAACCAGGACAACAGCTCAGGAGCTATGTTTATCAGGCTAAAGCATGCAAGGGTGGAGGAGAACGACCTCCTTTGTCTGTTTTCATGCCAGTTTTGGCATCTCTCCCTGGTGAATCTCAGTGGGTTGGTCCCCAACCCACTACAGTCATAAGTGGTAGCAAAGGACACTGCGTGTCTCTGTGTTTTGGCAGCTGGTCTGAGCCCCCTGGAGGAGGCTTAATAGTGAAAAGATGGGTGATGTGTGGGGAAAACAGCCCTCTCTCAGGCATACCAGGCTGGGCATCCCACAGCTGAGCCAGCCTGAAGAAGTCAAGCCTTTATGGCCAAGCAGACTTTGGCATCTTTTGGTGGCACCAGGTCCTCAGCTCCTGGAGATCCTACATGAGGTCAGGGCTCTGGGGATCTGTTCCTGCTCACACTGCCCTTCTCAGTGCTCCCCTCCATCCTCTTTCAGAGGCTTCCCACGTCAAACCCAACCCCCCGAATTCCACCTCGGACTCGGACCTCATGAAGTACCGGACCATCAGCCAGATCCCCCAGTTCACGCTCAACTTCGTGGAGTTCAACCTGGAGAAGCACCGCTCAGGCTCCACCACGGAGATTGAGATAATTGCTCCCCACAAGGTGATGGAGCGCACCCAGAATGTCACCGAGAAGGTCACGCAGGTATGGGGGCAGTGAGATGCCACCAAGGCAGTGATGGGGTGCTGGTGTTGGGCCGGGGGACAGTCACAAGCACTCCAGGGGCTTTGAGAGGAGAGAAGCAGAGAGGGCTGCTGGAGATTCCATCCCAGGAAATGCCAGTGTGTTTGGTTATGCCTCCCTCTGAATGGCTGAAATTCTTTAGTCCCCTAAATGAGTATTTCTGGTAATTTGTGGCTGGGGAAACACCAGCAAGAGCTGCTTGTGATGGTGGTCTTGAAGGGGACATGTGTTTGTATGTTCGTGTGTACATGTGGCTTCTTTTTGGGGGAGCTCTGGCCACTATTCCTGCCCCCCAATGCTGGGAATGGAGCCCCTGGGGCACATCTGGCCCCGAGATGCCCAGCCAAGGACCCGGCCTGGTGTCAGCATGCCAAGGGCCACAGGATCCCCTGGGAGACAGCAGGTGGCACTGCACTGTCACCAACAGTGTGGCACCGGCTGGCACTGCAGGGGACACTTGTGCACTGTCACCCAAAGGGACCGATGGAATAGTACATCCCATGGGGATATCAGAGTGCGTGAAAGGTGCTGATGGATCCCACGATCCCGAGTAAGGAGCTCTTCTAGCTGTGGGGAAACTGAGGCACAGGAGAGCCTCAATGTACGAAATACATCCAAGGGTAACTTCTGTTCTTGCCAGCAGCAGCCCAGGACAAATTTAATGAAAATGCATCATCTCACCCCAGAAAAACCTCCAAGCTTGGGAGTTTGCTTCATCAGGGTAGGGTGCTATGCAGGATTCTCCTTCTGCCTCCATGCACAGGAGATGGGCTCCCCACTTCACATATCATGGAACAATTCTTGGGCTTGTTTTCCCCCTTCAGCAGTCCCTCTAATCTGGGGGTGACTGCAGTGACCCAGGATTAGCCCCTGGACTCCCCAGTGGGACAATGAGCAGCCTCCATGCCCCAGTCCCCATCACAAGGAGCACACCAGGGCTCAGTGGTCACACTGGGGTGACTGTCACAGCGGTGTTGGCCACTCAGTGTGGGTCAGTAGCTGGTTGTGGAGTGATAGCAGGTGGTGGCTGCAGAGCCCTGCAGTGCAGCACCCACAGAGGTCAATCTTCCCTTCACTTTCAATTTCCAGATGGGATGGGGTGCCATGGACAGGACAGGATGGATCTCTTCTCCCTGATTCATCTCCCCCTCACAGGGAGGACCTGTGTGTCCTCGCCCCAGTGTCCCCCACACCTCCTGCCCAAGCCACAGCTCCCTGCTCCTGGCTATTAAATAATTCATGGTGAGGCAGAGACAGCGGCGAGACACTGTCTAAAAATACCAGTGGGTGGGCAGGCAGTGGAGACAGGGGCTGTTTGGGATGGTCTGGCCCTGCAACGAGCTGGCAGGGAGGGCAGGCCACGAGTGCAATGAAGGTCCTGGGCTCAGCCTCACAGTCTCTGGAGCACAGCTGGAGGAGTGTGGGGATGCTGTGGGGTCGGTGTCAGCAGGCTGGGGTCCTGTCTGCAGCTGGCATGTGTGGCTGTCTGCCCACTGGGCAGGAGGGCGCTGGGACAGGGATGGGGGGGCTGAGCTGTATGAGGGTATGTGCTGGGAGTGACACTGGGTCACTGCCAGCCTGCAGCCAGCACTGCAGGAACAGGGATGAGGGGCAGGGCAGGTGTCCCAGCATAGGGAACAGGATTTGGTGGCCTGAATTCAGGACTGGCCCTACAGAGCTGCCTCCAGCCAGGCAGAACAAGCTGCTGAGAGTGGGAGCATTGCTGGTTTTCCCAGAAACAAGGAGAAGGAGCCCGTCTCAGGTCTCTGGGTGTTTTCTAGCTTTGGGATCAAGCGATTTATCAGCGTTGTCCCCTTCCCCACCATCCCCACAGGAGCCGGTCCCCAGTCCCAGCTGGTGCCTCACTCCCTCCACAACGATTGCGTTTGGGTCACTTTTTCCAATCCCTCCCCTCTCCATCCCACTGCTCCATTGGCGCTCTTGTCCCCACGGGGCCCGAGCATCGATTTGGTTTGATTAATCTGCGCTGGGCTCCCGAATGCCCTTTGCAGCCGATGTCTCCCGCCCGCCTGGCCGAGTGCCTGCGTGCCTGCGTGGGCAATGCCACGGCCCGAGCGCTGCGCCCGCCGTGCCGGACGCTGCCGGGGCGTGAGGGGCTGGCCGCCCCCATGGTGGACACTCGGACTTCGAGGGTCAGCTGCCGCCTGGGGCGCCGGGCGAGCTGCAGGCAGGTAGGAGCAGGGGACACCTCTGGGGCACAGGACCCTGCAGTGCCCTGGGGCTCTGGGGTGTGGGAGCGGCTGCTTGTTGTGCGATGGGGCTCCAGGGACAGATCTGCTTTGGGTCACAGCATCAGGAGCTCTTGGGAAAACCTTGAACAAGACAGCTGTCAGGGCAGGAAGGGTCGGGCCATTCTTCCAGATCTGTTGCCAGAGCCATGGAGATGCTCATCACTGTTGCCTTGGGATATGTGGATCCTCCTTTCTCCTCTCCTCTTTCCTCTCTCCTCTCCTTTGCAGCCCAGCAAAAAGCTCCCTTTTAGCTGGGGGCTCAATGCCAGGAGAGAGAACTGAGGTGCCACTCACCCTCCTCTGCAACTGGCACTGGTCCCAGCACCACATTGCCTGAGGCTTTGCTGCAGGTGGCCCAAGCTATCCCTCTGCTTGGAGGCCAAGTGTGCCAGAAGGACTTCCAGGGGAGGAGACCTGCTATAGCAGAGAGAGGCATGGTACAAGGCTTGCAGGATGCCTAATGTGCTGTCACCCTTGGGTGGCACAGCCATGGGGTGGCATCTCCAAGCTGCCCATCCCATAGCCCTGTGCCAGGGACACACAGCTGCTCCTGAGCAGGTGCCACAGAGCTGAGGGCAGAAGGAGGCACAGCAGCAGGCACTTTCTTCTCTGCTGGGTCAGAAGGACGTAAAGCAGGTAAGAAGCTGCTCTAAGGATGCTGTGACTATCAGCAACAGACAAGGACCTTGGTGTCAGCCACAGTGGGCAACTGGGCAAACACATATGCAGCCAACAAATGCTGCTGGTAGAGCACATGGAAGTCCCTTGCCTGGTTCCTGGCATTATCCAGCTTCTCTCCTGGTCTCCCATCCTTCTCACACCCCTCTCCTGGCAGGTGCTGTCCCTGGGTGCTGATGTCCTTCCCGAGTACAAGCTGCAGGCGCCGCGCATCCACCGATGGACCATCCTGCACTACAGCCCCTTCAAGGCCGTGTGGGACTGGCTCATCCTGCTGCTGGTCATCTACACTGCCGTCTTCACCCCCTACTCAGCCGCCTTCCTGCTCAATGAGGAGCAGGTGGAGGAGAAGCGCTGGGACTGCAGCTACACCTGTGACCCACTCAACATCATTGACCTCATCGTGGACATCATGTTCATCGTGGACATTGTCATCAACTTCCGCACCACCTACGTCAACATCAACGATGAGGTGGTGAGCCACCCCGGCAAGATCGCCATTCATTACTTCAAGGGCTGGTTCCTCATCGACATGGTGGCTGCCATCCCCTTTGACCTGCTGATCTTCCGCTCTGGCTCTGACGAGGTGAGAGCAGGGTCTGTCAGGACAGGAGGGGATTCATGAATGGGTAGGGAGAGATGTATGAGAAAGAAAGAAAGGGATGTGGATGGTTTGATGTAAGCGGTGGAGGGCTAAATCTGCAGGAGCAGGGGTAGTTAGTTACAGGGTGGAGAATGGTGTCTTTACAGGTTTTCAAGCAGCTGGGACCTGGAATTTCATTTTTTAGGGCCAGGCAGTCCCTACTCTAAGTGTGAAGAGTGGATCCACTCCCCTTGCTGAGGCTGACCAAGCAGAGCAGGCTAGGGGCTCAGTTTAAGGGCTGGTCTGACACTCCAGTGTGGGTGAATTTGGGGGTGCATTGCCAGCCAAAAATGTTGGCAGTGGGATAACCCTGTGGTTACTGTACTGCCTGGAGGCTCCACATCTGGGAGTGGAAGGCAGGTCTTTTAGGAGCAGTGGCTGGCAAGGTGAGGACCCATCAGGAAACATGGGCTTGGCCTTGGCTGTTCTCATTTGTTCACCTCTAATCCCAGAGCTTGTTGCCTTTATGGTCAGCAGAGGGAAACTGCCCTTCCTGCGCTGTGACTCATCTGACCTAGTTCAGAGGTCACCTCCAGGACAAGGTGATTCACACTCTAGAAATGCATTTTTATCCTTCAAAGGAAGCACAGCTCAGCTGGGAACATGCCTTTGGAACATGCCATATTTATCCTTTGCTTGTCCCTGAGGTCTCTCACCTCTCCCCTGCAGACCACCACCCTCATTGGGCTCCTCAAGACCGCCCGGTTGCTGCGCCTGGTGCGGGTGGCGCGGAAGCTGGACCGGTACTCGGAGTACGGCGCGGCCGTGCTCTTCCTGCTCATGTGCACCTTCGCCCTCATCGCCCACTGGCTGGCCTGCATCTGGTACGCCATCGGCAACGTGGAGCGGCCCTACATGGAGCACAAGATCGGCTGGCTGGACAACCTGGGTGACCAGATCGGCAAGCGCTACAACGACAGCGACCTCTCCTCTGGCCCCTCCATCAAGGATAAATACGTCACTGCCCTGTACTTCACCTTCAGCAGCCTCACCAGCGTGGGCTTCGGCAATGTCTCGCCCAATACCAACTCCGAGAAGATCTTCTCCATCTGTGTCATGCTCATTGGCTGTGAGTGCCTGCACGTGTCCCACTGTCCCCATCCCTGCTTTGGAGGTTGGAGCATCTCCCTCTGCCTGTGCCTCTTCCGCACAGACAAATGGATGGGGCGATAGAAATACATGTTTTCAGGTCCTGGTAGATATGGGTTTTGGGAATCTGCTGGTTCCAGGTCTGAAGTAGCTGGACACATGTCTCCTCATGTCCCGCTGAGTCCTGCCCTCTTGTTTCAGCACTGATGTATGCCAGTATCTTTGGCAACGTCTCAGCCATCATCCAGCGCCTCTACTCAGGCACAGCACGCTACCACACGCAGATGCTGCGGGTCAAGGAGTTCATCCGCTTCCACCAGATCCCCAACCCCCTGCGCCAGCGCCTGGAGGAGTATTTCCAGCATGCCTGGTCCTACACCAATGGCATCGACATGAACGCGGTGAGTATGGGCAGGCAGGCCCTGTGTCCTCACAGCACTTTGTCCTGAACAACTCGGCATCCAGGTCTGGGTCCACCCAAATGCTTCCATCCTTTCGATCAGGAGAGAGGCAGGAGACTTGGGAGGCTGGAGACAGACTCTATCCATTCACATCCTGCATCCCCCTTTCTCCTTCTCTCCTTTTTATGCCCATTCCTTCACATCTACCCTGAGGTTTTCCAGGGTCGTGAGCACATTTCTTGGCCAGAGAGCAGGTTTGCTGGGGAGCTCGGGGTCCCTATTGGCACTGAGCACTTTCAGGCTGGTGTCTGTTGGTGTCACAGGAGTGGAGCAGGTATCGATCCAGCTCCTCTCCACACCACTGGTTGCTAAGCAAAGTGCATCCTGCTCTCGCAGCAGGGAAAGGAGGGCATTTAAATAAACCTCGATCCATTTTAATTAGAGCCCAGAGAGGCAGCTGTTTGTTAGCAAAGGGGGGATCAATGACAGAGCTGTGCTGGAGAGGCACCGTGTCTCCCAGCCTGGCAGGAGGGCTCGTGCCAATGGCGCCAGGGCTCTGCAGGATGAGGACGTGGCTCGGCTGAGGGCTTCTGGGCTGGGACTGGACTCACAGCCCCAGGATTCGCTGCACAGACACGGTGGCTCAGCCAGCAGCAAGGCAGAGGAATGCAAAAGGATAAGGCAAGGAGAGACATGAGACCTAGAATTCCTGGTCTCTTGGCCCTGGGCAGGTTATCAGCCCACTCATTCCCAGCTGATGCGCCTTCTTTTCCTTAAGATTTGATCCTGAGCAGCATCAGGACACAGATTTGTATGAATTCAGCATCTCCCTCTAAAGTTGCTGCTGCCACATGAAACAACTGGGCAGCATCTGGAGGTTTGCTGCTGGGAGAGCTTTGGGTTAAACCTCTCCCGTGGAGGAGACACCCTGGGCTGGACATCAGTGGCAATAACGAGAAGCAGTGCCATGGCACCCTACCAAGCACAGGTGCTCTTGGCATAGTACAAACCCAGGTCACAACCCCCCTGTGAGAGCTGAGCTTGTAGCTCAGCCATGCCACCGCTGACACCAATTCCTGCTGGCTGCTGCAGAGACACAGTGTGACCTCATCAATCACCCCACAGCCTGGTCAGTTTGTCCACCCCTGCTTTCCCAGGAGGGAAACACTCCTGCTAGCACGGGAGATCATGATGAAGCCAGGAACAAGTCGTGCTCACCAGCCCCAGCATGGCTGTTCCAGATTTGGCCACCAGCAGGATGTGAGCAAAGAGGACAGCAAGGAGGACCCCAGAGCCATATGCTGCTCTCCAAAAAAAACCCAAACCCAGGTGGTTTTCACCTTGGCACTGTGAGTCATTGGTGGCAGCAGCTTTCTCCATATTGTGAGTTTTACCTTGATGTCACCTTCAGATTCAGCTTTTGTTCAACATGAGGTATTTGCACAGGTATATTTAGCTGTCAGTGCACACAACTGTCCTGTGCCTCTTGGCATTCAGGCAGGTGCTGTTTAATTAAGGGGTTTGTGCTCTTTGTGCCAGTTTCTGCTCTCATTCATACAAAATTAGTGGGTGTAAAGATGAAAAAGGGGATATGCCACCAGTGGGTATAAATAGATTGAACTGGTTACATTTATTTATTGCTTGGGAGTGCTGTCGTCCCCAGCCACAAGCAGTAAAAGCCAGCGACAGGCAGGCAGGCTGTCCACCAAGGGAAGATCATCAACACCGCAGAATCATTTAATGGTTTGAGGTTGGAAGGGACCGCAAAGCTCAAACTGTTCCACTCCCTGCCATGGGCAAGAACATCTTCCACTAGATCAGGTTGCTCCAAGCCCCATCCAGTCTGGCCTTGAATACTTCCAGGGATGGAAAAACATCCCCACCTTTGGCTTTCTGGGCACATGGTCTCCCTGCTCGGCCCCACTGTTTCATGCTGAGTGTCATACAACCTCTCCGTGGTGTCAGTGGCCTCCCTCCCAGGGACAGTGGCATGATGCCTGCTCTCCCTGGCTCTCCACAGGTGCTGAAGGGCTTCCCTGACTGCCTGCAGGCCGACATCTGCCTGCACCTGAACCGCACGCTGCTGCAGAACTGCAAAGCCTTCCGGGGAGCCAGCAAAGGCTGCCTGCGTGCCCTGGCCATGAAGTTCAAGACGACTCATGCACCTCCTGGGGACACCCTGGTTCACTACGGAGATGTCCTCACCACACTCTACTTCATCTCCCGGGGTTCCATTGAGATCCTCCGGGAAGACATTGTGGTGGCCATCTTAGGTGACAAAGTCCTTCCTTTTGCAAGGGGTGATGGGCGAGGAGCAAAGGGTGATGGGCAGTCAGCAGTGGACAAAGGGTGGCAGGTGAGGGTAAAGAACTGCCCCACATATTGGGGAAGGGGAGGTTGTTCCTTAGCATCTGATAGGTCCCTGCACCAGTGGACAGGGAAAGGAGGATCCCTGGGAGATCCCAGGGGGAAGCCACAAGGGAGTGAGGAGAGCAGGGCATGGCTCAGCAGTCACCAGCCATCACTGATGCCCCACTGCCCTTGCTCGGTGCCACCATCAGTGATGGCTTTCACAGTGTCATCCCCAGCACGCACAACGAGGGTCAGGGTTGCTGGGCATCCCCTTGTGCATGAGCCCCAAAATAAGGGGTGCTAGACCAGAATATCTGGAGCAGTAGTGGGTGCCCACCTCTCCATAATGAGCTGTCTCGTGACACAGGGAAGAACGATATCTTTGGGGAGCCCATCAGCCTCTACGCCCGCCCAGGGAAGTCCAACGCTGACGTGAGGGCCCTGACCTACTGTGACTTGCACAAGATCCAGCGTGAGGACCTGCTGGAGGTCCTGGACATGTACCCAGCCTTCTCTGACAACTTCTGGAGCAACTTAGAGATTACCTTCAACCTACGAGATGTGAGTGCCAGGGCTGCCTCGGGTGGTCAATGCTTAAATTTGACAAGTGGGAGGGCTGAAGCAAGGATGTTAGTAGGTGCAACAGCCACATTTCCCAGGGCATTCTTCAGGGAGTTCCCCCACAGTAGGACACATCTATTGTATGTTTCTGAGCTCTTTGGAAAAGCTGGCACAATGAGCCATGCCAGTGGTACTCTGCTCTGCAGTACTCCTAAATTATCCACAGGACTGCTCTAGCCTGGGCACCTGGGTTGCACAAGTTTTGAAGCTGCTCAAAGAAATGAGCAGAAATATTCTCATGCTTCATTGAATTGGCTACCAGCTTCCTCTGAAAATCTCTTTTTAAATAATCAGGTTCATAATCCCTGAAAGGCTTGAAGCATTTTTGCCAGTGCTGTTTGACTCTTTTATAGTGTGTGACCAAACTTTGTCCTTTCCTGACATTTTTCTTCAGAGACCTGAAATATAGAAAAGAAAGTCAAATTCCTTCCATGTCTTGTCCCACTCTGGGATGTTCTGCCACTTCTCAGGGTGCTCTTTCCCTCCCCATGGCCCTGACACCCTTACCTCAGTCTCAGAGCAGCAAGGACAGCCTCAGGAATCCCTTGAGCTCTGAAACCAGTCCAGGAGGCACTGGCGGGACAGGGCAGTGGTGAAGAGACAGAGGTAGCTTCACCTTCAGAGGACATGGGAAGGGCTGTGGCCCCCATGGCACGTATGGCTGGGACATGGCACCCTTTCCCTGGTGACCAGCCCCTCTCATTCCTCAGGCAGACAGCGTTCCCCGCTCACCCCTCAGCGAGGAGTACGACTGCACCTACCGCCGGGCTCGCCGACGCAAGCACTCCCTCTGCCAGCCCAGCAAGCCTGGTGAGTCCCACTGCACCGGCAGAGCCCGGCCTGCAGGGCAGGAGAGGGGGATCATTATTAATTACTACCCTGGCAGGTGCCCCAAAGCAGAGGCTGTCCCTGCAAACCATCCTGCAGGCACCCATGCTGCTCCCCTCCCTCCCCCTGGGGTGCCCCAGCCCTACAGACATCCCGAAGGAATGGGGGCTGTTTCTTTCACGTGTGCTACTCCCCAGACTGATCTGTTGTCCTGTCCCACAGACCCAGACACGGGTGTCTGCGATGCAGAGCAGTATCACACCTACTCCGAGCTCACCAACCCCCAGGACCCGCTGAGCAAGGACCGGTGGGATGACCTGGGCAGCAGCACCTCTCCCTGCTCCCAGGCCAGCGACGACGAGGCCAAGACCAGCAGCCCCGTGAAAGCTGAGCCCTTCCCCACACCCAAAAAGGATGACCTTGCTCTGCCCTCGCTCAGCCTCATCACCAGCAGCGCCGGCAGCACGGAGGGCAGCAAGCAGGCGGCGGAGAGCAGCCAGTCCTACACAGGTACCCAGGGCTGGCAGCAGGGTGGCGAGAGATGCTTGGGCAGGGTGACCTTGTCTTGGAGCAGGTCCAAGCTGCTCATGTGCATTTGAGGGGAGCCACACTCCAAGGCCAAGGGTCTTTGCTGCCTTTTGTCCACAGCTGGATCTGTTCTGTCCCTCTCATGCCACTCCACGTCTGGTGGGGGTGGTGGCTGTCTGTACGTGTTGGTGATGTATGCCAGGTGACAGAATCAGCACCTCCATAGCAGTGGGGCTGGAGGATGCAAGACAGAAATGCTGAGATGTCTCCTCTCCTTCCAGCCACTCCCCTGGATATTCCCAACATGTTCACCTTCTGGGAGGACCGGCAGCCGGCCCGCCCTGCGGAGCCCTTGCAGCACATCTCGCTGGTGCACAGCTCGCAGGACATGGCCCTGCACAGGGACTGCAGGCCGGGCAGATCGAGTCCAGGCTGGAGCTCCTGCAGGCCCAGCTCAGCAGGTGGGCAGGGTTGGAGAGCACCTGGGGGACTCTGGGCCATCACCTTCTGCTTTCTGGAGCTGGCTGCAGTGGGGTCTGTGTGCAGCAAGGCCATGTCCTGACCCCTGGGACACTGCATTCCTGCGGAGGGGGAGGGAGTGCTTTGCAAATGCAGCAGCTTCTCAAAGGGCAAGTCCTGACCCTGACTGCAGACTAGCCCCTCATCAACCCCAACTATTCTGTGATTTTTGAAAGAGAAGGAAGAGCCCACACTGGAGGTGCAGGTTTAAGGTCCCCAGACAGCATCCACAGGAGGGGCTGACACTGTGGGCTCTGCTGCCCTTGTCGAGCTCATTCCATCACACACTTGTGTTTAGGTGTCTCTCCAGTGCACCATCCTAGCACAGGGGGACAGATCTGCCCACTCTGTAAGTGGGGCTGTGCCCACTCCTGCCAGAGCTGTTCACTTCAGTCAAGGACAAGGTAGAAGGAAGAGACTTCTACTTTTCTGTTTCCTTTTATTCCTCAGTTAGAAGTGGCTGGCACTAACCTGCCTTGCTCCATCTGTCAGCACAGGCATCTGGCCTGGAGAATTGATCCAGATTAAAACTAACCATTGCAATTTTTTCCCCCCTCCAGGGTAATTTTAGCTTTTTTCAAATCCCCACTCCAGATCCCAGTTTGCCTCCACATAAAATTGGGCAGAGGACGAATGAGTGTGGCAGGAGAGAGATGGCAGGATTGATCTCTCTCGGCAGTGCTGATTTGAAGCTCTCTAAAAACCTCAACAAGCAGCAGGCAAAGCATCACTGCCCTGGGGCAGCGGGATCGGCGCCTCCTCCCAGTGCCTCCCCTGCCCAGCCGCAGGATGCGGGAGGGTTCTCTGCGCTTAACGCCCTGCTCTGTCCCCAGGCTGGAGTCCAGGATGTCGTCAGATATTAATATAATCCTGCAGCTCCTGCAGCGCCAGCTGTCCCAAGTGCCGCCCGCGTACAGCCCCATCTCGCCGAGCTCGCACAGCCTGGCCATGTACAGCATCGCGCCGCGCAGCCTGGAGCCGCTCGCCCCCTGCGCGCCGCCGCAGGAGCAGGAGCTGCGCGCCCAGGAGCAGGTAACGCCACCGCTCAGCGCCCGCCGGGCTCCTCTGCCCCAGCCCCGAGCTCTCCCCGAGCACAGCCAAACACTCCCGGGGCCCAGCAAAGCCAAGGGGTCTGGATTTGGGAGCAGGTCTGCCCAGTGCATCACTGGTTTCGGGGCTCAGTTGCCATCCCTGACACTGCCAGTTGCCCCATCAGTAGGGAAGGAAGTGGGTTCCTCTGCTGTGAGGCTTCCTCAAGTGAAAAAAAAAAACATTTTGGGGCTTGGAGCCTGATGAGGCTCCAAGGCTGATGAGGAGAGAAGCATGGCTACTTTATTTTGCCTTTACCATAACCCATAAAATTCCTCATTTCCCACCAGAGCCCGAGCTACACGGAGGTAGAAAAGTTCCACTTGAAATCCAGGGACTCCTTGTCAAGTGGGATGCAGCTGTCTGTGTCATCCGACCAAACCATGACCGTCCACTCTGAGCAGGAGCACCACTCCCCACCTCTCCCCAGCCCAGAGCCTCCCCACCAAAGGGCATCAAATTCCCAGGGACTCTTGTGGGGCTCTCGTTTCCCTTCCCTCCCTGAGCACTTGGAGGCATCTTCTGAGCACCAGGACATTCAGAGACACCTCTCCGACCCCGTGCTTCCTGGAAGTTAGAGACACGGGCGCTGCGGGGCAAGGCAAGAGGAACCTCAACTGCAAGCCCGGTCAGTTGATGTTGGTTTTGACTGCAAGGGTAAGACACTGGACAATGCCATTGGCTCAGGGGTATAATTTGTAGCTATCTTCTGCCACCATGACAGGAAGTATAGAGTGGATGGCTTCCAAGGTCAACGTTTTCCAGCGGTTCCCATAGAATAGATTTCATTTGCACATTAGAGAAAACCTAGAACAGTTCTTACAGCCACCATCAAGCTGGTTAGGCCATGTGGTTCCCACCACCTCCTCCTTGCCAAGGCTTCCTCTTGAGAAGGACACGAGCCAAGCAAGCCACAGCAGCCACAGGAGAGCAAATCCCCAGCTCTGGGCTGCGAGGCCACTGTGCTGGAAACCTCTGGAGCAGGGTACAAGGTTGTGTTGGTACAAGGCTCAGCCCGGCAGAGCCCGCAGGTGTTAGAGAAAGGGTGGTCACCAGAGGAGGAGAGATCTCCATGCTGTAGTCCAGGGGAAACTGCAGGAAGCCCAGGAGAAGGACAGGAGCTTGTCCTACTTGGTTGCCACTGAGAAGTGGAGGGCCAACAGCCCCTGCCACCTCAGCCTGCTTCAGCACGAGTCCCAGGGCACTGACTTCTCCAGCAAGGCTGATCACGCCCTGCAAACCCCAACATGCATCCCACAACTCCCCAGGTAAATCCAACTCGTCACTGGCCTGGGTATAAAGCACAAAACTCAAAAGCACAATCCCAGAAAGCTGAAAAGTCCCAGACACTCCATGTCCAGTCCTCCCTCCCAGCTTCTCTCTTTTGATAAAGGTTCAATAGGTGCTTCCTCCTGCCCACCTCTTCTCCTGGCAGCGTTCCCGTAGGAGAAGCCCACGTAGCACTGCTGCCTCACTGCTCGGGTAGATGCTGTGATAGTCCTAGGCTGCCAGCTCAAGTAATGTATCGAGCTCCTTTTGAGAGTAGTCAAACTGTGAGCATCTCTTTCTCTGGAGTTTTAGTGTACACTTTGCTAATAAAGATGTTTTTCGCACCTAATGTGAATTACAGCTGCGTTGGTTGGGAGCATCCATGAATTCATCTTCACCCCGAAAAGGCTGTGGTCAAACCCCTGTTGCTTCACCCAAGGAACGTGGGGCTGACAGAGCCCATGTCAGTCAGGTTATAAGGGCGGAGCCTTCGGGGATTTGCCCAGCACTGCCCTCCCGAAAGGATGCACTTCAGGCTCTGCAGTGAATTGGAAAAGCTTTGCTGCAAGCCCAGGCAGCTGCGTATGAGAACTGATGTCACCAGCACAGCTCTGGCAGAGCTCAGAGCAGGAGTCCTTGCAGCGGGCAGGACCTCAAGGAGCACAGCGCCTTGGACACGGGGTCCCGCTCCGAGCCGCGCCGGCAGCAGGGCACTGGACCAGCCTCCCTCCGCCCGCGCGGGACGGGACAGCGGGAGGCTCCCGAAGGAGCCAGCTGCACCCCTTCCCCCACTAAGGCGCCGAGCACTCGCCAGTGCTGCTTCCAGAAATAAACACCGTAATTAACCTCCTGTTAATTAGAGACAAGCCCGGGCCCGGCCGCCAGTCGGCGGCGGCGGGACTCGAACCCGCAGCCCCGCCTCGCGCCTTTAGCGGCCCCGCCCTCCCCGGGCTGGCGTGACTGACACCCCTCCCAGCCAATCGAGCACCGAGCAGGGCCCCGGCCCCGCCTGCAGCCACTGCGACCCCGGGTAGCCAATAGAACGCGGCCACCGGGCGCGCCCGCCCCCTGGGGCGGGACCAAGACCGGCCGTGGGTTACCCCGAGCGGAGCGCGAGCGTCCGTTCGGAGTGAAGGGCAAACCGGCCAATCGAGAGGCGAGGCGGGCGGGGCGCACAGGCACAGTACCCAATGGGCAGCCGGCGCTCTAAATGACAGCCACGGCACCCAACCCGCGCGCAGCGGGCGGGGCTCCCCGCGTGGCTTCCGTTCCCGTTGTGTGCGAGGCCGAGTCCCCGACGGGCTCAGCGCCGCCGCCGGGTCTGGGCCGGGGCCGGGCCGGGGCTGAGCCGCGGCTTCCCCGCTCCCTCCCCGCTCCCCGCCGCCGCCGCGGGGCCGAGCCGAGCTTCCCCCGCCTCCCTGAGAGCCGAGCCGAGCCTTCCCCGCTGCCCCACGCCCAGGGCGCCGGGCCGTGCCTGCTCTGCCCGTCCCGGGGCCCGCGCCGAGCCCCGGCCCGCCGCGCTCGCTCCAGCCGGGCCCCGCTCGCTCCCTGGGCCAGTCCCGCGCCCCCCGGCCCAGCCATGTCGCTGCACGGGAAGCGGAAGGAGATCTACAAATATGAGGCGCCCTGGACCGTGTACGCCATGAACTGGAGCGTCCGGCCCGACAAGCGGTTCCGCCTGGCGCTGGGGAGCTTCGTGGAGGAGTACAACAACAAGGTGGGCGGCGGTGGGCGCAGGCACGGGGCGGGCCGGGGGCTGGCGGGGCCGGCAGGCGCCCCGGGGCACGGCCAGGCCCGCGCTGCTCTCCCTCCGGCGCCGGGCGCTGCTGGTGTGGGCTTAACGCTGCTGCAGGGCTGCTCGTGACCGCCGGGCTCCGGCAGTAACGAGTGTCGGCTGCAGTCGCATAAGCACCACGTGCTGTGAGTTCTCTGTGGTGTAAAGAGCTGGAAACTAAAGGTATGGAGGTGAGATGAGTCTGGATGCTGCTGCTATAGAAATAAAACAAGATTGCCCCGGCTTGGGCATATCTGGCTTTTTGGTTAATACGAAGGAAAGTTGGTGGCCAGGACTGAAGTTTGTACACAGATATGCATATAGATATAAAGAAGTTCCACCTTAGTCTGAGTAAAAACTTCTTTTCATGGAGGGAGACAGAGCGGTAGAACAGGCTGGTCCAGCAGCTCATAGCGTCTGCCTTTCTGGTGCTAGTCCAACCCCACCTGGACGTGTTCCTGTGTCACCGGCTCCAGGTGACCCTGCGTAGAAAGGGGGACGGGACTGGATGATCTGGAGAGTTCCCTTCCAGCGCCAGCAATTTTGTGATTCTGTGATGTCCAGGGTGTCTGAGACTGTTGGAAATGCGCTGTTCTCATTGTACTTTCTTGCTGTGAAGGACTTCTGTGTGATAACTTTTTTTGTAAGTATATAAACCACTCTCAGTGATTCCTCAGTACTTTTCCCTGAGAACTAGGGTGTAATGAGGCATGAGATTGTATCTTCAGAGTTTCCCTGCAAAGTGTAGGTGAAGAATGTCACACCGATAACAGAGACTGTGCTCAAGTCTCAGAACACATGTTCAGTTGCTTCTGAACAGCCTTCAAGGTGCTGGTCTGGTAAAATGAATTACATAGAAGAGTGATGGTATGGATGAAGTTACAGAGCATCCTGAAATTTCTGTGAAATTGAAGGTTTGCCAGGAGAGCTTGGTTTATAGCAGGTAGCTTTGTAGCCTTGCCTAGGTGTTTAATGGAGATTGTGGAAAATACTGTCAGGAAGTTGGTGTCGGGGCTCTGTGCAAGGGGGTGCAGACAGGGAGTGGCAGCGGTGACACCTCTTAGAGGGGTTAGGTCACTGCCCTTGCAGCAGTCCTGGACATGGGCTTTGCTGAGCACATTGTCGTCCAGGCAGCATGAGCCGTGGGTGAGAGCTGGCTCCTTTTCCTGGAGGGTGTTGTGCTTCTGGGAATACTGCTGGGGACGGGCAGGGCCTGAGCTTGAAACCTTCCTATTTGTTTAAAGACTGTCTTGGAAACATCTTTTGTAGTCTGTACTCTGAGAAGGTAAAATAGCAAATCTGCTGACAGTTGTTGCTTAGAGGTTGGTTAATAAGGGGCTGTACATTTATGTTGCATACCTCTTTAATTTTGGAGCATTTCCTGGGGTTGCTCTCTGTTACAGTGTGGTCAGATCTGCTTCTCAGCTCAAGCTTCCAGTGGAAAGCTACTGAGTCAACGCCTTTCTTCTATGCTTTACACTCACAGTTGTTGCAGATAGAAATTGTGTAGAGCTTTGTAAATTATCACTGTCTGTAAATATTACCTGAGGCTTCTCTTGGCCTGTGAGCTCCAGGAATAATGATTCTGTTGACTTCAGTCCATGTAAGCACCACATGCTGTGAGGTATGTGTGGTGTAAAGAGCTGGAAACTAATTGTGTGAGGATGAGAAAAGTCTGGATGCTGCTGCTGCTATAGAAATAAAGATGATTAAAAATTACACCTCTACAATCAATGCAGTGAAATGTAACCTTCATTTGCTGTGCCTCTGGTATTTCAGAGTGATTTTTTTTCTATTGTTTTCTTGTTTGATGGTTTTTGTAAGAAGACAATTAACAGAGAGCTGTCTTAGCTAATTGCAAGTGTTGTTATTGCTCAGAGTATTGATGTTGTCTCCTTTACTTTGGGGCCCAGAGTACTCTTGGGAGTGGTGTTTCATCTAGACTGTTTTAATGGTGCCTTACTATGACTCTCTCAGCTGTGCTGACTCCTTTAGAGGGTGGTGAAACATTCAGGGAATAGTTTCATGCTCCAGATTGTAAACTCTTGCACAGTTACTGTAAAACTGTGCTTATCTGCACACTAGCTGAAAACTCTTCCAGCTCCTATCCCTGCACATGGTCTAGCCAAAGGAACAAAGGGAAAAAAATATGCTGAAATTAGATGTGGTTTTTGCTATCATGAAGTGTTGGAGAAACAAATAAACGTTTAGCATTCCTAGCTACTGTCATGGCATAATCACAAAGGTAGTTGAGAGCAAACACGCTGATCCTCGATTTCTCCCTGGGAAGACCGACGGGGAGATGTGAACGGCTCCTGTTGTCTCCACACTGGCAGTGCTTTCCATGGGCATTACCTCGGGCTTACCTAGGCTGGACCTCAGACACTCCTTTGTGCAGCAGCATTCTTGCCTCACTTGCAGAGGGAGAGGCAGGGCTCTGCATCCTGGAAATAATTCCGTGTTCCATTCCCTCGTGTTCAGCCTGCACAAGAGGATGAGTCCGGGGGTTCTGTAATGACTGTGTGTGATCAGCTCCGAAGAAAAGAGTCACAGCTCTGAATCTGCAGAGCCTGAAAAGAAAAGGGCTTCTCAGGCATTGTGCTGCTGGGCCTCCTGGCAGAGCAGTGCCTCCTCCTTGCAGGCACCTGGGGCTGTGCAGGCACCTGAGCACTTGCAGGAGCTCCCGGGATGGTAACACAGATTCTGTCCTCTAACCCGGCCTGCACCTCAACATGCCAAAGGTCACAGGTGCTGGGTTGCTGAATTGCTTCATCTTCAGGTCTGAGGAGGGGTTAAATGTGAATATGCAGTGCAGGAATGTTCACATTAACGTCAATGAAAGGGGCTCCTTTGCTGTTTGAGATTTGCTTCTGGTGACGAGGATGTTGATTGCTTTGTGTAGGATTAATATACTCATGTTGAGTGGAAAACAGCATAAGCAAAGGAGAAACGATTAGAGGTCAGTTTTCTTCTGATCCTAACCTTGCTATAAGATTTTCTATCACCAAGGACAACTTGCTTGCTTTGTAAAGTCTGCTTAGTATTTCTGATCCCTAAAGGAGTTAGAAATCTATTTGTCAGTCACTTCAGAAATCTGGGAGATTTTTAACTGATTTATACTAGGGTGTGAAGGATAATAAGGAGTATTTGTTATAAAGAGAGGACAAGACAAGCTGTATTTCAGTTTTTGGAAGAAAACTAAAAGATGTCTGCATCTTTTAGTGTTTGTTATGGGAGGGAAAGGATGGAGCTTCCCATTGGGGGGAGAAAGGTTTGCATTCAAGAGAATCTCTAAATGAGATCATGAAACTGCAAATTAATTAGATTTTAAGATCCACTGAAGGATTTGTTGATTTTCTGTTATGGGGAAAAAATATATGATTTCCCATCTAGTTAAAATGTGTAGTTTATTAGACAAATTGCTTATCCCAGGATAAGCATAAATATAGGATTTTTTCAGATAAATATCTTTTGAAAAATCTATTAAGCTACTATTCCCAGGAGGAAGCTGCTGTGTGGAAAGTACTGGGAAGGTCCTACTGTGAGCAGCTTACAGACTGACTGTAGTGAGTTGTCCCCATAAAGTTTGTGTTTGAGCAGATCTCACACAGTGCAGCTTTCACCCTGTTTGGGTCCTGCAGTCACTGCAGGTTGAGCAAGTCCTCCCAGCACCTTTTGTTCTCTGCACACTTTCTGACATGTCAATATTTTTCTAATAACATCATGTCTGGGACTTCAAGCATTACTTCAGGTGTTGTCATGACCAGGCTGTGTGGAGAGAGTTTCTTGTTTGCTCTGTTCTGCATCATTCTCACAATGGGGCAAGTTCAACCCTTCCCCCTGACATATCACTGTGCAAAAATTCTAATTTGGAACTCAGTTACCTAGAATCTTTCAGCAGACCTGCTTTCTTGGTCTGTTCACACAAAACATTTGAATAATTATGTAACCATTTAGCTCCCCAATTTTTTTTTTTTTTAAAGTTTGAATTCTGTTTTACTTTCTTCCCCTCTGATGTGATTAATTTATGAATTTTTCATGCACTTGTGACAGAACATTTTGTGTCGTGAAATGAAAAACTTGCCAGATACTTGACATGATCCATCACAGTCTGCAAGGTTATGACCAAGAATTCCATAATATGCACTTTAATTGTGCAAACTACAGCTTGGTTTGCTCTCTGAAGATGACAGTGTCAGCATCAGTTCAGTTAAGGATGAATTACAATAATGTTTGTGCGGTTCAAGTCTGTGATTTAAACTGGGCTTTGCAATGTGGAAAGAGAAGGGTGGTCTTTAATCCTTTAGGGTTGGATTTCAGTTCATTTGGGATCATCTCTTCAAATCAAAGCACTCTGGTGATTATGAATACTTTCTTTACTTACATGCCCTGGCAGCACTTTAACGATTTCTCGTTTTATTGACACGATCCTTTTATGTTGTCCTTGAGGTGACAGAAAATGTTCTGAGACACACTCAATCTTAATGCTGTCATTAGGAACGAGTACTTTGATAAAATGCTTTCTTTTAAATACGGTTTCTCACAGGTGCAGCTTGTTGGTTTGGATGAAGAGAGCTCAGAATTCATTTGCAGGAACACCTTTGATCACCCCTACCCCACCACAAAGCTGATGTGGATCCCAGACACCAAGGGAGTCTACCCAGACCTGTTGGCCACCAGTGGGGACTACCTGCGAGTGTGGAGGGTGAGTAAATCCTCCCTAGGGAAAGATGAACCATGGCATGAATAGTGTGTTATATATTGATCTCTTTTTCACTTGAGACAAGGCTTTCTTCACTGCAGTAATATGACTGTATGAAGACTATAAGAGAAGCAGAATTATCATGGCAATTGCTGTTTTAATCAGCTTATTGAAAATGGAGTTGGTGGCTGTGTTTTCCAGAGCTTTAGGATGTAAAGCTGAGAGGAAAGAATCCTGGATTAACTCCTAATGTTTTGTGCCAGTGGAGCAAGTCAGGTGATGCTGCTTTTTAAGTCAGATGTTTCATTTTCTCTAAAGGTGGGTGAAACCGAGACCCGGCTGGAATGTTTGCTGAACAACAACAAGAACTCAGATTTCTGTGCTCCACTGACATCATTTGACTGGAATGAAGTGGATCCTTACCTGTTAGGTGAGACTGACAAAATGTTGTGGTTTTGGCACACTTTTGAATTCAGTCTGATGAAGTCTGGGCTGTAACTGCTGCCGTGTCACTGCACGTCCACTGGTTAATCTGATAATTAACCCCAGACTGCTGCCTTGTAGAAACTGCTGTTGTTTTACATTAAAAATAAAACCAGTCATCTCACAGAGATTTTTTTTTTTTTTTGCTTTGAGAGGTGCCCTGTGCAGTGCAGAAAGGGTCACTCGGGTTGGACTAGGGACATTTGGGGATAGGGAGTCTTGGTCCCCAGGGCTGGTGAGCTGTGGTTGCAGTGCTGAGTGAAGATGTGCATCAGGTCTGTGACTGATTTCACAGAGTTCTGGAGTGGGTATAAAACTGTGCACTGAGCTGTGTGTTTTGTGAAGCCATTTCAGCTGCAGGAGGAAAACCAGGAGTCCTTAATTCAGTTGGAAGAGGGGGCTGAACACTTAAGGTTTGGTTATAGCCTACAGGACAAACTGTGACTGATGCAGAGGTTTGTTTCCCAGAAGAGAACAGCCATTTATGTCAGGGAGATTTTCCCAGAGATTAACAGTGATAATATGTCATAATAATTATTTACTACATGATTTATTTTTTGTTACATGTCTCATCTCTTAAGAGCTTTACTGCTCACCCCACCTTCAGCCCACAGCAGCAATCAATTAATAATAACACGCCATCAAAACACTGATTGAATTTGGGGTTTGGCATGCACAAGAGGTGTACAGGATGGGAAAGCTGATCCCAGAGTTGCATCAGGCTTCTGAATAGATTGAAGCAGACATGAGCTATTTACACTTTTTTCCTGTGTGGAAGACTATTCCTGCAGCTAAAAGGTTTGGGTCATTTAAATGCATGAAGACTGCTGGCTGTTTGACATTCTTGATTTTACTTCTATGCTGGTCTCATGGCTGTTTTGATCTGTAGATGTTGGGGGGTGTTACATTAACCCAGGAAGTGATTAAATCATTTGTGACAATATTAATTTCGCTAATACAAGTGGTTTTCTTTCAGGTACCTCTAGTATTGACACAACCTGCACTATTTGGGGTCTGGAGACAGGACAGGTTCTGGGAAGAGTAAATTTGGTGTCTGGCCACGTGAAGACCCAGCTTATTGCACATGACAAAGAGGTGATGGGGGGTTTTAGTTGTTTACATTGCATCTTTTTAAAGCGGTAGAAAAGAAACAGAACTTTTGCATTTTCCTCCTTTTTTTTCTTGAGCAATTCAAAATGATCATTTATGTAAGTTTGTATACAGTTTTTCAGAGATTATATAATTTTGAGTACCTAAATACTGTTGGCTGTTGAAACAATTCTTTTTATTCATCATAGACTCTTGACTTGAGCGTGCTTGTTTTAACAGATTGTGCACCAGAATATTTTAGGAAAATGAGGTAAAACATCAAATTAGACACGAACTCAACTTCATATCAAAGGCAATAAAACAGCTTGAAAAACTCTTTCATTTTAACGTTGTACTTTTGAACAACTAAGGTAAAACCCCCCAGTCTGGGAAGTGGATCCAGTTTAGTTTCAGTGAGTGGTACCGCAGTTCCAAGAGTGCATTCCCTGCTCTGGGGCTGTGTGCTGCTGGGTGAGCTGGGGGCGGCGGGTCCTGCTCCCTGCTCCCTTCTCCCTGCTCCCATCTCCCTGCTCCCTGCTCCCTTCTCCCTGCTCCCTTCTCCCTGCTCCCATCTCCCTGCTCCCTGCTCCCATCTCCCTGCTCCCTGCTCCCTTCTCCCTGCTCCCTTCTCCCTTCTCCCTGCTCCCTCTCTCCCTGCTCCCATCTCCCTGCTCCCATCTCCCTGCTCCCATCTCCCTGCTCCCTTCTCCCTGCTCCCTTCTCCCTGCTCCCTTCTCCCTGCTCCCTTCTCCCTGCTCCCTTCTCCCTTCTCCCTTCTCCCTCTCCCTGCTCCCTTCTCCCTGCTCCCATCTCCCTGCTCCCTGCTCCCTGCTCCCTGCTCCCTTCTCCCTCTCCCTGCTCCCTCTCCCTGCTCCCTGCTCCCATCTCCCTGCTCCCATCTCCCTGCTCCCTTCTCCCTGCTCCCTCTCCCTCTCCCTGCTCCCTTCTCCCTGCTCCCTTCTCCCTGCTCCCTTCTCCCTGCTCCTCTCCTCTCCCTGCTCCCTTCTCCCTTCTCCCTCTCCCTTCTCCCTTCTCCCTTCTCCCTGCTCCCTCTCTCTCCCTGCTCCCTTCCTCTCCCATCTCCCTGCTCCCTGCTCCCTGCTCCCTGCTCCCTCTCCCTCTCTCCCTCTCCCTGCTCCCTGCTCCCTGCTCCCATCTCCCTGCTCCCTCTCCCTGCTCCCTCCCTGCTCCCTTCTCCTGCTCCCTTCTCCCTGCTCCCTTCTCCCTGCTCCCTTCTCCCTGCTCCCTTCTCCCTGCTCCCTTCTCCCTGCTCCCTTCTCCCTGCTCCCTGCTCCCATCTCCCTGCTCCCTTCTCCCTTCTCCCTGCTCCCTTCTCCCTGTCTCCCTGCTCCCATCTCCCTGCTCCCATCTCCCTGCTCCCATCTCCCTGCTCCCATCTCCCTGCTCCCATCTCCCTGCTCCCATCTCCCTGCTCCCATCTCCCTGCTCCCATCTCCCTGCTCCCTTCCCTGCTCCCTCTCCCTCTCCCGCTCCCATCTCCCTGCTCCCATCTCCCTGCTCCCATCTCCCTGCTCCCATCTCCCTGCTCCCTTCTCCCTGCTCCCATCTCCCTGCTCCCATCTCCCTGCTCCCATCTCCCTGCTCCCTCTCCCTTCTCCCTGCTCCCTTCTCCCTGCTCCCTCTCCCTGCTCCCATCTCCCTGCTCCATCTCCCTGCTCCCTCTCCCTGCTCCCTGCTCCCTGCTCCCTCTCCCTGCTCCCTCTTCTCCCTGCTCCCTCTCCCTGCTCCCTTCTCCCTGCTCCCTCTCCCTGCTCCCTCTCCCTCTCCCTTCTCCCTGCTCCCTCTCCCTCTCCCTGCTCCCTCTCCCTTCTCCCTGCTCCCTCTCCCTCTCCCTTCTCCCTCTCCCTTCTCCCTGCTCCCTCTCCCATCTCCCTGCTCCCTCTCCCTCTCCTGCTCCTCTCCCTGCTCCATCTCCCTGCTCCCTGCTCCCTCTCCCTGCTCCCTGCTCCCTTCTCCCTGCTCCCTCTCCCTCTCCCTGCTCCCTGCTCCCTGCTCCCTGCTCCCTGCTCCCTCTCCCTCTCCCTCTCTCCCTTCTCCCTCTCCCTTCTCCCTGCTCCCTGCTCCCTGCCCTGCTCCCTGCTCGCACAGGCTGTGCTCGCAGGTGTATGACATCGCTTTCACCGCGCCCGGGCCAGGACATGTTCGCCTCGGTGGCGCCGCGGCTCGGTGCGGATGTTCGACCTGCGGCACCTGGAGCACAGCACCATCATCTACGAGGACCCCCAGCACCACCCGCTGCTGCGCCTCTGCTGGAACAAGCAGGACCCCAACTACCTGGCCACGATGGCCATGGATGGCATGGAGGTGAGGCAGCTGCTCCTGCCCGAGTGCCAGCGCCACTGTGCCGGGGGCGGGCTGCAGGCTGGTTCATACCCAGGGGTTCAGGCTAAGGGGCAGTGCCAGGACCCACGGGGTGGGTAAGGACCACTTCTTGGTGCACTAAGGCCTTAAAGAAGTGACTTGGGCGTTATAAACTTGAGCTTTATGGCTTGTATATACTTCAGCTGATTTTTAAGAGGAGTCTGTGAGAAGCCGGGCAATAATTTTCACATAAAGTCTTAAGTGCAGGTGTTTTAGTCACCTTGCTGTTTCCCAGTCCAGCTTTAGTTTGTTACCAAGGCTACTTCAGGGAAGCACAATTAGTTTGCCACTGTGGCCTTACTCACAAGCCCCCTGTGAGGTCTGACTTCTTTTAAGACACATGACACACTGACCAGCTGGAAGCTGTTCTTCAGGAACAGGGCCTGCTTGCCAGCCACATCCTTTAGGAAAGAGTCACGTTTGTAGCCTTACCTCAAAATATTTCTTATTTTGAATAATTTTTTTAAATGCAGTTTATTAATGTAGCTGGGTTTTGTTTCTCAAGGTTGTGATTCTAGATGTCAGAGTTCCCTGCACCCCTGTTGCCAGGTTAAACAACCACAGAGCATGTGTAAATGGAATTGCCTGGGCACCTCACTCTTCCTGCCACATCTGTACAGCAGGTAAATGTGACCTACAGGGGAACCTCAGATTCTCACTGCATTTGCAAAATCCTCTTCATCCTAAAGTTTATGCAGTTCTCTGCCTGCCTTTTGCTATAGAATACTTGCAATTTAGAAGCCCTTTATTCGTGTCTTTCCTAAAATGTTACAGAAATAGCCACCTACTAGAGTTTGTTGTGTGGAAGTGGTGAGCCCAGTATCCAAACTGTGCATCAGTTCTACTAAGCTCCTGTTATTTTAATGCTCCTTAGCATTTTTTCCATCCTGTTCTTAAATGTTTTCTACTGTTATGAGTTCCACTGATCGTTTGTTTATCAGCTGTCTTGGTTAATGTATAATGATCCAAGTTTACTTTGTTGGAGCGTAGTCGTGTTGTTGTATCTGGCTTGAATATGGGTCAGGACTGGAGCAGCCATATCTTAGCTGGCTCCTTTGGCCACAGGCCTGTAGCAGGCACATCTGGAGATGGTCACAGTCTGATTGTCCTTGCATTTCTTGTCTGTGTGCAGCTGATGATCACCAGGCTCTCATCTGGGACATCCAGCAAATGCCTCGTGCCATCGAGGACCCGATCCTGGCCTACACAGCTGAGGGAGAGATCAACAACGTACAGTGGGCATCCACCCAGCCAGACTGGATAGCCATCTGCTACAACAACTGCCTGGAGATCCTCAGAGTCTAACTTTGCTGCTGCGTGCACAGCGAGGCAGGGCTGTGTCATTCCCCCTCCCCTCTAAAGTAAGAACACCACCAGTCAAGTGGCCAGTATCTGTTGTTGCTTTGCATCTACTGTTACAAGAAACTGTTACAAGAATCGAAGGCAGGGGTCTCCTGTCTCTCAAGACTCTAAAATGCAGAGACCTGCTGAGCCTCTTGGACCTTCTGGGTTCTGGTTTTCTTGTGAAATTCTTTCTCCCTCAGTAAAAGTTCTGTATATTTGTTTGTTGACTGTATTAATAAGCTTGCAGGCTTTTAAGTTGCTGCATATGTCCATGTGTTTGTCAGCCAGCTGAGGCAGCACATCCACCAGTTTAATAGATGCAGGTGCAAAACAAGGTGGGGGGGAAAAAGACAATGATGTTGACAGCCACCTTGGCAGGAATCTTTATCATTCCTGTTGTTGCTGCCTCCAAACTGTTTAAACGTTTGTATGTTTTTTATATATTGGGCTAACTTTCTATTGAGTAAGGTTTTTCTCCCTAATTCTTACTTTTGATATGTGATCCACTTCCACATGTCCAAAGCAGGACCTGTTATGGATACAAACCACAGTAACACTGCAGGCTCCCTGGCAGTAAAGGCCTGCCAGAATTAACTTGCCTTGGCTCCCTGTATCTGGTGACCTGGGCAGAATTTCCTGGTGCTGTGAAGTACAAGTACTTGTTGCACAATTTCTTTACACTTTTCTGATGCTCAAGGCAGTTGTTACTATGGTAGGTCTTATTTTAAATTCTGAGTTTGTGTGTATCCTGCAGTTGTGTTAGCAAGCAGCAGTAATAGGCTAAGGAGGAAGATCCATGCATGAGCTCCCGGGAGGTAAATGACTCCTGAAAAAAATGTATTTGTAATGGACTTGGGAGTGACACTTCCAATCAAATGATTTCCCCTCGGAAGACTTACCTTATCTAACTCAAAATAAAATGGTTTCACACTTTGTAGCTTGCTTGATTGGCAAATAAGGTCAGCAAGATTTTGTGGGTAGGCTGTACTTCAGAGATTGTGTTTGGCCTGTGTTCCTGAAAGGTCTTGAAGGGAGTGCAAAGCAATCTTTTTGTGAGGTATTTACTTTGTACTGCCAGGTCTTGTTGAGTGAATGAGACAAGTCAGAAAAGCTGGTCTGCTGTCCAAAAGAAAGCTGGTTTTTTGAAAGAAATTACTCCCTAATGCAATGCACAAAGGTGGATTTAGAAGAAAATAAACTGTGCCATTGAGACCAAGGTTTGGTATTTGTCATCCTCCTGACTTCAGGGGATGTGCCAAAGGGCTTCTGTTTGGGATAGTGGATCATTCTACAATAGTGCTGTTCAATGAAAACTGAGTGAATTAGGCAAGGTGAAAATCTTTGTTGAAGTCTTACTGTAACACAGATGCTGTGATGAAGGCTCTGCAGTGCTCTCCAATGAAGACATGACAGCCAGAGCTGGTCTGGCAGGATGTGCAGCCCAGATTCCATGTAAGTGTCAGAAATCATCAAAATTCTTTCCACCTAATGAGTATTCACCTGCAGCTCGAGGCAGATTATAAATAGTAGGACATTGGCAAACTTGCATCTCATCAGTTTATGTAGGAAAGGCAGGTTGGGAAAACAATTGCTGTGGAATGGTGAAGCTGACACTGAGAACACTGTCAAATACAGAACAGAATCTGCAAAGTTTTGTCATTCTGGATGTAGAGAAATACCCTTCTGCAGGCTGCTTCTCACTGTGGAGCTCAGAAAAGCCTATCCTCAGGAATTGGATAAGAATTCATTCGGGACAGCTGTATTCCATCTCTCCTTTTGATAGCAGAGAACCAAGAGACTAACACTGTTCAAGCTGATGTTCTGTGAGTGACACTGTGTTCAGTTGTGGGATTTCTGACAAAGCTTGGTTTGACTTGAAGGTCAATTTTTTTATTAGCAGCAGTACTGAAAATTGTGTTCCACAGGCTTTAGGTAGATGTCAGAGCAGTGTTAGCCAAACAGTTAGTTATCACTTTTTACAACAGCACTTGGTCTGAAACTGGAAAAAGCTTATGTAGAATGAGGTGAAAACTGGGGTTTTCTTAGCAGGAGTGGTTAATGGCATCCATGGCTTTAGCAGTCACCTGAAATGCATTCACAGGCTTGTCATGCTCTGTTTAATTACAAATGGCAGGCTAAGCATGCTGCTGCTAAGAGAACTGCCAGCATTGTCAGTACTTTCCATGTCCCCTTTGTGCTTCAGAGTTTATTCCTGTACACATTGCATGAGTCGAAGATGAATGCTAAGATGATGAGAAGAGAGCTAGAGTAAAGGGACTCGTGGTCTGAATAGCCAGGTAGATTCTGCTTCTGTTGAAAAACAATTCTCTTGGGGACCTGAAGAGCATCCAGTGTCAGTTCCTCCCCCTATGAAGCTGATGGAAGTCTGTTTGTGGAATTGTGTACTTATTCCAAATGCACCAAAGGCAAGTGAAGGAATCTTGGAGGCTCCAGTGGATTCTAAATAAAGCCTATATCCTGGTTTTTTAGCCAGTTTGAGTACCTTCTGGATCTACAGCATATTGCTTTGGGCGTAATCCATTGTCATTCTTCACATGAAATTACATTTTAAATCACTGGAGACTGTTTTGGCACAGGGAAATGATACTTAAAATATCTTCAAAGATGTCACTTGAAAGGTTAATGAGTGAAAAGACATGAAAATCCTCATGGGTGATATGTTCTGTAGTGCAAATGGCACTTCTCTGTAGACAAGGAAGGGAAAGACTGGTGCCCTTTTGCCCTGACCCAGTGACAGGGAGGGAATGCTCTGCTTGGTGTTCATCTGCAAGATAAAACAAACCCTGACACTTGTCACTGGAGCCTGTGAATTGAAATACACAGTTTATCGTATTTCCCATTCAATTTCATTGGGTGTAAAGTGCCAGGTGAGCATTATTTTCCCCAAAAGTTCCTGAGAAGGAATACTTTGCTATTCAGTTTCCATTATTTGGTGCTTACTGCACAAGCAAAGGATACAGGACAACTGCTTGCAAATACCTCGTGTTTTTTGAGCAGAAAGTAACGTTAAGGGAAGGGCAAACACAGGTGAGCAAAGCATGTGCTGCTGTTGGTACAGGCCAGGCTGATTCTGGGACAGAAATACTTATGAGTTAGGTAGTTCTGTTTCACTTTTCCAGCTGATTAATTCAAGAGACTAAACTATTTGGATGTTATGGTCTATTTAAACCAAGCTTTCCACATGTTCCTAATATTATGTGGGCATCCTGCTGTCTCTCAGCCAGGAGATGTTGAGTATGTAAAACTTGTTAGTGAGGTGAAAACCAGCAGTTAACAAGTTGAATATTGAATCTGTGTGATGTGCCAACTCAGAGAATTGTCTAAATGAGGAGAGCTATGGTAGCTTGCATCTATGGGAATTGTACTTGTGTGTGCAGGGATTTGAAAGGCAAGGATTTGAGTGCTTTGACAATCTATTTAGAAAGAAAACACAGTGGTTTCAAATAATATGAAAGGAGAGTGCTAAAACAGGTTGTTTCTTATGGAACCTTGAAATGTATTTAACAGGGGAGACATTGCCTCTCATAAGTCAAAGTTAATGATCCTTTCAAAACTTAGCTGTAATTACTCTCCTGAATGTTCTGGATAATAGTAAGAAGCTCTGTTTTTGCCTCGTGGTGCAATGAGAAGCTGCCTCAGTCTCAAGTGTAGATCATGGCCTGCAGAAACCAGGTGAGGGGAGGAGTCTGATGTTCGGGATCCACAGATGTTCTCGTGCTTGTTGTCAATGGAAATGAGGAGCTGAGTGTGTCAGCTTTGTTCTCTTGCAGATGGCACTTTAACAAGTATATTTTTGGTAAGATTAGGAGGAGAGTCATCTTTTCCTCAGCCCTTGTAGGGTAGGCATTTGTCCGTGTTGTGTAGAAAATGTTAAATAATAACCATCACCAAAATCCTAAATAATGACCATCACCAAAATCCTAAACTGGGGACATAGTGGACCCCAGCTTGTTTTTACTGAAAGCCAAAAATATGAGCACTTGAGAAGGCTGTAAATGTTAAACTGAAGCTTCATGTTCTGACACTGCCCTGTAAGGCCAAGCCAAGGGAGGTCGTGCTGCATGTCCCCAGAGGATCCTTTTTGTTTGGGAACTCAGTGGTGTTTGGGAATCCTTTCTACCATCAGAACATGATGGTGGCAGTGCTGGGTTGGTTGTGTAGGGATGTGCCAGGATTCTTTGGATAACTTGAATTTTATGAGAGTAAAACTGCAGCTGCTGCCTGTAAATTCACACAGCCCAAAACACTGACCTGGCCAGCCTGTTAGTGGTGTTTGAACTGCTTCCAGACACCCTGGGAGGGATGGACAGCAGCACAGGCAAGCTCTGCCACAGCAGACTGCACAGTTCCAGTCCCATCAAGGTACCAAAGGGTTGGGTTTTCCCTCTGCTCATAGCAAAGTGGCTCTGCCACCTCAGATGCACGCTGCTGTCCTGTCAGATCCTCTCTAACGTGTGTTCCCTGCTTTCTGCTCTCAGACCAATATTCCAGAGCAAGCCTGTACTTGCTGTTCTGTGAACATGGAAGGCAATGAGCAAGACACTGTCGACTGTCCCAGTTTCTCTTAATCTTTGCAGAGAATCCAGGGAATTAATTGTATGTGGCACTTAGAGAGCACTTTCTGATGCAGCTGTACTTCCCCTGCTTACCCAAGAAGAGTCAAAAATGTTTCATTCTTGAGGGTATTGAGGAGAGTTTAGGATGCCCCTGACTTCCAATCAGCACCTTTCACCAGCAGTAAAAAGAACAGTAATTAGAAATGCAGCTAAATACCAGGCACTGAAGGCTCACCTGGTGCTTCATGGCAGACACCAGATGCAGAGAAACCTGTGAGAGTTGCTGCTGCCTGTTTCAGGTGACAGCTGTGTCTGCCAAGGACCTCAGTGGCCTTTTGTGTAGCCTCTGATACCCAGCATCAAGCAAGAATTTCCATAGTCATAAAAATATTATCTCAGTGGCTTCCATCAAGTTTGTTTCTTTTCAGGAAATCTAACAAAATTAAGGCAAAAAGCTATTTCCTGACAAAATATTGTGGCCACGTGCAGCTGTGAACCCATGGTCCAGCTCCCATCCCTCGGAGTTTGCTTCCCATGTGCAGCTCCAGCCCCCTCCCGGTGCTGAGGATGGGTCTGTGGGATCTGAGCCCGGCAGAAAGGCAGGGACCAGAGCAGGACAGAGTCCCAGTGCGCCTGGAGAAAGGTATGTTGCTTTTTTTGACAACTTGGGAAACAGGAATTATGAAATCTATTTTAAAAGAACCCTTTTTTTAACTCTTGGGTTGCTAGCAGTGTAAAATGTAATTTAAATGCATTTTTGTTACCGGTAGCCGAGTAGGAGATACGACTTCTAGGTGTGTTTTCCCTTCTGCTCTTCCCATTCACAGTCCCATTGTGGTAATTTCCTGAAGGTGTAATCTTTGTAGCATGATTGTACAAACATCCATATGAGATTCCTGACTTCTTGTTCTCACTAGAGTATGTTAAAGCAATAGTAATTTACTTTTGTCCTTTTCTCCACCTGCAACTTCGCTACTGTTTTGTCCTAGAGGAATCCCAGTATCCTGCTATTCAACAGACATATATTGTTGACATGGATAACTGCAGCATCCCTATATTCCTTTATTTTTATGGAGAAAATATAAAAAAGTTTGTTACAATGGATTTTAACACCTGAGTCGTGGAACCATATTGTTGAAACTGTAAATTTTAAGGAAATTTTCTGAACTTGCTTGAAAGTGGAATGTTGCATCCTTTTATGCTATTTCCTGCTTCCTATGTAGTTTTATTCAGATTTTTTAACCTTCTTTCTAAGTTTTGGCCTCCTGTGTATTAGGTACAGTATTTTCTGCCTTTCATACTTTGTAATAAAAATGGAACATTTGTAGATTGACTGCAGTTCACTGTGTGATGAGTGAAAACCTGGGGGGAGCAGGGAACTACAAATGAACTTCATTTCTTCTGTGTGGAGTTTGCTGCTGTAAGAGGAGGCTGATTGCTTTGCCTTGTCTCTGCAGAGCTGGTGAAGTACATTGATCCCTCATCCTACAAATACCCAAAAAACCTGACAATTCCAGCTACTCCTAAGTTGCAAGAATCCCCAAACAGTTATGTCATTAGGAACCCAGTTATGGCAGAACTCCAACAGAATGGTTAGTGCAGCTGTACATTAAACATTTCCTTTCTTAAAAATCTGCTGTAGGTCCCTGTTTTCCAGTGTTGTTTCTGCTCATGTTTTCCAACACTTTGCTTGTTCCCTGCACGAGCAGGAATTATCTGCTGTGTGGTTTTCTTTGTAAGACAAGGGAAGAGGGATTTTTATAGAATTCAAGTAATTAGTCTCTGAGGGGCTTTGAATGTAGGCAAAGTGAAAACAAAGCAATTGGGAACCTCTGCAGCTCTAAGTCTCTCCTGGGCTGGGTGACCTCTCTTAAAGGGTGTTTTTTCCACACACTCAGTCACTGCTGTCATGTCTGGAATTGGGACCAAGAGGGGAATAGAGTGGCAGAGCTTGGAAATTTGTACCTTAGGGCCTTGGCAAGCGGGGCTGATGACTTCCTTAAGTATTTAGATTAAATCTAGTTCAACTAAACGGTTGGATTTCTTTCTAATTCTTTGTGTACTGGCTTTGAAATAAAAACTTATTAAGCTTTACGACCACAGTGGAAAGAATTGCCTGCAAAGATGCTGCAGTGGTTTTAAGCTATATATGGACTTTGTGTTAGTAACCCCTGCTCAGAAAAAATACTTTTTTTCTAAGAATTGTTTGTCTTTTCCCCTTGAAATGTATTTGTATCCTCATAGATTATTTTTCCTCTGAATCTCTGCTTTGGAATACTCCAGAGATACTTTCTCAGCTAACACTATGGTGGAAGGAGTCAGCTTGTGCAAATTGGAGTAGTGCAAAAAGTGTTGGACTCGTGGATAATGGGTGAAGCAGGTTACCTGCCAGTGTGGCAAAACAAGTGCCATAAAACAATGTAGAGGAACATAGGCAGAAAAAAAAGATGAGAGGGTTCTGCCTTTTGTAACTATTATGGAACAGCCAACATCTGGCACAGCTGTCTTGCTCTGTGACCATGGGAAAGTCCCTGCTCTGATACCAGCTATAAGTATAATTGCACATAATTAATCAGCAATCAGTAAATGGCTCAAAAATACTTGAAGGAAAGGAAACTCTCCGTGGTAACACAATGCACAGCAATAGCTGCAGGGAAAAAGTCGTCTCTGAGATTATTCTGGGGCCTGTGACTGGAAGAAGCATTTAATTTTGAGCTTTTTCATTTGAGCTGTTCTAGAAACCATCCAGACTGTCAGCTCAGAGGAAGCAATGATCTAAAAGGATATCATATTTTTAATGTCCTTCCTCCCCTTCCTTCTCTGATTTTGCCGTTCCAAAGGCAGAACAGCTGCTGGTTTTTCAGCGGTTTCAGAGCCCCCTCTGCTGGAGCGCTGCTGGCAGCCAGGACAGGGGCAGGAGGAGCACGCCTGCTGCTCCCGGCCGAGGCTGCTGCCGGCGTGTCGGAGCGCAGCTTCACCCGGTTCGTGTCTGCTGCCGGGGCCACATCTATCCTGCCGTGCTGGCCTAGAGTTGGGTGATGATGACAGTGTTCCATTCGCTTTGGTTTTAAAGCTGAGATCACAACAAGAGATTTTTAGGAGAGACAGAACTGCCTGGAATTAGTGGGATTACTCTTGTGTCTGCAGAAGACAGTGCAGAACCCTTTGGTGCATCCTTTAGATTGGATGCCCCATCCCCATCAGTGTCCCAGGCCAGGTTGGACAGGGCTGGGAGCAGCCTGGAGCAGTGGGAGGTGTCCTTGCCCATGGCAGGGGATGGCATGGATGGGCTTAAAGGTCCTTCCAACCCAAACAATGTAAGAATTCTCCGGTTCTATTTACAAGGTTTCTCCTCCTCACCCCTTTTCGTGGTAGTGGAGTGCAAGATGTAGAATAAGTAAGTTTTGGCATGGGACAAGGCTCAGTCTGGAGCCTTCTCAGCTCCCCAGGAAGGATGTGTCTACCTAAACAAGAAGGGAAGCAGGAAGGAAAGAAGAAATAGTACATCTGATAGACGTGACCCATTTCCTTCCCGTGTTTTCCTTCAGGCACGAACCCTGTCCGTGACAAGGACTGCTGGCGGGTTGGCATCTCCATTCACTCCCGATGAAGCATCCCTCATTATTTGCAGGTTTGTCAAGCAGTGCCACCCTTTGGAGCAGGAGAGGAGGGGCAAACACTGCTCTCTGCTCTGGACTGCCCAGTGCCAGGAGCCAGGGAACGGCCGGAGCTGTGCCAGGGCAGAGTTCGCTTGAATAGAAGGAAAAGCTTCTTCCCCGAGGGGGCGGGAGCACTGCTCTGGCTCCTCAAGGGAGTGCCCAGGTGTGCCCAGGTGTGCCCAGGATGAGGGTGATGCTGATAACGATGGGTGCGGGGCAATAAACGGCGGGGGACAGCAGCCCCCCCATTTTTGGCCGCGGGTCCCCGGGCCTTACGCCATTTGCGCAGCCGGCGCTTCCGCGATTGGCGAGACTGGCGTAATTTACGCGATTGGCGTAACGCGGCCCCGCCCCGGTCCCCCCCGTCCCGCCGCGGGCTCGGAGCGCAGCGACCCCCGGCACACGGAGCCCCCGCACACGGAGCCCCCCGCACACGGGGCTCCCCCCGGCACACGGAGCCCCCGCACACGGAGCCCCCGGCACACGGGGCTCCCCCCGGCACACGGAGCCCCCCGGCACACGGGGCTCCCCCCGGCACACGGGGCTCCCCCGGCACACGGAGCCCCCCGGCACACGGGGCTCCCCCCCGCACACGGAGCCCCCCGGCACACGGGGCTCCCCCGGCACACGGGGCTCCCCCCGCACACGGGCTCCCCGCACACGGAGCCCCCCGGCACACGGTCCGCACTCGGGCTCCCCCGGCACACGGGGCTCCCCCGCACCGGGCTCCCCCCGGCACACGGAGCCCCCCGGCACACGGGGCTCCCCGGCACACGGGGCTCCCCCCGGCACACGGGGCTCCCCGGCACACGGGGCTCCCCCGGCACACGGGCTCCCCCGGCACACGGGGCTCCCCCGCACACGGGGCTCCCCCGGCACACGGAGCCCCCGCACACGGGCTCCCCCCGGCACACGGGGCTCCCCCGGCACACGGGGCTCCCCGGCACACGGCTCCCCGGGCTCCCCCGGCACACGGGCTCCCCCGGCACACGGGGCTCCCCCGGGCTCCCCCGGGCTTCCCCCCGGCACACCGGGCTCCCCCGGCCGCGCTCCCGCCGCTCCCAACTCCCGAGAGCCCCTGGGAACCGAAACCAACCGCGACCCAGGCTGCGAGGGGTTAATCCCGCGGCAGGGGCGGTAACGGCAGCGCGGGAAGAACGGGGTTCAGACTGACAGACAGCAGGATTCGATGGATACTGGGAAGAAATCCTTCCCTGTGAGGGTGCCCGGAGCAGCTGGGGCTGCCTGGATCCCTGCAGTGTCCCAGGCCAGGCTGGACAGGGCTGGGAGCTCCTGGCACAGTGGGAGGGTCCCTGCCAGGGCAGGGGGCACTGGTGGGCTGTGAGGTCCCTTCCCACCCGAACCATTCTGGGATTCTGTGATTATGCACAAAAGCAGTGCAGTATTAAGGACGTAGTAAAAGTCAGAAAGGAATTATGCTTTTTTTTTTCTCAAGTTACACATAAAAGGGGCACTTATTTTGGTAGATTGGGTTCCAGCTTGTCGGGAAAAAAAAAAAAAAAAAAAAAAAAAAAGAAGAGAAACAAGTGTGAAGGTCTGTAGTGGTCCAAAAAAAGTCCTGATGGCACTTGCATGTAGATAGTGATATGAGAAGGTCTGTGAAATGGGGAAACCACAAATCAAGAGATAAAATTGCTGGTTTACGCATTAGGCTTGACAGGTGGGTGAAGTGATGAGCTGTTAAGGACAAATCATTCTATTTTTATTGGTAAAGGAGGGTGGGGGAAAGCTTCAGTGAAATCCAGACACCCTGGGCAGTTGGAGATGGGAAGAGCGAGTTCCACCAGGGTGGGTGTCTCCTACCATCTGCCGGGAGCTGCTGGCTCCTGTCACAAGCTGCCACTCACCAGTCTAATATCTTTTGGACTCAGTAAACTGAGCCTCTACACAAAGGACGTGGAATCATTCTCATTTAGCAGGACTTCAACTGAGAATTTTATATGCAAACATGTAGGAACTGCGAGATAGGCAAAGATAACAAATGGTGAGGTGATGATGGAGTGGTTTGAAATCGGAGCTGGTGCAGTGAGGAGCTGATCCTAAATTTCTGCCTCCCGGGGCGTGGGGTGGGCTCTTCCCTCTCTTAGAAAAGCCTTTTTATAATGATCCTGGCACAAAGAGTGAGCATTAAAATCAAATTTGGCGATGAATAAAAGTGGGAGGCTTCAATAATATGAGGGAACTGGAGTATCTTGGAGATTGGATGACTGAAGAGTGAGAAATAGAGATGAGATGAAATGTAGCAGCAGAGAGTGCAAGGATGTGAATTTATGGACAAGGAGAAATCTGTGGAGGATACCAAGAGTGTTTTATTGGAAATTAGTGAGAAAAGGAAACTGAGATTTAGTGGTTGGTACAGAACAGTGACGTGCCATCATGAAGCTGTGAAAAAGTGATTCCAAGATCAGTAATGATGCTGTCAAATGAGGAATTCAAATGGGAGCAGGGGCAAAAAGCTACCAGCTTGATACCACAAATACAAGGCTTGCATTAAGAAGGAAAAGTGGCTGGATTTCTTTTGCAATGAAGCCTAAAAGATACGATTATCTTCAAGATGTATTTAGAGAGAAGATTCCAGGGAACAGGAGAGTATTTTTAAAATAAAAGGACAATCTTGACATGAAAACAAATGCCTGCAAGCTGTACATAAAAGTGGGATAAAGTAGACAGGAGAGTTAGAAATGCTTTCAAGCCTCAGAGCAAGAATATGGGAGGGACTGAAGAGAAAGAGAAGTTTAAACACAGCATCAGCCTAGTTTTAAATGGGAACTTCAGGCTCTGAAAGGCATTGAGTCCAACGTTGTGCCCGAAGCAGGGCAGCTTCTCCCCGGGGCAGGAGAGGAGCCAGGGCAGGCTGGAGCTCGGGCCAGGGCTCTTCCCGCAGCGCTGCCCTGCCCGGGGAAGGGGCAGAGCCCGAGGCTGCCGGAGCTGCAGCAGCCTTTGGGCAGCGCCCGGGGATGCTCGGGGATCGCTGCGTCTGTGCATCCCTTTCCCTGTGTCTGTGTCTGCCTGGTATGGCACTCTAAGAGCTTTTTATTACCTAGACAGTTTAAAAAAAAACAAAACAAAAAACAACAACAACAAAAAAGTCAGTTATATTACAGATAATGTTGTCATGTTTTGACTAAGTCCCAAATTCCTCCTGATGTGTAGGTTCAGATTCCTGTGCTTGTTCACAATTTCCTTTCCAGTCTAGTCTCCTTCTCCGTGTGTCCTATCCGGGTTCCGCACCCCCTTTGACATTGCTGCCGTGCAGTTCGTGAGCAAACCCACTCACAGACCACTGAGCTTGCTGCCAGACCTTTGCCAGATCGAAGCGGCAGCTGAAACATCTGCCCGAGGTGGGTTTCCCAGCAGCACAGTGGGTTCCCACGACAGGGAACCGGGGCTGGGCTGTTCGAAATAACAACCCCCTTCTGCTGTTCCTTTCGTGGAAAAGTCACTGCGAGCACCATCCTGCAGGTGGGATGGACACGGAAGCAGGGAAAGAGCAAGGCTGGGTGCTGGTTTCCAAGATTTGATTTAAACAGAGTCCGTGGCAGGGGGTGCAGCGAGAGGATCTTTACATCCCTTGGACCCGAGGCGTTGGTGATGGGGGCAGAGCTGCGCTGGGCCGGACCAGCCTAACGCGATCTTTAATTATAATCCGTTCGCTAATTGTAAGGACACCTTCCCTGCCGTTAGCCCCGAGAGCTAATTCATTAATTCATTAATTCGTTAACTCATTAATTCATTAACTCATTAATTCATTAACTCATTAACTCATTAATTCATTAACTCATTAACTCATTAATTCATTAACTCATTAATTGCCGCAGGCGCGCCCCGCGGCCCCGCCCCGCCCGTCACTTTGATTGACAGCGAGGGGGGCGTGGCCTGCGCGCCCCGCCTCTCGGCGCGCGACGGAGGGGGCGTGGTTCTACGGCGGCGCAGTGGGGCCCCCCCCGTGATTGACAGCCGGCTCCGCGGGAGAGGCGGGGCGGGCGCGCGGCTGCTCGCGCGCCCATTGGCCAGCGGCGCCGTCGGGTGCGCGCGGCGGCGGCGCGGATTGGCCGGCGGCGGCGGCGCCGCTGTGATTGGCAGCAGGCGGCGGGTGCGCGGCGGCGCCGAGCGGTTTGTTTTGCGGGCGGCGGCGGCGGCGGGCCCGGCCCGGCCCGGCCCGCTCGGCCCGGCTCGGCTCGGCTCGCCCCGGCAGCGCCCGGCCCGGCCCGGCCCGCTCGGCCCGGCGTCGGCCCCGGCTCGCTCGGCCCGGCTCGGCAGCGCTCGACTCGGCCCGGCTCGGCAGCGCTCGGCCCGGCTCGGCTCGCCCCGGCAGCGCTCGGCCCGGCCCGGCCCGCTCGGCCCGGCTCGGCTCGCTCCGGCAGCGCCCGGCCCGGCCCGCTCGGCTCGCCCCGGCAGCGCTCGGCCCGGCCCGCTCGCCGCGGCAGCGCCCGGCTCGGCCCGGCCCGGCCCGGCTCGGCTCGGCCCGGCGGCAGCAGGCGGCGGCGCGGGCCCCGGGAATGCGGCGGCTCTGAGCCCTCCCCTCGGGCCGGCCGCCATGGAGCCGCGGCGGTGACAGCGCCGTCCCGCAGCGCCCGCGAGAGCGGCGCCGCCGCCCGCAGACATGGGTGAGAGCGGCGGGGCCGCGCAGGGGGCGGCGGGGCTCGGCCGGGGGGCGCGCGGGGGCTCCGCGGGGGCTCTGCCTCGGGAATGGTGGATTGCCGAGGATTTGGCTCGAATGGTGAAGATCCGTGTGCGGGAAACGCGCCGTGCCCCGGGCCTCTGCCGCTCTCGGCTCGGGCCGAGCTCGGGGCGCTCCTTCAGCCTCCGGCAGGAGTTGGCTCTTCTTCGCACGGGAATTGTTGTGCTCCGGCTTATTCGGGGAAATTTTTTGGTGTTAAGTGCAGCTTGGGCGTCTATCAAAATAGATTTTCCTTTATGGAGCTCCCCCCAGGTTCTCATTTGCCATTCTTAGCCCAGACAGCAACATGTAAAAACAAGCAAGGGAGTTGAGAGAACCCTTTTTCAAGAGGAAAACGTTGTTATGAGGAGTTGCCGTGACTGAATTTGATTGATGAATTCAAATTAATTTGGATTTGGACTGTATGTCCTGTTCGAAGAACTGCTTATGGAGGGGGTCTTGTGCTTCCTAATTCCTTCTTCAGCTTAAAGAGAACTGCTAGAATTAAACTTTTAATTGCTTTAAACCAGAACTTTACTCACATTTGCATGTTGACGAGGAAATTCCTGCTGTTCTAAGTCTGGAGTTTCATGGCTTTGTCGGCTACAACTTTAGTGTTTCTTCCCTGTAACCAAGTTGAGTTTTCTAAGACTCTTCTTCATTTACTCTAGGTGCATAATTAGCTTTTATACCTTAAATCCAAAAAGTATTGTAGATGTTATTCTACAGCTACTTCAATATCTTTTTACTCTGTTTTGATTTGGTAAATACAACAAATTGATGCAAATTCATCACTAGGTTTCTCTGCTACAAAGAGAGGAAGAGTGTAATCCAGTCTGTTCAGAGCAGCAGGGTGGTTCATAAAATGGTTTAGAAGTAGGATTTCCATGGAAGTGTTTTCCAGTGGCAGTTGGACCTGTGTTTGTAAACACGTGAGTGCAGAATGAAAAAAATACAATTTTATGGACTACATTGTGTGTATCATGGCACAGCTGCAAGCAGATCCCTTTGTAATGGGGAAAACGTAAATTCATTCAGCATCTGGGCTCGATAACCTGATTAATCACGGATAACGGGCTGACTGTCACACTCCGATTTTCTTTAATCCGGTGTTCCTTGACCCACCTGAAGGACACGCGGGGTGGTCGTGCCAGGGTTCGCAGGAGCTCCCGCGGTCCGAGCCCGGCACAAACGGCACCGTGCCGGGGGTTCTTCCCTGCAGGCGCTCCTTGGCGGCTCGAGGGGCTCTGCCGGCAGCGGGCAGTGGGGCTGGCTGGGCCCGGGACCCCTGCCCCTTCCCCCGGGCTCACTGCCCCCGAGCTCTGCCCCTGCCCCTTCCCCCGGGACCCCTGCCCCTTCCCCCGGGACCCCTGCCCCTTCCCCGGCTTGCCCCGCGGGCTCTGCCCCTGCCCGCGGGCTCTGCCCCTGCCCCTTCCCCCGAGCCCCCTGCCCCCGGGCTCTCCCCCTTCCCCCGAGCCCCCTGCCCCCGGGCTCTCCCCCTTCCCCCGAGCCCACTGCCCCCGGGACCCCTGCCCCCGGCCTCTGCCCCTTCCCCCGGGACCCCTGCCCCTTCCCCCGGGACCCCTGCCCCTTCCCCCGGGCTCTGCCCCTTCCCCTGTGTCTCTGTCCCTTCCCTGTCCCTGTCCCTGCTCCCCGCAGCCTTCCCCCCGGCTCTGCCCCTGCCCCGGGCTCTGCCCCTGCCCCTGTGTCTCTGTCCCTTCCCTGTCCCTTCCCTGTCCCTGTCCCTGCTCCCCGCAGCCTTCCCGCGATCCGCTCGCTCTTCCTGCCTGTGTCACTTCCTTCCCTTGGCTGACACGCACCCAGTGACACGCCTGCAGGTTAGGATCTGCTCAAATCCCACTCTTTTCTTTTAACTTGGGAATGACAAGAGGGACCCCGAATATAATCTACAGGGATAAGCCTCACAGTGCTCTCTTGATTTTTCCTCTCACTCTGCAAACCAGGTGACTTGTGATTTCCTACAGCTTGTGCACAGCAGCATTTGGGTACCACTAAAACTGTCCACAGCAAAGAACTCAAAATGAAACTCTCTGCAAGCTTTTTTGAGACCTCTAACCTTTTAGACACAGTTTGTCTAAAATTTCCTCACTGTCTCTGGATCTGCCACTCGCTCGCCCAAACCAGCCTTGCTGTTGTGGTGGTAGATAACAAATGCACAGATGTGTTCACTTCTTTCTCTTTTAAACCACTTAGGCATCATATGTCCCACTATGACACCATATAAAAACATGATCCTGGGTTAGGGGGTTCACAGACTTCCTGTTTTTATCTATCTGCAGATACTTTTGATGTTCTAACTTTGTGATTTTTTTTTTTTTTTCCTAAACTGTTTCCATTCCTGTCTTGTTCAGACCTGTGTAACAAATGACAGACTGGTTCAAGTAAATGCTGTGTGGAGAGGAACAGCTTTCCCTGTGAGCAGCAGTTTGCTTTTATCGAAGTTATAAAAATCCTGGAGTGTAGTTTTTAAAACATGAAAAGCATTTCCTGGACAACATCTTTCCCGCACAAAGCAGAACTGTGTTTCCCAGACCTACTGGAGACCAGGCAAAACAGGGTCTCTCAGTGCTCCAAAAATTGCTTCATTTTCATTTGTAGCAGCTTCTGCATTGTACAGTTAATGTAATGCTGCTCCACATGCTTCTCCAAGTCAGTCTGTGGAAATCCTCTGGATGGAAATAAAGAAGTATTCACGCTTCTCGGCATCAAATCCATCACAGTGCTGTCTGCACCAGATACAATTTTTCCCTACACGAGCTCAGATCAATATTTGCCTTTATTTTTTTACTTTTAAGAGATAGATACTGTGTCATACCCTACCTCATCAACATGGGGATGAATTACAGGATGTATGGTTTAGTAGTAGGGAGCCAATAGCTCAGTGTAAGACTGCTAAGAAATGTATAATAAGGCTCAAACTCACCTGAAGTTGTTCCATCCCTTTTATTAGAACATTAACTTTTCCGGTTTTCTGAAGATAAATAATAATTCAGTGTTGGAATGACTGCAGTGAGTGGGGTGCAGACCTTGCAGGGCACTGACTGTTTATAGAATATCCCGAGTTGGAGAGGACCCGCAGGGATTGTGGATCCAACTCCTGGTCCTGCTCAGGGCACCCTGGCAGTCCCCCCTGTGCCTGAGAGTGTTGAGCCTCTAGTGCTAGCCAGATGCTGCCCTTCAGAGTTTGTGCTGTAAGTTCACAGGTTTATTTATCAGCTGATAAATAAATTCTCCCCGCAGCCGAGCTGCAGGCTGTAGTTGGGACACATGGATGAGTCCTGTGTGCCCCCAGAGTGCCTGCTGACTGCACACAGCCTGCACCCCCATCAGACACCTGTAGCCAGCCATTGCATCCACCCATCTTTGTGTTCCAGGGGTGATACCGTTTAGAGGAGAATTCTTTTTCCTGGACTTGATTTCTTGTCATGAGCCCTCAGTTATAAACTGCTTTCATAGCTCATTTGCTTCTTGCCCAAAGGAACTCTGCCAAGACAAGCTCTTCTTCATCCTCCTGGTATCTGGCCAAACCTAAACTGCACTGTAGTGGAAAATTTGTGTCCCAGCTCTTCCCTGAGTGTTTTGGGTGGTAGGAACCTCGGGATGTTCCAGGCCACAGGTTGTAGTATTTTGTTGTGCACGGTTTTCAGCCTTTGTCTGCCAGGTGACTCAAAGGCTGTTCTTAATACCATCAAAATGAAAGAATACCAGTAAATTGGAGACACTCCAGTAAAGGTAAAAGGTTAAATGTTCAACTGTAAAGTTGGAAACTTAAAAAAAAAAGTTGTGCCGTTGCCTACCTGGAACTTTAGCTTTATTCACAGCTGTTTCTTCATATTTTTGTCCCACAAGGGGTTACTTAGTGCTGAGATAGATCCCAGCAATTATTTCCTTTGGCTGATGTGCTTCTGGAAAAGCAGCCTCTTGCTTTGGTTGTGTTACTTACACCCCTTGCTCCTTTCACACGCAGTTGGAATGTCAAGGAGTGCTCTCCCTTCTCCACTGCCACAATGTGGTTATTGTCTCATTTGGCTTGTCTTGGACAGCAGAGGTTTGGTGGGTTTGATTTGGATTTTTTTATATTCTCTGCTCTGCATTCGTTTTTCAAGATTTTTTCTGTAATTAACACCTTCTGCAGATGCACTGGGAGATTTCTTTCATTCCCTTTCATTACCTGGTCTAGGTTTGACATTCCTGGTTTTTGGTATAACATTCTGGAGTTGACAGTGGCTGTATCTCAGATGCTGGCTGCTCTCAGGACTGAGTGAGGACTCCCAGTACCTGAGGAGAGCCTGCAGGAAAGGTGGAGAGACTTTACAGGGGCCTGCATGGACAGAGCATGGAATGGCTTCCCACTGGCAGGATGGATGGGTATTGGGAGAAAATCCTCCCTGTGAGGGTGGCAGGCCCTGGCCCAGCTGTGGACAGGGCTGGGAGCCCCTGGGGCAGTGGGAGGGTCCCTGCCAGGCAGGGGGGCACTGGGTGGGCTGTGAGGTCCCTTCCCACCCAAACCACTTTGGGATTCTGTGAAAGCTAAAACAGGCCTGGGCAGAGCTCTGGTTTAGCAGAGATAATCCTGGTATGACTTCTGTTCTGACTGGACTGCTTCAGATGTTTCCTCCTTACAAAGAGGTGTATTTTTCCTGTTCTGCTTTTAACTTTTAGCAGGATTTGCTCCCTGCATGCTTTCCAGGCTGTATGTGTCCCACATCTGTCATCTTTCAGCATTGCGAAAATCTCGTTTGTTATTCAGACGTTGATTAATTATGAAGCCAGTCTTCTGCATAAAACATAAGCAAACTGCTTTGGAGAGACTCATGAACAAATGCACGACACGAAATTGCAGAAACAAATAGTCCCAGTGAGTCCCTTTTACAGAGAAGTACAGATGTGAGTCAGCCCATCAGTGGATGTTCAGCAGCTGTTCCCAGGACAGCTCTTCCAAATGCCAGTGGTTACCCATCCAGCCAGTGCCATGCATCAGGGACGAGTGTGTAGCCATGGTGGATTCTTAAAATTAAGTTTCAGGTATTTACAAATCAGCTTTGAAAATGTTCATTTCCATTGAAACTCCTCGAGGTGGCATAGTGAGGGAAGAAAGGAGGAACTGTGCACATCAGGCACTGCACACCTGACACACCATGCTGAGCAGGGCTGTGATAACCTCGTTTGGTTCACATCACTTCCAGGAGACCCACTTAGCAAAGAAGAAAGATTTACATTCAGAACTAGGGTTGAGGTTCTCCCAGACTCTTTCAGAAAGGGCAGATTCCCGTGGGCATGTCCAGAGCTGATCAAATCATTGCTTTGAATTCCTGAGTAATGCCTCAATATCAGGAAGGATTTAACTGAGTGTGTTCACTGCCAGGGAGCCCACACTTTATCCCCAAAACCTTTCTGAGTCTTGGTGTGTGATTCAGCAGCCAGGCAATCCAGAGGGCAGGAGTGTGCCAGGACAGAGGGACAGCTGAGGTGCTGCTGGCTGTGGCACAGTGCCCAGTGCAGCCCCATTTTGGACAAAACTTCACTTGGCAGCTTCTTTTACCTTTTGCACTATCAAGGAATTATCCTTGCTCAAGTAAAGGATTCGTTTCCATAGTTTTTAGACCTTCATCTAGCATCCATCACGGCCCAGCTACTGTGCATTTCTCTCCTTTTACATCTTTGTTTTTTTCTCTAAACACAAATTTCTGCTAAATATCACCTCTCAAAACTAACAGGCAAGGGAGAGAATAAATTGGTTACATCGGGAATCGTCAGAAAGTAATTCTTAGTCAATGGAACATACTAAAAACCCAAACCAATGTGTGTTTTTGTATTGCTGCAAGGCAAGAAGCCTTGGATTGGACCTGCTGCGTTGCACTTTGCCAGCAGACAGTGTTCTTAGTGCTGGACAGCTTGAACCTGCTCAGCAGATCTTGAAATCTCATTAAATGGTTTGCATTTTATTCCATCAGCTTGTTCTGAGGGAAGGGAGGAACGTGTTGGGGCAATCAGTGCAAGTGGGTTTTGTGTTCACAGATACTCCAGGATGAACCTTGGTCCAGATTTTCATTTCTCTTTCTGCTGGTTTGCTCCACCAGCAAGCACGAATTCAGAGTTAACAGAATATAAAATGGGAAAGGACAGACAGGTTTTCCTTGGCAGAAACATGTCAGTTTGCCCTTCCTAAACGACCTGGGATGGTCTTGCAAATCTGTCCAGGTTTTACTGTTTGTTGTAAAGCCTTTGAGCAGAATTAGGGGCTGGGCATATTCATGTTCATCTCTACTCTGGCCAGATCCTTCTATGACATGGGACAAGTGATTTAACATTTATCTGTGAGTTTATTATGTCATGATACTCAGTTAAGTTTGGGCTTTTTTATGACTAAATTAAACCACAGCGTATTTACAAAAATCCTAAAGAGGCTTGTTGTTCTGTGAGCCAGCAGAAAACCAGTGCACAAGTGCCAGAGGTGCAGAAAACGTCATGGTTGGTGCTCACCCAAACAACTTACTCCCACAATTCTTGTTCCTCACAGATGAACAGGAGGCCTTGAAGTCCATCATGAAGGACCTGGTGGCCCTGCAGATGGGCAGGCGCCACCGGCTGCCCGGCTATGACACCATGAAGAATAAAGACCCTGCTCACTCCAACAAACAGGTAATGGCCAGCTAGTGAGCACCTGAGCTGGTCCCCTGGGGCAGAAGGGACAGGGCAGGATCTGCTGCCTTGCCTCTGTCCTGTGCTGACAGCAGCCAAAGCAGCAGATGTGATTAGCTCCTTGATCCTGCTCGGGCAGTGGCAAATATGGCAGCTTTTCTATTTTTTATATTTTTTATATTTTTACATTTTTATATAAGATTAATGAATATATCAACTCTATATATTATATATTGTGCATGCTATTTCTATAGTTTAACAAAATATTTAGTATATATTGCATTAAATATATATACATGTATTTGATAATTTATAACATTTTAGTATGCTGCATTCTCCCCATATGTATTTTTTATGGGTTTGGTCTGCCCAGCTAAAAAATTTTAGCAAGTGGCTTCCAGATTTCACAGTCATATTTCTGTTTTTTAAAGTGATTTTATTCTTTTTTACAGAAAAAACACAATGCCAGCAGTCCCCCCCTCTTGGGCAGCCCTGCAATAATGAACCAGTGTGCCTCTGCAGTGGAAGAAAAAAAAATTCCGGTGAGAAAACTGGCTTCATTTCCATATTAGCAATTATAAATGAGGAGTTATGTCTTCGAGTTGTGTGCAGTGAATTTATGGGTTTCCTTTCAGCAGGTGGGAAGCAGGGAAGGCTTTTCTTCCCAGGCTCTGTCCTGGTGTAGCAGTGTGTGCACATTTATTGTGGGGTCAGAGCTAGGGGGAAATGCCTTGGGCTGAAGGAGGGCAGGGTCAGGTGGGATTTTGGAAGGAATTCCTCCCTGTGTGGTGGCAGGCCCTGGATGCCCAGAGCAGCTGGGGCTGCCCTGGATCCCTGGCAGTGTCCCAGGCCAGGCTGGCCAGGGCTGGGAGCCCCTGGCACAGTGGGAGGGTCCCTGCTAGGGCAGGGGGGCACTGGGTGGGCTGTGAGGTCCCTTCCCACCCAAACCATTCTGTGACTCCAAGGAATGAGTGCTGGAGTCAATCCTTTGAAGTCTTGTTAGGTTCATTCCACGTTTCTCTAGACTCTTTCATGGAGAAAACCATGGAGTTGATGTTCTGGGAAGAAGGGAAGACAGAATAATGCAGCTTTGTCTGGAGATGCTGAATGTCATTTAAATGAAATGCTTCAAAGCAAAAGCAGCAATTTTAGTCAAAAACTGTTTGTCCATTACTGTCATTCAAAATTAAATCAAGTTACTGGCAGCAAGACTGACAGGAACAGAAGTTTTCTAAGTCAGTAAAATAATTCTTTTCAGTTTTATTCCTGTTACAGGTTTAAGCTTTTTGGAGCAGGCTTTGAAGTTCATGTCTGTCTTCCTTATGCTTTGCCTGCTCATAATCTACTTGTTCAGCTGGATCTGGGATTTCCTTGAATGTGTTGGACAAATCCTTAGATGGAGTAGTACAAAATCCTTTCCAAATCACTTTGAAACAGAAATTCAGAGATGCCTTAAATCAAAATCTGTAATTTGTGATTTATGATACCATGTCACAGAACTGGAACACAGAAGTGCTAAACTTGGATTTGCCTTTTTAGTCATCTCTGAGGACAGTTATTGTGAATTGCTTTTAGGAGTGATGGGTTTCATTGCTTTCAGGGGAAACTGAAAACCCTGGATGCTTAGTTCCTCTAGGTTTTCTCTGGAATAGGAACACCAAGATCACTCTGAACACCTTTTCTTAGATCTTTGATAAGTAGATATGAATGGGCAGTGTTAGGTCCCTTTGGAAAAATCAAGCAGTAAATGCTGGATTCCATCCCCTTTGTCCTTCACTCCAAATTCCAGGTTTCAAAGCAAGCAGAGTAGTTGAGAAAATGGTTGGAGTTTGCTTGGGTACTAGCAAGGTAAAGAGAGGTTTCCAAAGAGCCCCAGGGATCCTTTGGTGTTGGCTAATTCAGCTGGTGAGAGCTGAGTCACTTGGCTGCTCCAGGGCCTGAATCACACCTTGAGGTCAGAAATCTCATCTGAAGAATGGTGTGAATTCCCTTCCATCCAAACTGTCCTTCTAGTGCCTTTAGAAGGGGCTCCTTGCAGTAGCAGGACGTTAACCAGAGCCTTGCTTTCCTAAAAACCCTGATAAAAAGCAACCTTTCCTCCCGGCAGTGTGTCTAAGAACAAGGTTTTGATCAGCAGTTGGCTGGGGGACATCTTTTACAGGATGTTATTCCTGTGGTGTTTGCTGCACTGTTCCTTCACTGCTCAATTAAATGGATTCTCCAGAATTTGTTCCATTTTGGAGTAATTCTAGGCTAAGTTCCTTCTCTTCCCACATCTAAACAAACACTCTAAAGTTGGGTGTGAGTGCCCCACCTGCAGCTGGTGGTGCTGGGATTGGGAAGGTGGTTTTCCCTGGTCCATGCTGTGCCCAGCACTGCTGCAGGAATTCCCTGTGCTCCCAGGGACTCCGGGGTCCCTTTGATTCCATTCCTGACCACTGGGCCTGCCGAGACTTCCTCCAGCTAAAGAGCATTTCCTGGCCACGCTTTTTTGAAGTTCCTAGATGGATGATTGCCTATTGTCTGAGGCTTTCACAGATGGCTTAATCTATTCCAGTCACATAAATTGTGCAGCAGAAATGATGGAGTCTTATCAGAGCAGATCTTTCCCTTTTATTTTTATCTTTCTGACCTAAATTGGTGTTTGAACTTTGATGTCCAGAGTTGAAAGTTCAGCTTGTTGACTCTTCCGTGCCACCCCACATCTTCTGAATTTACAGTGACTGCACAGGTTGCACAGTCGATGCTTTTACCTCCCCAGATGGTGCTGATGACCCCTTTGCTGAAACCTTAGACCTTCCACAGGTGACAGAATCAGCCTGTTTGTAGCTCTGAGGTCCAGGGGCTGCACTTTTGCAAAAGCAGAGATTTAGTCTCTGTCTTAAGAATAAACTATAGTAAATAGGAATAAAAAATTTAAAATAATAGTTGGAATAAAAAATGTAGCACAGTGCCTCTCTTTTTTTTTTTTGCCATGCATGCTTTAAGCATGCTTAAAGATAATTAACTTCAGATTAATAAGCTGTTAGGACTGTATTTCAGATTTTCCACTTGCAGTGTTAAAGATAGATTAATTTTTTTAAAGTTTATTTCAATGTCCTCTGTTTAAGTGTCAGTTTACAAAAATTACAGCTCAGTTTTTACCCATTTCCTTCTCTTCCTCCTTCAGCAGTTTCTCCATTCCTCCCGTGCTGTGTTCATGTATCAGCCACTTGTTTCCAGTCTGCTTCAGCTTCCATGGAGAGAGTTAAAATACTGAAATCACATTGCAGTGCATCTGTGTGCTGCTGTGTGTGCCAGAGTTTGATTGTGAGCTCACCTTTTGTTCTTTCTCCTGCAGAATGATGTCAGGATAAAGTTTGAACATAATGGGGAGAGACGGTAAGTTTGCCTTCACTGCTTTGATTCTTTGCTTAGGAGAGTAATTTAGTCATCAGTAATTTAGCTTAAATATTTTGTTGGCTTTGCTTTTCTTTTTCCTGAATGGAAATCACACAGTGAAGGCAATAGCAAACAGGTCACACACAACTTGGTTATTTTTAGAGATCAGCGTGTCATAAAACACTGAATTTATTTCCATAATATTTATTTGTAAGTGAACTTAAAAAGCTTCTCCTTTGTCAGATTTTGGGATTTCTGTTAGGAAAGCAGAAGTGTTCTTTGTTGGCAAAGCAGGCTGTGCCATAGAATAATTTCTGTTCTTCCTCAGAACTTGAACTCTTTCTTTTACTGAAATCCTACATGATGAATTCTATCAGTGACTTTTTGTGCTGTGGGAGAAATTTTACAGGTAATCATGGCTGGGATTTGCTTCCTCCTTTGGCAGCCAGGTCTGCTCAGCACTCTGCTGAGTGCAGCACAGCCACCGTGGGATGTGTCACAGTTTCTTGTCACACTGTGTCAGGACAGGGGAACTCAGCAACGAGATCCTTATCATCTTGCCTGTCTGCTGGGTGCATTTCAGGGGGCAGAAGGGTTTTCTCCCGGTTTTTTTTTTCTAAAATGAAAAGGTTGATTGTGTGTCAGTCTAATTATGCAGTTGTGCTCGCCTGAATTCCCTGCTCCCAGCACAGTGTGCAGTTCCAGACAGGGAGCTTGCACCAAAATGTCAGTGTGTGTGCTTGGTTTCACAGGAGCTGCCTGATCTAACCACAAATATTTAAGGTGGTCAGGCAGGAATGGGCTCTTTAAACCCTGCAGTCCAGGATTTTGTGTTAGAGGAGTGCACAGAGTTTTTAAACTAATAAAATTTGTGGCACCTGAGAACAGCTCTGCTTTTGAAAGCATTGAGTGTAGAATGGGAGCCTTTATAAGGGACTGAGAGCCACATTGCCTTCGTGTGGTGCCACAGGACTGTGATTTCATGTATGGGTTTCTTAGGAATATGTAGAAAATGTTATTGTGGGCTGCTTTTTAACACAGATAATGATTTCCACGTAGCCGAGTGTTGTAGTGCTGGTAGCAAGATAACCGTGGTGGGAAGGGGCTGAGGAAGGCAGCTCACACGAGGGTTATTTCAAACCAAAGCTGCATCTCGTGCAGGAATGCCCAGGGCTGATGAAACTGTGGCTGGACGATTGGGAAGCTAAGCCTGCTCTCCAAAGCACAGCTTCATCACAGAGTCACAGAATCCCAGGATGAGCTGGGTTTGGGGGGACCTCAGAGACCCAGTGCCATGGGCAGGGGCACTGCCACCATCCCAGGAGCTGCCAGCCCTGTCCAGCCTGGCCTGGGGCAGTGCCAGGGATCCAGGGGCACCCACAGCCTCTGCCTGTGGCCCCTGCAGAAAGCCCTCCTCCCTCCCCTTCCCCACAAACTCATGAGGTAATTCAGGGTCTCGCTGAGTTGCCTCTATGAGCAAGTACAGGTCTTGAGTTTTCGTGGCCCACTCAGTAACTTGGAAGTCCAAACAGTCCCTTGATCATTTGTAGTGTGCTGATGAAGCAAAAGAAATAGGAGGAAGATAGATAGAAGAAAACAGAAAGTTCTTTGGTTGGAACTGATTTTTTTTTTCCTAAAAGTTAACTAGCAAAAATTGTATTGGAAAGAACTCTAATCTTCCAATTGAGGACAAAAAGTATAACCAGATATTATAATAGTTCATGTGTGAAGAGGATCTTGGATTGTTTAGCCTGGAGAAGAGGAGGCTCAGGGGAGACCTTGTTGTATCCTGTTATTTCTGCCTCGTGACAAGTTTGTTAAGTGGTGCTCACAATCCAGCTCTTTGTGGCAACATCTCATCTGTGCCAGAGCAGGTGGTATTTTTTAAGACAAGGTGCAAAGGGCATTTGTATCCTGTTATGTGAAAGACATTTATTCTAAAAAGGGTACTTTTCTGCCCAGGGTCAAAGGGATTCCATTTGGAATTTCCAGCTGAATATCGCATTTTGACAAACTATGGAAATGGGCCAGAGATCAATAATTCCTTATTGAAATAATACATTTAAATTTGAAAGGTTCACTACTTGCTTGAGGATGGAAGGCCATTCAGGTGTGGTTTAGTGGTTCAGCCATGGGCTTTGCCTGCATTGTCAAGTGTCTCTGAAGTGAGTGGGTGATTCTCTCCCCCAGGATCATCCCTTCGTCCGTCCCGTGCGCTATGAGGACGTGCAGCAGAAGGTGAAAACAGCCTTTGGGCAGCCCCTGGACCTGCACTACATGAACAACGAGGTACTGAGCTGTCAGTGCGCTCTGCAGGACGCCTCCTTTGCCCATCACAAATTCCGTACCCAGGAATTTAATTTTCAGGTCTTCCTTTAATACAAACCATTGTTGAATCCCTGATCCGAAGGCAGATGTGCTGATCCTGATAAAGCACACTGCTCTGTGTGTTGTGCAAACATCAGCCTCTTGTTCCCTTGTTCTGGTGTTGCCAAGGACACTCTCTTTTTTGTACCCAAAACCAAATTTTCACTTGATCATTGGTTCTGGATTCATAAGTATTCTGAGACCATTTTCTCACCAGAGAGTCAGGGCTGAACAGCAAATCCAGGTAGCAATTAATGCTTTTGTGGGTGATGCTTCAGAGGAATGTGCATTAGGGTAAGCCATTTCCCTGACATGGGATATTAAAAAGGATAGTAAGACAGTATTGGAATGAAAATTTGTGGAATACCTGAGCAATCAGAATGCTGTTTTATAGTATTTAGTGTATATTATATATGGTTTTATAGTATCTGGTATTTCTCTAATGTTTGTTTAAATACCTACTGTAGAAGTAGGCTAATTTTTTTCCCTGCCCTTTATTTTGCAGCTCTCTATTCCTCTGAAAAACCAAGATGACCTGGATAAAGCTGTAGATCTCTTGGACCGGAGCTCGAATGTGAAAAGCCTGAGGATACTGCTGCTGTCCCAGGACAGAAACCATGTAGGCAACACTTGTGGGACTGAGGCAGAATCAGGGGGTTTAGTCTTAAGACTCTAAAGCACGATGGCAGCATGAACTGAGTGTGACAGGGATTATAAAATCACTCTTCCCAGGCACAAGTGAATGTATTTATCCTCTTTGCATTGGCTCAGCTATAGGTGTCTTTTTGTGTTGGGTTTTTTCCCTGACTTCAGCAGCTAAAACATTTGGGGGCTAAAACATTGCAGCTTGTTAAGCTGGCATGTGAAGGCCATCTTATATCAAATACCCAGTGGCTGTAGGCAGAAAACATTTGACGAGTTTGGTTTGCAGAGAAATTTTATTAGCTTTGATTAATAGCACAGTGTTGAAAATGTGTGGAATTATTTTGCCTTTAGAGTACAGGTTGTCCTGAAGAAAAGCCTTTAGCACTTTTATCCCTGGGTGAGAAGCCTGGGGACAGCTCCCAGTGATTTTTCAGCTCTGCAGCCCTAATGCCTTGAGTCCAGCCTGACTCTGTGGAAGCTGAGTTGCCTGTGCTAACAGTGGTGTGTTCAGACCCAAGCTGAACTGGGTTTTCTCTTGGTTCACTCTCCTCTACCACAGGTGACTGGCAGGGAGTGTCAATGTAGTTTGCTGTTTTCAGCAGGCAGGATTATAGACTGAGAAATAAATCTCTAAGTCAGGCTCCCAAAGATGCCTGTTTTGGACAACGGATGAACTGCAAACTGAAGAAGGCAAAAAGAGTCAGAATTTTCCCTTGTTACTGATCAGTGACTGGAAGACACAGTTCACACAACCAATATCTATTTTCTTTTCTTCAGAATTTAAGTCATGCAGCTTTTCAAACCAAAGACCTCAATAGCTTAGATATTTGATTTGCAAATTACCATATTCTCCTGAAGAGTGTGACACAAAAAGCTGCTCTGTTGGTAGTAGCTTGTCAATCTGGAATGTTCATCCCTATTCAAGTTCTGCAGGCTGGGAGCTCAACTCTTGAAATAATCACATAATCACACCTGTAATTCTTGGAACTGTCATGGTAACTTAAATGTGCTTCTCGCTATTTTTTTAATTTGATAATCCATGGTAATGGAAATACAAAGAATTCAGGAATGTTCACAGCCCTTTCCCAAATGGCTGGGAAGGTGTAGGAGGGGATGATGCTGTTCCTTGTCCTGTGCCCTTTCCCTGAGCAATTGCTGCTGCCTGTTCTGTGGACAATACTTGGCAAGAAGGTCTTTGCTCCGACCTGGTGGAGTGAGACCAGAGTTCTGTGTGGTCAGGAAACACCCCGTGGAAGGTGGCCTCAGCCTCGGTGGGGCACAGTCAGACAGTCCTCTGTGCCTCTCTTCATGTCAGTGCCTCAGGCAGCAGCCAGATGTCAGATGGTAATCCAGCCAGGAAACCCTTGGGAAGGGAAGGCTCACCCCATGCCAGCCAGCAGCCACTGCTGATGTCCTTTATTAGCTGTTTTTTCCTCTTTTACTCAAAGCAGAAGCAAACAGCAAAACCTTCAGTAAGTGCCACTGCTTCCCCCCCTCTCCTGCAACTTCCTCTGCTGCCCTGAGCCTCCTGACAGGAGAGCCCTCCGTGGGATAAAGCCCACAGCCTGAAGGAGGTTTCTTGGCTGCATGAGCTCATCCCACTGAGGCAGCGGGAAGCATTATTTTTCCTGAAGTACAGGATGCAGATTTTGTTTTGGTTGTGCTCTTTTCTTTTTCTTTCTTGGGGATGGAAAGGTGACTTTGGCACAAATATGAAAAATGAACTTTAGAGCAGTAGCTGGGTCCCCTGTACCAGGAGCCTGTGTCTGTGAGCAGCACTCAGCTTGATTTTCTTATGCCTCTTCCTGCAACTCACTTCTTTTCTCAGTCAGTTCACCCCTGTTTCCAGTCTTCTCTTTATGTTTAGAGAAGTGGGGAGAGCTGGTCAGGTTGGAAGAGCTGCAGTCCCAGACTGTCCATCCACAGGGTGACCTCTGCACCCTCTATCCACCTCCCATGACCCTGCCCGTGGTGAAGTTCATGTGACTTAAATCTCCTTACTCCTTTCAAGTGTATGTACTCATTAAGTGAGCAACCATTCAGTACTTTAATATGAATTACAATATTTGAGTTACTGCACCTTGTTTGCCTGCCATGTTCAAATAATTTTCAGAAGTCAGAATTTATTTCTGAGGTGTCTTTGATTATGTTCTTCTCAAATAAGATAAATTCTGTAACTCAAGAGGAAGGGAATGTTACACCCTCTTGTAAAACTAGGTGTCTTGGGTCAAGGTTAAAATTGAAAGTGTCTGTAGGTGTCGAGCCCTGCTTTAACACAGGATCTCATTGGCTTGGGGGAGATTTCACATGTCTCATTCCTCTTCCTACTTTGAATGAGATGAGGACTCTGTGGAAAAATTATCTTTAATTAGATAATATCTATGTAAGTTCAGGGAAGGATGAATAAATTCATCTTGGCATCTCCAGACTGTTGGTGCTATTAAACTCTCCAGATTTTTTTTTTTTACTTAGTTTGAATTATGAATTTACTTTTTAAAGGCTGTAGGGAGTCAGGTTGCTTCTGAAGCAGTGTAAGACTCAGAATTTATCTGCTGGCCAAGGTGGCTGATGGAAATTGTAGATGCTTCTGTGTTCTGGTCTCAGGGGGTGTTTTGCAGTTACCTGGTAGTGTGAGTCCTGCAAATCATGCACTTGAATTGAACTGCACTTTTCTCATTCTCTGAGTTCTGTTTTACACCATCATTGTAAACCTGGCTCTTTTGCTGCCTTTTTGTTTGTGTTTTCTGAATTAATAAGATCTCAGGCTCTAGAACTGTTGCTCAGCACTTTCTTGGTACTAAGCATAATATTTTTGAAACTGTGGCCAGACTGCTTGAGCTTCTTCATCTCTCTTTATTTTGTTTTATTCTTTTCATTTTACCCAACAGACCAGTTCTTCACCCCATTCTGGACTGCCCAAGCAAGTCAGGATTAAAACTTCCCAGTCTGTGGGGGATGTGAGCACACCCTACCAGCAGCCAGAGCCCAGGAGCAGGCATCTGTCTGTCAGTGAGTGTTTTTGCCACTTCTGCATGGTTTTGTTTGTTGATATCTAACTTCTGGGCGCTAGTGGTTGTGGTACAGCATTTAGGAGAGCCATGAGAAATTGAAAGGTTATTCTAGGACAAGGCAGTTCACTTTCAAAAGCTCTTAATATGTTTACAATAGAATGTTTCAAAGTTCCTTGCTAAGTTGTGGAACAGCTGAGGAGCTGCTAAAGGGGATGTCCTTAAGCCAGAGCCATTGTGGTTAGAAATTTGGAGAGCTGATGTGAGTCTATTAAGCTTTTTATTTAGATTGGCAATTTCAGTTCATGAAACCTGATTTGATTTTTTTTGTGTTGGGCTTTGGAATCTGTCCTGACTCCTGTAATCAAGCATTTTACTAGGAATTATTGTTGCATATCCAGCTAGTGCCCTACATTCTGAGTTGCCTAAACTTTCACTCTTGGAATTATCAGGTGAGTAGAGCACAAGACAGAATGAGAGGTGCACAAAAAATAATTAAAAAAACCCAGAGTAATACGTACCTTTGTCTCATTTCTTTGGGTTTCTGTTAGCTCAGTGAACTCCTGTTTAGAGTAAAAGGTTCATGTAAGACTTCTGTAGTTTTATGACTTCCATCTCTGGCAGATTTGTCTGATTTCTCCCAATTTCTGTGTTACAACCTTCTGTGTAACTGTGCAGCGCAATTCAGATCTCTTCTTGAACGATGCTCAGAGCTGTTAAACTTTATGTGAAAAACTAAAACATGTTACAACCTTCGAGGATTTATGGGTCCAGAAAAGTCTGTGCTTTAGGATTTGACTCGTTGGTGTGAGGCTCAGTGAGCAGTGGAAATGCAGGGGAAGGTGAGAGTGTGCAGGGCAGAGCCTGAAGTGCTGCTCTGTGAAAACTGTTCTTGCTTCAGCAGTGAGAGAAGGTAAATTTTGCTGGAAGCAGAAGCAGAGGATGACTCTGTTTGTTACAACAGCTGTTTTGGGGCTTGTCAGAGCTAATGCCTGAGGACAGGTGATGCAGGTCACAAAGGGCAGTACCAGGAGCTGGGACTGTCAGAGTTGGTTTGTTTGCAAGTTGTTCACTGTGGCAAAGGAGTGCTTCAGCTTCATTAACTCTGTAAACTTGAGGCAGAATTATTACATGATTTTAAATCAGTATTTGCAGTGCAAAGTATCAAATAATAAATCAGCTTGAACCCAACAGTCTCCATACTGGGGGGTCCAAACCAGAGCTGGATCCACACAGTTCTGACCAGAGGTAGCTGGGAGAATGAGCTCAGAGGGAAGGACTTGTGAGCTAGGGCAGCAGTCCCAGTGTGGGACTTGTCTAACAAACCTGCTTGTATCCTGTGGAGAGTTTGCTGATCCCCTTCTGTACAGATGGCTCTTATGAAGCAACAAAGAAGTACTGAGAGCTTGTGAAGTATGTGACTGAAACAGGGACAGAAAGACTTTTCCCATCCTTCCTAGTTTGAAGTTGATATGCATAGAAAGAGCAGCACTCCTTGGTCCTGAGAAGTGGTGTCCATGCATGTCTGAGCACCATGTTTCTTCTACAGCAGACAAATTGAATGCCAAAATTACTTTGTTTGAATTATATCTCTCTCTATATATTTCTCTTTACTGACATTCTGAGGTATCCAGATAATGGTGCCAAAGCCAACAGGTTGTAGCAAGTGTCTGTCATGGGTAAACCCAAGGGGCCCCTTCTACATCCCAGTCACACACTCTTTCCTCTTATCCCAGCTTATGGATGCTTTCTGAATGGCTTGTCATTCCTCAGTCAGGAAACCATTGGTTTTATTTTCTGGACATGTCAGAGTACCAGACTGTTACATTATGAAGAGGTCCAGAAGAGTTCCAGTTCTGTCCGAGGTCTGCTGATAATTTGGCAATAGTTTGGTCTTGCATCAATTTCTTCTTCCTTCTCTTTTCCTGTCTTTGGTTTGGAAATGGAATGTGCCCTGTTTCCTGGTGTTTCAGGCATAGAGACTCTCCAGTTCATACCATGTCATGCAATCATGGTCCAAAGCAGAGTTCAGCTAAACCTTTTTCCAAGCAGGAGAGGGACCTGTGTGGATGCTGAGCTCCAAACAGCCTCCAGCCTGTTGTCACCAGGTCAGAGTTTTGGAAGTAAAGATAACTTTTAACTAAAAGGAAAAAAAAAAAAAAAAAAAAAAAAAAGTTGCTAAGCATTCTGGCAGGGCCTGTGTTTTTTCCACTCACTTCCTTTGATATACATGGATTTAGTGCCGACTTCCTTTTCCTGCCAGGGATGGGGCCGTTGCCAGCCCGGCGCGCTCTGCCTGCGGCTCCTGCCGGAAGCAGTGAAAGTGCTCCCGGGGCTCTCCCACCCTCCAGACGGCTCCAGAGGGCACAGCAGCCCTGCGAGCTGCCCGGGAAATCAGCTGGTAGCTCTGAGGAGTGGATCGTGGGCTTCACAGGCTTGGCTTCGTGATCTTGGAGGTCTTCTCCAGTCCTAATGATCCTGTGCTTTTATTAATCCCTTTTTTTTCGTGTAGTTCACCCCCCTTGCACTGTAAGCCATGCCAGCATTGTTTGTTTTCCTTCTGCAGCCCCCTGAAAGGTGTGTGCTCTGCTCTTCAGTTCATTTCTCCCAGCTCTTTGCCTTCGCTCTTTATTACAACTTCCGTAGAAAATATTTTCCTTGGGAGAATATTTGCTGATCTTTACCCATCTTTCCTAGCACCTGAGTACACACAGTTAATTAAAGACAGTGTTGTAAGGAGCACAGCTTGAGAGCTGATCTTCACCTGCTGCCTCTGACTTCATGTGTGACCTGGAGCAGATTGGCTGGACTACAGCAGCTCTTGGAGCTCACAGTGGGAACTGGTGGCAGCTGCAGGTGGATAGGTCACTGCAAAAAGGAGGGGGTTTCTTCCTGTATCTAAAGTTTCATCTTCTTTGAGATCTGCAAGGAAATAATAAACCCTAAGGATGAAGTTTCTCTCAGAAGGTAGCACTAGAGAAACTCTTTAGGCAGTGCCACAAACAGGTGATTAAACTGGAGCTATGCTCAGGAGGTTGAGCAGAAGAGGTTGGAGATGGCGACTGCACTGTCAGGAGCTTCAGCAGTGATCACGTAGCACCTGAAACAGGAGCACACGGGGTTCTCCTGGCTCCGGCCGTGCCTGGGCTGCGGGGCCGGCGGGGTGCAGCAGCAGCAGCGCTGCAGCAGCAGTGCAGAGCAATGCAGCAGTGCAGTAATGCTGTCCCTGTTGCAGGCTCCCAGAGCACGGGCCGCAGCTCGCCCCCGCCCGGCTACGTGCCCGAGCGGCAGCAGTGCAGCACAGCAGCAGTGCAGCACAGCAGCAGTGCAGCACGCAGCTGCAGCACAGCAGCAGTGCAGTGCAGAGCAGCAGTGCAGTGCAGCAGTGCAGTGATGCTGTCCCTGTTGCAGGCTCCCAGAGCACGGGCCGCAGCTCGCCCCCGCCCGGCTACATGCCCGAGCGGCAGCAGTGCAGCACAGCAGCAGTGCAGTGCAGAGCAGCAGTGCAGTGCAGCAGTGCAGTGATGCTGTCCCTGTTGCAGGCTCCCAGAGCACGGGCCGCAGCTCGCCCCCGCCCGGCTACGTGCCCGAGCGGCAGCAGCGCATCGCCCGCCAGGGCTCCTACACCAGCATCCACAGCGAGGGCGAGTTCATCCCCGAGACCAGCGAGCAGTGCGTGAGTACGGGCACGGGGGGAGGCTGCTGCTGCTCCTGGGCCCTCTCGTCCTTCCCCTCGTGCTCGCTGCTTGTGCTTGCATCAACGCCTCTCAGTGTGGAGAGGCACAGGCTGGCCCAAGGGCTGTGGCTGCCCCATCCCTGGAAGTGTCCAAGGGCGACCTTAGAGCACCCTGATCTAGTGGAAGGTGTCCCTGCCCATGGCAGGAGGTGGAATTGGATGACCCTTTAGTCCTTTCCAACCCAAACCACTATGGGATTCTAAAAGTGTTGCTTTGTGCATTTAAACAGCTTCAAATTGTAGCTGTGAAAGTTCAAAACCTTTGTTGGGCTGCCAGAAGCAGTTCCCTGTTCTGGGCATTGCCCCTCCACCTCTGACTGAGCAATTTTGGTGCTGTCACACGTGTGTCAAGGTTTCCTATTACCAGATTTGTGTGACCCTCTTGCTTTTGAAACTCTGCTCTCCATTCAAAAAAGTGGGAAGTGAGGCCAAAGGGCAACGTGCAGGTGGAGGCAGCAGCACCAGCAGAGACTTCTGGAGCTGGTTGGGATCAAAACGCAGCACAAGCCTGCTAAAGCTTGCATATTTCACAGCAGAGTTCTTCATCAACTAAAGCAGTGCCTCAAATTTTATATGAATCTAATTTCTGTGGGAGATAAAGGAAAATTGTACCTTTAAATAGGCTCAGTCTCCCTTCTTCAGCTGGACATCCTGCAGGGAAGCAGTCATGGGCTCTGCTCCTCTGGCACAGCCTCACCTGGGCCCTGCACTGCACTGATGTTGCTGTGTGCTTTCTCTGTGTTGCAGATGCTGGACCCTCTAAGCAGTGCTGAAAACTCCGTGTCAGGAAGCTGCCAATCCTTGGACAGGTGAGCAGCCAGGTACAAGTGTACAAACTGGTGAGAACGTGCGTGCTCAGATGGAAATGCCAGTTGTACTTACATAAAATCCTGGTTTCTGTCTCATACATTTTCTTGGAGGGAAAAAAGAACTTGCTTCCCACCTCTATCCCACTGTGTTTCCTAAAGAGCATTAGCTATGTCTTAAGGCTGTGTTATTTTCTGGCATAAAAACAAACCAACAAACCGGTGCTTCAGTAGCTTTATGTTATAAATACAAAGTTTTGAAGCAGGCAGCCTGTGAGGAGCCGCCCCTCTGAGAACATCTGGCTGCAGGGTATTTAAATCTCTTTTTTAGACAAGGCTCTACTTGTTCCTTTTAAAAATAAAACAACAAAAAAATACCCAAACAACAGCAAAACTTATTCTTGCCTTCTTTCTCTAATAGTCCTTCTTTTCGGAAGTCACGGATGTCAAGGGCACAAAGCTTCCCTGATAACAGACAGGAGTTCTCAGGTATGTCTTTGGTACAAAGGTCATTTGATCCAGACATTGTCTGCTCTTGGCTGGCCACCCTCCCTTCTTGCTGGGATTGTATAGAGAACTGGGGATATGTTGATGGAGAAGCTATGAAATTATTTATTGCCTCTTCCTAAAACCCTGCTGTCACAGGAAAATTCTGTCATTAGAAGTTACATTTTTTTGAAGGAGGCTCACGTTTGTGTTTGCTGTCCTGCCAGACCGTGAGAACCAGATCTATGACAAGGCGGGCAAGGGTGGGACCTACCCGCGGCGCTACAACGTGTCCAGTGCAGCACAAGGACTACAGCGACGGTGAGTGGAGCACAGCTCCCATTCCAGGCTGGGAGCAAAGGGCGAGCCCCTGGCAGCCTCTGCCCCACTGCAGCTCCTGCGTGGAAGCGCCCTGGTCCTTGCAGTCAGTGCTGAGGTTGATGCTACTGTGCACGATCCCACATTTTCATGGAAACCAATGGTTGTCGTTTGTAATTATTTGTTTACTTTGTCCTTTCTGGGGTTATCCAGGCTGAGCAGGAAACTGTGGACATAGTTGTTACACTTGGCCCTATATAAATAATTTCCTACCAGAGACTCATTATATATACTTTGCTAATTTGCATTGCAGACTTGCTTCTGGATCTTTTAAATATAGCAAGGACTTAAAAAACTACAGCTCTGCGCATCACATGGCTTTGTGTAAATTAATAGCTCAAAATTTCATGATGTGCAAGTTGGCACAGCTTTTGTTTATGATTTTATTTGCAAGTCCAGGCACGTTATCTAGAAAGTAATTTTGTATGTAGTTGTTAACAAAACTTGGAGCTTGTGCTCAGAGCCTGTAAGCCAGATTTTTCCTTTGGAAGGTAAGTTTAGATCTTACAGCACTGAGGGCATTACAAAGTGTTCTCTGCCTTCTGCTTTGGGAATGATCCAGAGCTGTTCCGAGGCAGCACCAGCCCTGAGCTGTTATATTTTTGCACCTCATCTGTTTGGCAGCAGGTTCTGCTCCATGGGAACAGAGGAGAACAGGGATTTCTCTCCCTCCTCCCTGCTGCTCAGCCCCCCGCCGTCCCCTTCCACTCGCGAGCGTTTCTGTAACGACGTTCCTCTTTCCCCAGGCCGGAGGACGTTTCCCCGCATCCGACGTCACCAGGGGAATCTCTTCACCCTGGTGCCCTCGAGCCGGTCCCTGAGCACCAACGGGGAGAACCTGGGCCTGGCCCTGCAGTACCTGGACCCGCGGGGCCGCCTGCGCAGCGCCGACAGGAGACCGCGCTGGGCGTGCAGGAGAGGAACGTGGCCACCAAATGTAGGCACTGCTGGCCCGTGGAGCTCCCAGGGAGCTCCAGACCCCGAGCGCTGCCCTGGTCTGCTTTGACAAGCCACCAAAACCGCGTGGTTCCCTGGCTGTGCCCTGGGGCTTGGTTGTCACACCCGCAGGACAGGTCTTTTTCTTCTCAGATTCCTTCTGGGAGCTGGCCTTTCCTTTAGCAAGCATTGCAGACTCAGCTGAGAAGTGAAAAAGCCTTGCTTGATCTAGATGATCTACAGGGTTCTTAAAACAGGCAGACAAGCTTATTTTCTTGCTATGTTAACATTTTCAGTCGCGCTTTTGGGTTATTCTGCTAGTTGAGAGCTGTGTGTATTTCACTTGCTCCTTAGTAGAAGGATTTCCTTACATTTTAATGGCAGCCTTGACTTGTTTTGTTGGACAACTTTCTATTATAAATTTTTTTTTAAATGGAACATAAGTCATTACTGATGAACTTCAGATATCCCACACAGTAATATAAGGCTCAAAATGAAGAGTAAGCTTGTAGCAGAGTAAGGAATGCACTAAAATACTGACTGACAGTAAATCTGATTAAATTAGACATGGCAAAGCTAATCTCTCAGCTCTTCTGTATTTTCACACTGTTCAGATGCCTGGTTCCTGCCTTTGTTTTCAGAGTTTCTTGTTAGACCCAACATAATTGGGTGCATTGCACTGCAGGAGTCTGGTAGTGTTGCTTTCAAAGTTGGAGCTAAAGCACTGGTCTTTGAGTAATATGCTTTGGGATTAGGGGCAGTCAGAAAAACAGGGCTCAGGTATTAACCTCTGGGTCAGGAGACTGCTGCTGATGGAATATGAGGGCTCCTGATGCCCTGAGGAGGGAACCTGCTGCTGGGGTGTTGGAGGTGCTGCTTCACCTGGCTCTCATGGGTATATTTACTGTTCAGCAGGTGAAGAAGATACCCACACTGTGCTAACATGGTCCCTGCTTTATCAGTGTCTAATAGGGAATTATGACTGCTAATCTTTCTCGTTAGAGAGAGCCTTGCAGTGAAATTCTTCCCACAGAGATAACCCCAAACTAGCTTGGCAGAGAAACTCAGAATAATGTCCTTCAAGTTGTCCCAGGAGCTTGAGTCGTTCCCAGCTGGCTGGGATTGATTTAGCAAGGCTAATCCAGCTCTTCTTCATCTAATGACATGATAACTACAGACCAAGGGCTGGAAGCTGCTCCTTAGTTGCTGTGTCATCTCTTGAGGTAGTGATTTTGTAGAATCCACCTGTTGGTGGAATGAAATTTCACCAACCCCATTGAATAGCATGTCTGTAAAAGGCATTTGCAAAGTGTTCTGTAATGTCATTTACTGGGACAGCAGCAAGCAGATGCTGAGAGTCTGGATGGTTGGATTCTGTTCAGAGCTCTGCCACTCACTCCTTCCTCTGGGAGTTTATTTATTCACCTACAGAGTGCCCAGGTCGGTCCCAGCAGGGTGGAGATGGGTGTTTCAAGGGTGCAGTGGAGAGAGGAGTGATTGCTGTTCTCTCCAGCCCCCAGTGCCCCGCTGAACTGGCGCCGGGGGAAGCTGCTGGGCCAGGGCGCCTTCGGCCGCGTCTACCTGTGCTACGACGTGGACACGGGCAGGGAGCTGGCAGCCAAGCAGGTCCAGTTTGACCCAGAGAGCCCGGAGACCAGCAAGGTAATTCTCAGCTTCTAAAACCCTGCAGGCTCCTGTACAGTGTCCCTCCCTGTCTGTCCTTGAAAGCTAGCGTCTTACTTAGTTCGTACTAAGGTTTCAAGTCACGTGGAGAAGAATAGGAGTCATTTAAAAATTACTTTTCTGTGTTACTAACTTCAGCCTGAAACTGAAATCCATTTTCTAGCTTCGTTCTTGGCTCTCCTTTCTCAGCTTTTTGGGTTTTTGCCAGGTTACTTGAGGACTACTAGACTTCCCTGTGTTCCTGGTTAGATGTGGATGTGAATGAAACTAAATCCAGCAAGAGTAGGGTTGTTTTTTTAGTTTTTTGAACAAAAAAAGCTGCTTGCACATGCAAAACCCACTTCTGGCTTTATATCTACACCCTGTATCAAGTGTATTAATTAACCAGTTTTCACTTCTGAATTCTCTGTGTCCTTAAGAACAAATTGAGCTGTGAGGTGTAAATTAGTCAAGAAGAGTGATGTGGCAGTGCTTTAGAGACAGTGGAGATGGGATGGGCACCTTGAAATTATGGGACAGCACGGCTCCCTGCACAGGGGATGCAGCTGGAATGGCTTTTGGGTTCTTTGCTAGTGTTTTAAGTGTACCAGTTTCCCAATATTGAACAAATTCACTTTGAGCTAGAGTAACTGATCCACGAAGATTTGATTATTCTGATTTTATATGAGATACTGGTGCGAAGCTGTATCCTAAATTGTGAAGTTCTACTATGTCTGCATTGTAAATCTGACAGTAACTCTGAGCCAAGGAGGAGCAGGCCAAAATATATTTTGAAGGCACTGAAACTCCAAACCTTAAACTATTATTTGGTCTGATGAAGCAGCTTCCTCTGGTCCCATGTGTTCCTACAGCATCCAGGTTCTTGACCTAAGGTTCTGCATCCTCTCTCAGAGTGAGAGAGCTGAACCTGATACCTTCCCATGGCAGGGCAGGAAAGAGTTAAATGGGACTAATTTGAGGAGAAAACATTATTCCTTTTTCCATAAATCCTCGTGTTTCAGTACCTTTGATGTTGCTCCTGTTCAATCCCTGGATTCAGAAAGAACCTGATACTTTTTCTGAGCAACAGACATCTGTGATTCCATCTGAAATTGTTGGATAACCTCTTTGCCTTTGCACTGTGATACTTGTTGTCTGTGGCAAGAGCAAAGTGAAGGATCAATTCCATGTGCAGAGCTGCAGATTCTTTGGAGTACTTAGGAGAGGAAGCTGTTTGTAGGGTTGATTCCAGTAAATCATCAGTGTGACTCAGAACAGGACTGGGTGACAAAAGCTTAGCAACTCTCAACACCCTTTTTTTTTTGCTCCCCAGTGGGTTCCAGTTCTGTAACTGTATTCAGAGCTGTTTCATAATTACACTCCCTGCCCTCAGCTTAGTGAGAGAAGTGAGGTTGTACCTGTGTTGTGGGTGCAGAATCCTTTCAGCCAGCCAGGGTAAAGCCATGCAGCTGACAGAATCAAGGCAAGAAACAAAGATTTTCTGGTACTAAATCCATATGTGATACTGCCTGTGTTCTAGCAAAACTTCCACAGCAAAACTTGCCTGCAAATAATGCAGTAAAAAAGAGCAGGAAGCCCTGGTGATGTTTGCCTTTTCCAAGCAGCAGATAACACGATGTCATGGATTGCACTTCTCAGTGTAGCAGTGGTCTCATCCTGCCAGTGACATGACAGATTTATTATTTTTTGTATTTATTATATATTCCCTGGGGATGCAATCTTTTTTTTCTCCTTCAACACCCATAGGAAGTGAGTGCCCTGGAGTGTGAAATTCAGCTGCTGAAGAATCTCCAGCATGACCGTATTGTGCAGTATTACGGCTGCTTAAGGGATCGAGCAGAGAAGACCTTGACCATCTTCATGGAGTACATGCCAGGGGTAAGAGCAGCACAGTCAGGGGTCAGAAAGGGGAGTGGCTGGGTTCCTTAGCTGGTTTATTAGTTGCTGTGATCCCCCTAACGATGTCATCTGCCTCAGACCCTCTTAGGGCTGTGCCTTTTCATGCTGGCTCATAACGCCACCACTTCCATTTTATTTATGCCCAAATAACCTCTTTGGTTTTTTTCCTTAAGTGTCCTGTACTTGAAATACATTCTCTGTAGCAGTCACTAAAGCCAGTTCTTTTCTTCAGTCTAAATTTGTTGGCCAAAGTACCTCAAAGGACTCGGGCCAGCATGTAAATCCTGGTACCTGAATTACCAGAATCATGGTACAGCAAGTGAGGCTAAAACTGACTCTCCAAAAAGGGAGGCTTTCCACCCAGATCAGTCTGCTGAACTATTTTATTGCTTCTCTTCACAACCAGTTGTACCAGAAAACAAAACCTCCTTAAGCTGTTTCTGCCACGAAGCCTGTCCTTGCTCTTGTTGAAGAGGGCTCTTAGGGCGAGCTGCTCGGAGAGCCTCGCAGGAGGGCTCTAGCAGAGGCCAGAGTTCCCTGCACCTAGGGCTTGTGGGAGCCGAGTGGCCACTGCAGGATGGGTGCTTTGTTAGCCCTTTGCCAGTCTGCTGTGTGTGTTTGGGCAGGGCTCAGTGAAGGACCAGCTGAAGGCGTACGGGGCGCTGACCGAGAACGTCACCCGCAAGTACACGCGGCAGATCCTCGAGGGCGTCTCCTACCTGCACAGCAACATGATCGTGCACAGGGACATCAAGGGTGAGGCCAGGGCCCGGGGACAGCTCTCCCAGCACGAGTGCACTCGGTTTGAGAGCACCAGGCTTTCACCTGCGCTCCCACCAGCTAATGGCAACAACGAGGTTCTTGATCTCAGCGGAGCTTTGGAGAAGGAATTGGTTTTGGTGTCTAAACCTCAGTTTGTGTCCACATAAAAGCTAAGCTCTAAAGTTTGCTTTTTCCCTTGTGCTTTGTGTTCGGGACCTCTGACCAAGTAAAGTGGAGATTGACTTGTTTATTGTAGTAGTTCAAAGTGGTGTAATTAACTACATCTGTTACTCAGCTGACCAGAAAGCAATGCTTGCACTCACCGAAGCAGCATCCCAATAAAATCCTTCTCTACACAGCTCTGTTCTCTCTCAGCCCTTGGCCTGGGGGCCCTGCTAGGCTGGCTGAGCTGTTTACAGGCACTGTAACAATGCTGGTGCTGACTCAGCTCTCATTTCCCTCCCCACTTCACTTCCTTGTGTTTTTCCCTGAAGTTTTTCCCATTTACAGCGATTAGCAATTGGCTTGTCTACAGCCTGAATTAAAGAAATGATGTTTAGCAGGTCACCTGAGGCTTAATGGGGAAAGAGCCATACCATGAGCACGGGTATTTGGGGTTGGATATCCTTCTGTAGGCTGCAGATCCAACAGCTGGATTGCATGAAAACAGCTGTCTTCATTTTCTGCTCCTGTCCAGGTGCCAATATTCTCCGTGACTCTGCTGGGAATGTGAAGCTGGGGGACTTTGGGGCCAGCAAAAGGCTGCAGACCATCTGCATGTCGGGGACAGGCATCCGCTCGGTGACGGGCACGCCGTACTGGATGAGCCCCGAGGTGATCAGCGGGGAAGGCTACGGCAGGAAGGCGGACGTGTGGTGAGCACTCGCTGTCCAGAGAGCACTGCACAGCTCTCCTGAGCCAGGAGCACGGGCACCTCCTGCCACCTCAGGCTCCAGTTCACGCCTTGTCTGCAGGAAAAGAGAGTGGAAGTCTCTGGTTTGAGCTCAAGACATGATCCTCTGCAGGCTGAGCTTTGCGGTGTTAACACCCAGCAACTCATTGAGCTTTCCAGCAGCGGTTTAAGTTTTTCAGGAGCAGTTTCTACTCATTCCTGCCTCAAACTGTTAGCTGGTTTTTTGCTTTCTGGCTGGTGCAATGTTTCATCCTTCTCGTGCTCTCAGGCACTTGGTGGAATTCTTGGGATGTCCTGTGCAGGGCCAGGAATTGGGATGATGATCCTTGTGGGTCCCTTCCAACACAGGAGCTCCTGTGATTCTGTGATATCCCTTAGAAGAGCAACTGAAGGTTGTTTAGGGAGAGCCCGTTCATTTAGATATAAAATGAGAGTTATGCTTAAAATGTACTGGAAATTAATAGCATTTTAGCCTTAAAGGAAAGATGCCCAAACCTGGAATAACAGAAAACATCCGGGTCAGATCAGAGATGATCTGCATGAATGGAAACTGTAGCTCTGCTATTATTGGCATAGCCAAGGAACAGCCTCTGTCAAAAGAGCAAAATGGTCCTGTGCCAAAATGTTAATTTTGGGGGCCTTGAAAAGGTGAGATTATAAAGCTTAAGTAAATGACAGGGACAAAAGGTCTGGTTGTGCCTCCACAGTAAAGCAGGGCCTATTTCCTGTGCAAGCAGGGAGTGGAAACACAGCTGAGACATGTCTTGTCTGCAAAGAGTTAAGTGCTGCAGCCTCCCCCGTTGGGATGCCTGGGGAGAGCGAAGCACGTGCCCTTCCCCCTGGGTTGGTGCAGTTGTGGATTTCCTCTTGCTGCTGACATTGGTCCATTCCCATCAAAGAGTCCCTGCCATTGGCCAGGCTCCAGTTCCTACAATCCCAGTCATTATTTTGGGGGGTCAGAATTTTCCAGTGCAGCGCCGGTCCCAGGGTGGATGTGTATGGCCCAGAGGCTCAGAAATGTAACAAATCCATCCACCTGGCTCTGTGCCACTGCTGCAGGCCCCTCTCCAGTTTTCTTTTTCCTAAATAGCAGAATATGTGAGCTATTTGTTATTGCTGGAGTGACTTGACATGAAAAACATTCCTGCTGTTTGCTGAATATCTTAAAGAAACCGGATCTGCTTAAACGGTATAAATCAGTCTAAACAATAATATATCCCTGCTTGCTTTTGAGCAAACCCCCAGCACTTCAGCACACATGGTTTGCATTTTCTGTACTCTCTTCTAGTAAGTCTGAAATGGCTGGAAAACTAAAATTTTCACGTTGGATTTTAAACCTTCTCGAGAAATCAGTTCTTGCATATTCACTGCATTTAATTCCTTTCCTTCCTTGTCTTGGCAGTTGATGCAAGTCTGCCTCTCATCATGTCTTTTCCTTGCATTTCACCTCAAAAGAAGGTTTAGTTTTAAGGTAGGGGAGGCAGTTTTGTGTTTTTAACGGAAAGATGTGATAAAAACAGAGGATTGGATATTAAAAATTCACTAATGGCTTTTACTTAATCCGTGGCCCGGAGGAAGCAATGAATCCTTTTTGAATAAACCCAGTCAGTGCAGTGCTGCAGCAGCCACCTTCCCTGGGAAGGTGTTGGCCTCAGAAAGGTGGCCCAGCCGTGCCCCCAGAATCACATCTTGCCCTGAAGCAGCTTGCAGAGCCCCATTAACTTTACAAGGAATTTTTCCTTAAGGTACTGATTCATCTGTCCCACAGGGATTTAACTTACTGCCTTCCCACTTTGGAACTCTTGTGACTTCAATTATTTTTTGACTGATGCTTGGTTTCTTGTGAAGTGGAGATATTATTAGGTTGGTTTTTTTCCCAACATGGGCACTTTGAGGCTGTGACTGAAAAGGGATTTTGCTGAAATGGCTTTGTGGGGTCAACCAGCTCTGGTCGACTGAACCTTGAGTGTTAAAAAGTGTTTTCTACCTTGCAGCTCAGCAAGCTGAGCCTCTGAGCAGCCTGGGCTGGTGGAAGGTGTTCCTGCACATGGCAGGGGGTTGGAACAGGGTGGTCTGGAAGGTCCTTCCAGCCCACACCATGCCTCTGTGATTCTCCAAGTGCCTTTGAGTTACAGCAGGAGCAGCAGCACCTGAGGTACCAGCCAGGCCAAAGGTGCCCTCAGGGCTGTCCCATGGGCGCCTCTTGTCCCCTGTTAACACAAGTGTTTCCTGAGAGGAGAATTTGAGCCGAGGGGAGCAGGACACAGGGCACTTTGCAGGCAGCAGGGAGAGCAGCTGTGGGCAGCTGTGGCACAGAGTGCCCCCGGAGCCGTGTGCAGGGCTGGGCTGCCTGCTGGGGAGCTGCCCTGGCCATTAGAGGGTGCATTCTCATCTGGATCTTTGCTGTCTGCTTCGCAGGAGCCTCGGCTGCACCGTGGTGGAGATGCTGACAGAGAAGCCCCCCTGGGCAGAGTACGAGGCCATGGCAGCGATCTTCAAAATCGCCACCCAGCCCACCAACCCCCAGCTGCCCTCCCACATATCAGAACACTGCCGGGACTTCCTCAAGCAGATCTTTGTGGAAGCCAGGCACAGACCCTCTGCTGAAGAGCTGCTCAGACACCAGTTTGCACAGCTCCAGTACTGAATTACCTCCCTTGCTCGCAGCTCCTGCCGGGCGCCCCGTGCCCTGTCTTTGTCTGGTTGCAACTGCCCGTTGTGGTGCTGCATCTTCAAAATGCCAACTCAGCTAGGCCTAGTCCTTTGGGGAGTGCTGCCAAGGAACTTAGGGTCTGCTCTCGTGCCTGATTCCTTCACTTGCTGGACTGATGTTCATCCTGCTGGCAGCTGTCCGAGCAGAGCTGGGTTTTTGCCCCGGCTCACCTGGACGTGGCACTGCAGCTGCTGCGTGTTTCCTGGAATGGGAGTCTGACAAGTGTCTTCACTGGATGCACACAGGAGAAATCTGAACGCAAGTGGGGGCTGGAGGAGCTCCCCTCTTCAGCAAAAGAGAAACGTGCAGCAGCCTCCAGGCCAGCCCTGTCTGTGGCAGTCCCTGGCTTTCCCCTCCTGGGGCTCCAGAGGCGTCTCCAGCACCTGAGTCCAGCAGCAAGCCATGTGTCATGGAGCATGCACTCACTAGAGGATGGTATATTTTTCTTCTTGAGTATTCAGCATCTGAAGGTGTTCAGAAAATATTGATTCGAAAGTATGTGAATAGTGTTATTTTATAATGAACCCGTGGATTTGGGGCTGGGGGTCACGGAGGTGTTTCCAGCTAAATGTCAGGATAATCCAACAAGTTTCAGCAGAATGCAATCAATCCAGGCCTGAGGGGAGGGCTCTCCTACTGACTTTGGAAAATCTGGAGCTAATTTCCAAGGTTTGATTTGTCCCAGCATTAGGACAGTGTCAGTTAGTTTGTGTCATACCAAACAAATCTGTGCTCCTGCGTCCTCTCTCTGGGGCTGCTGGGTCCAAACAAAACCCCTCTGGAAGGGAATTCAGTGGAATTCAGCTTCCTCCTGCATCTGGGTGGTAACTTTTTACCATCCTTTTAACCAAAGATAGCCCATCTGGTGCCCAGGAATTTGCTTCAGAGTTTCTTTGAGCACGTGGCCTAATGGCAAATGGAGTGTTTCTTGGGGAGAATTACCTGGACACTCATTCCTGTTGTGCACAGGAAGCTGGAATCGAGCTCCACCCTTTGCTGTTGTTTGAATTATGGTGTGCAAGTGATCATTGAACAGTTCCATAAAAATGGTATGGCCTCACTTAAATAAGCTTTTATAGGAGTCAAGTCAACCAGGGAACCTGAGAAAACATTTTAAACGGTAGCAAATATCTAAAATTACCTGGAGATCCCCATGCAGATACCAGCAAAGCATATCCAAGTGATTCTGCACTTGGAAGATTCCACAAGGACTGAGGTCCTGAGGGCCTCACATCCTCTCTGCTGATTTGGGCACTAATAATCTTTTTTTCACTCATGAAAGACCAGCAGTTTTCAAGTGCTGGGGATTCATGGAGTGGTTATAAGTTATCTCTGAGAAATGAAACTAAGAAAAGCAAATGCTGATTAACTAAAATATTGCTTTATGGGGCAGCATTGAAGGTGTTCTGCTCTTGCGTTGGAAACCATATTAAGGTTCCACACACCTCCACTCTTCTACCCCATAAAAAATTGAAAATTGCCTTATAATGTAGTAAAATTAACTTTTTAAGTGAATACTACCAGTAGGATAAGGCAAGTCTTAATGAAACCGAGCTCCTTCAACACATGAAAAATACTGTTTTGAATTAAAAGAGGGGGAAAAAAAAGAACCCTAAAAGCCCCAGCCAACCAAAAGTCCTGAAAAGCTTTAACAGTATGAAATGGTTTTTCTGTGCCAAACCCCGAGCAAGGTGTAACCAGTGAAGGCTGGTGTTGGTTCCTTTCCAGGCTCCCTGCACTACTCCAAGGATGCACTGTCCCCCTTAGGGCACTTAGGGGATCCCTTCTATGAAAGCCCTTCTTCCATAATTTATTTAAATACAGTGAGAGCACTTCAGTTGAACTTTTCCCCACCAGAAGCTCAACTCCAAATTGTCCAGACCCTTGGCCTGACTTCTGACACCAGGAGTGAGGGGGCTCTGCACACCTCCGTGCTGGGGATGTGGGATCATCCCTGCAGGCTGCCTGACAAGAGCAGGGGTGGCAGCACTGCTGGGGGCCCAGCTCTTCGAGCCTTGCAACCCCAATAAACCAAAGATTGGAGTCTTGGTGCGCTCGCTGCCCGCCGCTCGCGGCACCGGCAGCACAGCGACCTCTCGGAGGGTTGCCCTTTATCCCTGGCTTGCCTCCACCAAATCCACACCTTCTCCCACCTCTTTCCTCTTGCTGTCCCACGTGCTGTTACCTGGGAGAGAGCAGGGTGTGAGGAAAGGGCAGCCCTTGTGTCAGAGCAGCTCAATCCTCAGGACCTGCTGCGGCTTTTCCCGAGCCCCCGGCTTTTCCCGACCCCGCTGTGCCCAGAGCCCCGGCTGTGCCCAGAGCCCCCAGCTCTGCCCAGAGCCCCCGGCTCTGCCCGGGCTGCCTGTGCCTCCCCCGTGCCCAGCCCTGCCCGGGCTGCTCAGCCCTGCAGCCCCAGAGAGCCGGGGGCCAGCTCGGAGCGTCCGGCACGGCAACGAGCCAAAGCGTTACCTGTCTGTTTGGAGATGCACTTTTCTGAATGTAGTTTATATCGCTCTTTTTTAGCTCTTTTTACATCATGTAAACGGTGATGCCTCATATTTTTTTTTTTTTTAATTTATATCGTAAAAGACCATATTTGGTGATTTTTATATATATCGACTGTTACGGGGTGGGGGGAGGTGGGGAAATGAATCTGACGCCTTTATGAATTTAAAAAGGAAAAAAAAAAGCAGCTGGTTTTGCAGAGAATTTGCTGATGGTTTATAATGAGTAGAGCCGAGCCAAAATGCCTCTTTGTTTCCTCACAGCCCTCTTGATTATGGAAAGGGAAGATGTGGATTCCTGAGTCCACTGCTCCGATGAATAACTCGGGGCTGACATTGATACCGTGGGCTTTTAGCAGCCCTGGCAGCAGAAGAGTTTCAAGTGGACAGAAATGTAATTATACCTCAGAATTGAATTATATCTGGCCTCTTTATCCTGGCAGACTAGGAAAAAACTGGGGATAAACTCGTTCAGGGGAGAGTGGAGGAGGAGTGCCAAGCTGACAGTGAGCTATTGTGTCAATTCCAAATGTCATGTTGGATTTCCTACTGTTCCTTCCAGGGAGGAATATATAGGGAATGTTGAGTATTGGGATCCCTGAGGGAAGGTGCTGCAGAAATGGAGAATGTTCTGTTTGACAAAGAATTTCTTATCAGAGTCCCCGTATCCTGAAATGGTTAAAACTGATCAGAAAAATGTCCAAGATTCCCATTGGAGAGGAGCCTGGGGGAATTTGCCTGTCCCTGAGGTAGTCAGGAAACAAAGCAGTGGCATTTTGGTCTTGGTGTGACGATTCTGTGCATTCCAGGTTATTTGCATGTTTTCAGAAGGTCCCACCTTTGCCCATTCTGGTGCCAGTCAGCTTGCATCAGTTTGGATGGGGGTTTTGGAGTGGGTTTTTGGCCTAATTTGGAATAAAATTCCAAGGGCCTTGAAGCTGCTCCAGGCGCTCCCGTTGGCAGCAGTTACAAACACAGACTGACCAGGAGGGGAAAGGTAGGTGTGCCAGAAGCAGGTCAGAAAGGAAGAAAAGGATTCTGTCATCACCATAAGTGATGCACAGCAGGGAGAAAGGGCTTTAACCTGGATTGTGCAGAAGACCTTGACCCAGTAGTCTCTATTTACCGACCGGGGGCTTGCAGTGCAAAGCCAGGCCAATGTATCACTTTATTTACAATAAAATTATCATTTATATGAAAGCCTGTTTTGGTGACTGTCCTTTTAAAAAGCAAGAATTTGGAGGAGGAAAGTCTCTGCTTTCCGGACGAGTGGCAGATTGGCTGGAGCGGAGTCGGGATGGGCTCGCCGTGGCTGCAGCAGGGACCGGCGCAGGGCGGGCTTCGCTGCGCCCGAGCGGGCGCGGAAATCGCCGAACGCGTCTGCGAACGCGCTCGGGTCGGGGGCTCGGGTCAGGGGCTCGGGTCAGGGGCTCAGATCGGGGGCTCGGGTCAGGGGCTCGGGTCAGGGGCTCGGGTCAGGGGCTCAGATCAGGGGCTCGGGTCAGGGGCTCGGGTCAGGGGCTCGGGTCAGGGGCTCAGATCGGGGCTCGGGTCAGGGGCTCGGGTCAGGGGCTCAGATCGGGGCTCGGGTCAGGGGCTCGGGTCAGGGGCTCGGGCCTGGGGCTCGGGTCAGGGGCTCAGATCGGGGGCTCAGATCGGGGGCTCGGGTCAGGGGCTCGGGTCAGGGCTCGGGCTGGGGCTCGGGTCAGGGGCTCGGGTCAGGGGCTCGGGTCGGGGGCTCAGATCAGGGGCTCGGGTCAGGGTCGGGTCGGGGGCTCAGATCGGGGGCTCGGGTCGGGGCTCGGGTCAGGGGCTCAGATCGGTGGCTCGGTGTCAGGGGCTCGGTGTCAGGGGCTCGGGTCGGGGGGCTCAGATCGGGGGCTCGGATCGGGGGCTCGGGTCAGGGGCTCGGGTCAGGGGCTCAGATCGGGGGCTCGGGTCAGGGGCTCAGATCAGGGGCTCGGGTCAGGGGCTCAGATCGGGGGCTCAGATCGGGGGCTCAGATCGGGGGCTCGGGTCAGGGGCTCGGGTCAGGGGCTCGGGTCAGGGGCTCAGATCGGGGGCTCAGATCAGGGGCTCGGGTCGGGGGCTCGGGTCAGGGCTCGGGTCAGGGGCTCGGGTCAGGGGCTCGGGTCAGGGGCTCAGATCAGGGGCTCAGATCAGGGGCTCGGGTCGGGGGCTCGGGTCAGGGGCTCGGGTCAGGGGCTCGGATCAGGGGCTCGGGTCAGGGGCTCGGGTCAGGGGCTCGGGTCAGGGGCTCGGGTCAGGGGCTCGGGTCGGGGGCTCGGGTCAGGGGCTCAGATCGGGGGCTCGGGTCAGGGGCTCGGGTCAGGGGCTCAGATCGGGGGCTCGGGTCAGGGGCTCGGGTCAGGGGCTCGGGTCAGGGGCTCGGGTCAGGGGCTCAGATCGGGGGCTCGGGTCAGGGGCTCGGGTCAGGGGCTCGGGTCAGGGGCTCAGATCGGGGGCTCAGATCGGGGGCTCGGGTCAGGGGCTCGGGTCAGGGGCTCGGGTCAGGGGCTCAGATCGGGGGCTCGGGTCAGGGGCTCGGGTCGGGGCTCGGGTCGGGGGCTCGGGTCAGGGGCTCGGGTCAGGGGCTCGGGTCAGGGGCTCAGATCGGGGGCTCAGATCGGGGGCTCGGGTCAGGGGCTCGGGTCAGGGGCTCGGGTCAGGGGCTCAGATCGGGGGCTCGGGTCAGGGGCTCGGGTCAGGGGCTCGGGTCAGGGGCTCGGGTCGGGGGCTCGGGTCAGGGGCTCAGATCGGGGGCTCGGGTCAGGGGCTTCCTCAGCCTCCGCTGTCAGCAGCACACTGGAACAGTGCTGCTGGGAAACTCGTCTGTGCTTGCGGGACCGGGATCGGGATCGGGACCGGGATCGGGACCGGGATCGGGATTGGGACCGGGATCGGGATTGGGATCGGGATTGGGATTGGGATCGGGACCGGGATCGGAACCGAGACCCCCGACCTCCCACCGCCCGCTCCGATTGGTCCGCGCTGATCCCGCCTTTTTCCTATTCAGCCAATCGAAACGCCTGCACGTGGCGCTGCCTCCGCGCCGCCGCCATCTGATTGGCGAGAGGGCGGAAGCTCTGGACGGAGCGCGTTTTGATTGGCCCAGGTGCGGGAGCTGAGACAGGCGATTGGCTGGGGCGGAGGAGGCGGAAGTGGAGAGGCGGTGACGGAGAAGATGCAGGTGCGGAGCGGGACCGGGAGCGGGAGCGGGAGCGGGATTGGATTGGGATCGGGACCGGGACCGGGACTGGGACTAAGATCGGGACCGGGACCGGGACCGGGAGCGGGAGCGGGGAGAGGAAGGGGCCGGGAGCGGTTCCAGCCCCAGGGGAGCGGGGACAGGCGGGCCCTGGTGCTGGAGCGGAGGGTCCCGAGCCTGCCCCGCTCCCGGTGCCGCTCCCGGTGCCGCTCCCGGTGCCGCTCCCGGTGCCCGTTCGGTGGCGGCAGCCCCGCTCCTGCCGTGCGCTCCCGCAGGCCGCTCCCCAGGACTACCAGCATGTGCCCATCGACATCCAGACCGGCAAACTGCTGGGTACGGCCCGGACCGGGGGGGCCAGAGTGTCCCGGGGTGGGGCCGGAGCCGGGAGGGGCCCCAGCCCTGGCCCTGACCCCGGCCCTGGCCCTGGCCCTGTCCCCAGCCCTGTCCCCAGCCCTGGCCCTGGCCCTGTCCCCAGCCCTGGCCCTGGCCCCGGCCCTGGCCCTGGCCCTGTCCCCAGCCCTGGCCCTGTCCCCAGCCCTGGCCCTGGCCCCGGCCCTGGCCCTGGCCCCGGCCCTGTCCCTGTCCCCAGCCCTGGCCCTGGCCCCGGCCCTGGCCCTGGCCCTGTCCCCAGCCCTGGCCCCGGCCCTGGCCCTGGCCCTGGCCCCGGCCCTGGCCCTGTCCCCAGCCCTGGCCCTGGCCCCGGCCCTGGCCCTGGCCCCGGCCCTGGCCCTGGCCCTGTCCCTGTCCCCAGCCCTGGCCCTGGCCCTGTCCCCAGCCCTGTCCCTGTCCCCAGCCCCGTCCCTGTCCCCAGCCCTGGCCCTGGCCCTGTCCCCAGCCCCGTCCCTGTCCCCAGCCCTGGCCCTGGCCCTGGCCCCAGCCCCGTCCCTGTCCCCTGCCCCTGTCCCCTGTCCCGTGTCCCCAGCCCTGTCCCCCAGCCCTGTCCCCCGTCCCTTTCCCGTGTCCCCCGTCCCTGTCCCCCGTCCCTTTCCCGTGTCCCCAGCCCTGTCCCCGTCCCTGTCCCGTGTCCCCAGCCCTGTCCCCCGTCCCTGTCCCCTGTCCCTGTCCCGTGTCCCCAGCCCTGTCCCCCGTCCCTGTCCCGTGTCCCCAGCCCTGTCCCCGTCCCTGTCCCGTGTCCCCAGCCCTGTCCCCCGTCCCTGTCCCCTGTCCCTGTCCCGTGTCCCCAGCCCTGTCCCCGTCCCTGTCCCGTGTCCCCAGCCCTGTCCCCAGCCCTGTCGCTGTCCCCAGACTGGCTGCTGGACCGGCGGCACTGTGGCCGGCGCTGGCAGGCGCAGCTGCAGGAGGTGCGGGCGCGGATCCAGGCGGCCCTGCAGGACATGCCCGAGCACCCCGAGATCCGAGAGCTGCTCCAGGGCTCCTGTGAGCGGGCAGGCGGGATTTGGGCAGTGGGCTGTGGGGTGGGGGGGGTGTTCACAAAAGGGTGGTGGCGGCAGCTCGAGAACCCCCAAAACCTCCCGGGGGTCCCCTAAAACCTCCAGGGACCCTCGAAAGTCTCCTGGGGATCCCTCAAAACCTCGTGGGATCCCCTAAAATGACCCAGGGATCCCCCAAAACCTCCTGGGGGTCCCGCAAACCTCCTGCTCCCCCCAGACCTGCACTACTTCCACTGCCTGCGCATCGTGGAGATCCTCAAGGGCACCGAGGCCTCCACCAAGAACCTCTTCGGGCGCTACTCGTCCCAGAGGATGAAGGTGGGAGCGCCCTCCTCTTCCTCTTCCTCCTTTTCCTCCTCTTCTTCCTCCTCTTTCTCTTCATTCCTCCTGTTCCTCCTCTTCCTCTTTTTCCTCCTCATTCCCCTCTCCCTCCTTATTCTTTTCCTCCTGCTCCTGCTGACCCTCTGTCCGTCCCCAGGACTGGCAGGAGATCGTGTCCCTCTACGAGAAGGAGAACACCTACCTGGGTGAGGGGAATGGGAACGGGAATGGGAACGGGAACGGGAATGGGAATGGGAATGGGAATGGGAATTCTCCGAGGTGTCCCAAAAAAAAAACCCTGGGTGGGTGGAATTCAGCCCCCAGACTGGGATGGGATGGGATGGGATTTAAAGCAGAATTCAGCCCCTGGACTGGGATGGGATGGGATTTAAAGCAGAATTCAGCCCCTAGACTGGGATGGGGTGGGATTTAAAGCAGAATTCAGCCCCTGGACTGGGATGGGATGGGATTTAAAGCAGAATTCAGCCCCTAGACTGGGATGGGGTGGGATTTAAAGCAGAATTCAACCCCTAGACTGGGATGGGGCGGGATTTAAAGAGGAATTCAACCTCTAGACTGGGATGGGGCGGGATTTAAAGAGGAATTCAACCCCTAGACTGGGATGGGGTGGGATTTAAAGAGGAATTCAACCCCTAGACTGGGATGGGGTGGGATTTAAAGCAGAATTCAGCCCCTAGACTGGGATGGGGTGGGATTTAAAGAGGAATTCAGCCCCTAGACTGGGATGAGGTGGGATTTAAAGCAGAATTCAGCCCCCAGACCGGGACGGGGCGGGATTTCCAGCAGGGGCTTTACAGGAACTCCAGCCCCCAGCGGGACGAGCCCCCTGGGGTGTGGGGGCCCCTCCTAGGGTGTCGGGGCCCCTCCTGGGGTGTCGGGGCCCCCCGGGTGACCCCGCCGTGCCCCAGCCGAGCTCTCCAGCCTGCTGGCCCGCAGTGTCAGCTACGAGGCGCCGGCGCTGCGGCGGCAGCTGGGCCGGTGCCAGCAGAGCCAGCAGGAGCTGGCCCGGCGGGAGGACGAGTGCCAGCTCGGGGCCGGCGAGCTGCGGGAGCGCTTCCTGAGCTCCTGCCGCCAGTACGGCATCGCCGTGAGTGCCACGGGCCGGGCCGGGACCGGGCGGGCCCTGAAACAGCCCCCAGCCCCAAAAGCAGCCCCTCTGAGGGGCTTCACTGGCACCAGAGTGTCCCCTGGGTGTCCCCAAGTGTCCCCCGGTGTCCCCGGTGTCCCTGGTATCCCCCAGTGTCCCCCAGTGTTCCCAAGTGTCCCCTGGGTGTTCCCCGGTGCCCCCTGGGTATCCCCAAGTGTCCCCCGGTGTACCCCATTGTCCCCCGGTGTCCCCCAGTGTCCCCTGGTTATCCCCAAGTGTCTCCCATTGTCCCCCGGTGTCCCCTAGTGTCCCCTGGTTATCCCCAAGTGTCTCCCATTGTCCCCCGGTGTCCCCCGGTGTCCCCTGGTTATCCCCAAGTGTCTCCCATTGTCCCCCGGTGTTCCCCATTGTCCCCCGGTGTTCCCCAATGTCCCCCGGTGTCCCCCGGTGTCCCCAGGGTGAGGATGTGCGCCGGGAGCTGCTGGCGCAGGTGCGGGCGCTGCCCGCGCTGCTCTCCCGCGTCGGGGACGGCGCCAGCGCCCTCGGGGACGGCATCGAGCTGTACCAGGCCAGCGTGGCCTTCGTGTGCGACAGGTGGGGACACAGCACAGCCCAGAACGGCCCTGGCACCCCAAAACGGCCCCCGAACAGCTCCTGGTCCCTCTAAAAACCCGGTGCTGGGGATGCTGAGGTGTCCCCATCCCTGGTCATGTCCCCGATATTCCCTGTATCCCCGGTATCCCCGCTGTCCCTATCCCTGGTCATGTCCCCGCTGTCCCCACCCCTGGTCATGTCCCCGCTGTCCCCGCTGTCCCCATCCCTGGTCATGTCCCCGATATTCCCTGTATCCCCGGTATCCCCGCTGTCCCTATCCCTGGTCATGTCCCCGCTGTCCCGCTGTCCCCGCTGTCCCGCTGTCCCCATCCCTGGTCATGTCCCCGCTGTCCCCGCTGTCCCCGCTGTCCCGCTGTCCCCACCCCTGGCGATGTCCCGCTATCCCCGCTGTCCCCACCCCTGGTCATGTCCCCGATATTCCCGCTGTCCCCGCTGTCCCCGCTGTCCCCGCTGTCCCCACCCCTGGTCATGTCCCCGCTGTCCCGCTATCCCCGCTATCCCCGCTGTCCCGCTGTCCCCACCCCTGGCGATGTCCCGCTGTCCCCGCAGCCCCGGCGCCGCGGTGCTGCCGCTGCTGCGCTTCGTGGCTGCTCACGGGAACGCCTCGGTGTTCCGCTGGCGCACGGGGCTGGAGCCGCCGCGGGAGGAGCCGGAGCCGCCCCGGGAGGACACGGTGCGTGCGGGGGGACGCGGGGGACACACGGGGACAGCCCGGCAGGCTCCGCGGGGCCGGGGCTCAGCGCGGCGCTGGGGCTCCTCTCCCGCAGATCGACTGGGGCGATTTCCCCGCGGAGCCGCCCCCGGGCGGGGACAGCGACTGGGGGATCACGGTGGAGCCCAGTGCCCAGGTGGGTGACACCCAGACCCCCCTCTGTCACCTTCTGTTCCTCGGGGGGACGGTGGCATCGACTGGGGCGATGTCCCTGTGTCCCCAGATCCCCCCGTGCCACCCTCTGTCACCCTGTGCTCCCCAGGGGGATGATGGCATCGATGGAGAGAAGGGACAGGAGGGGACAATCACGGTGGAGCCCAGTGCCCAGGTGGGTGACACCCCAAATGTGTCCCGGAGCCCCCTGTGCCACCCTCTGTCACCCTGTGCTCCCCAGGGGGACGATGGCATTGACTGGGGCGATGGAGAGAAGGGAGAGGTCACAGCAGAGCCCAGTGCCCAGGTGGGTGACACTCCCAGGGCCAGGGGTGACATCCCTGTGTCCCCAAATCCCCCCTGTGCCACCCTGTGTCACCCTGTGCTCCCCAGGGGGACGATGGCATCGACTGGGGCCATGCAGGGGGACAGGAGGGGACGATCACGGTGCTGGAGGCTGGCACTGAGGGTGAGCAGGGCCGGGGGTCCCGGGGGGAGGACAGGCAGCTCCCACCCCCAAATTCCCGATTCCCAGAGCCCCCGGACCCCGGAGGGGTTGGGGATGGGGCAGAGGGTGGGCTGTGGGTGCCGGGCCGGGTCTTTTGGGTGCCCCCGTCCCTCGGGGTGCTGCTGAGCTGCCCTCGGGGTCCCCGCAGCCCCCGAGGCCGTGGCCCGCGGCTCGGACGCGCTGACGCTGCTGGAGAACGCCGAGACTCGGAACCAGTTCATCGACGAGCTGATGGAGGTGGGCCCGGGGACACCGGGGGACACCGGGGGCACCCGCCCCGCGGCCAGCGGTGGCCCCGGCGGTGACCCGCGCCCCGTGCCCGCAGCTGGAGCTGTTCCTGGCCCAGCGGCTGCTGGAGCTGGAGGACGAGGCCGACGTGGTGGCCATGAGCCAGCTGCAGCTGGCCCCGGCCGTGCTGCAGGGCCAGAGCAGCGAGCGGGTGCGAGCCCAGCTGGCCACCACGCGGGAGCTGCTGGCCCAGCTCTGCTCCCGCAGCGTGCAGCACCTGTGCATGATCCTCGCCTCGCCCAGGTGCCTGGGACTGCCCCCAGAGAGCCCTAAATCAGCCCTGAAGCGGACCCTGAAATAACCCCGGAACAGCCACTAAATAGGCTTTGAAATAGCCCCTCAAACAGCCCCTAAAATAACGACTGAAGTAGCCCTAAACCAGCCCCCAAATAGCCCTAAAAGAGCCCTAAAACAGACCCTGCTGTCCCCGGTGACCCCGCTGTCCCCCGCTGTCCCCGCTGTCCCCGTGTCCCCGTGTCCCCGCTGTCCCCGCTGTCCCCGTGTCCCCGCTGTCCCCGTGTCCCCGTGTCCCCGCTGTCCCCGCTGTCCCCGCTGTCCCCGCTGTCCCCGTGTCCCCGCTGTCCCGGTGTCCCCGCTGTCCCGCTGTCCCGCTGTCCCCGTGTCCCCGCTGTCCCCGTGTCCCCGTGTCCCCGCTGTCCCCGTGTCCCCGCTGTCCCGCTGTCCCCGCTGTCCCCGTGTCCCCGCTGTCCCGGTGACCCCGCTGTCCCCGTGTCCCCGCTGTCCCCGCTGTCCCCGTGTCCCCGCTGTCCCGGTGACCCCGCTGTCCCCGTGTCCCCGCTGTCCCCGTGTCCCCGTGTCCCCGCTGTCCCCGTGTCCCCGCTGTCCCCGCTGTCCCGCTGTCCCCGCTGTCCCCGTGTCCCCACTGTCCCCGTGTCCCCGCTGTCCCCGCTGTCCCGCTGTCCCCGCTGTCCCCGTGTCCCCGCTGTCCCCGTGTCCCCGCTGTCCCCGTGTCCCCGTGTCCCCGCTGTCCCGGTGACCCCGCTGTCCCGCTGTCCCCGTGTCCCCGTGTCCCCGCTGTCCCCGTGTCCCCGCTGTCCCCGTGTCCCCGCTGTCCCGGTGACCCCGCTGTCCCCGTGTCCCAGGTACGTGGAGCGGGTGGCCGCCCTGCTGCGGCAGAAGCTGCTCCAGGCCGAGCTGCTGCTGGCCAAGCGGGACGCGCTGGGGCAGCGGCGCCGGCAGGCGCTGGCCGAGCAGGCGGCTCTGGAGCCCAAACTCCAGCGGCTGCAGGAGAGCGCCAGGGAGCTGCAGCGGCTGGTGAGACCCCACAAAACCCCTCGGACCCCAAAAAACCCACCCGGACCCCAAAAAACCCACCCCGACCCCAAAAACGCTCCCCCGGTGCCGTTGCAGATCGAAGCCGACATCTCCAAGCGCTACGGGGGGCGCCCGGTGAACCTGATGGGCGTCAACGTGTGACCCCCCCGGGGGGCACGGGGGCGTCCCCGGGGTCCCACCCCTCCCAGAGCCCCCGGCCCAGCCCGGGGGGCTCCCGGGTTTGGGGTGGTGGGGAATAAAGCAGGAATTTGTCCCGGATCGGGCTGGGTTTGACTGGGGGGAGCGGCGTCACCGAGGAGGAAGGGGGGGACGGGATGGGGATGGGACAAGGATTGGGAACGGGATCGGGATGGGGACAAGGATTGGGGACGGGGATGGGAACAAGGATTGGGGACGGGGATCGGGATGGGAACAAGGATTGGGGACGGGATGGGAACAAGGATTGGGGACGGGGACAGGGAGGCACCCGCGGGCCTGCGAGTCATGGGGACAGTGATGGGGACCGGGATCCCACACAGCACCCCCGGGGACCCCCAGCCCCATCGGGGACCCCCATTGGGGACCCCCCAGCCCGGCGTGTGGGCGGTCCCACAGCAGGGATGGACCAATGAGGGCCTGGTACGTCAAAGAAGGCCCCGCCCACCCCGCGGTACCAGCCAATAGCCGGTCGGAGTGGGTGTGGTCAGTGAATGACGCCACAGGGCGTGGCAGCCGCGCCCCCGCCCAGTCCGTTCCAGTTTGTCCCAGTTTGTCCCAGTCCGTCCCGGTCCGTCCCAGTTTGTCCCGGTCTGGGGGGCTTTGGGGGAGGCAGGGGGTCCCCGCGGGCGGGGCTCACGAGCCGCGGCGACAGCTAGCGGTGTCACCGCGCCCGGGGACAGCGGCGACAGCGGCGACAGCGCCCCGGAGCCGCCCGCTCGGCTGGGACCCCCAGCCAAGCCCCCCTCCCGGGGCCGGGGCTGCCGGGGCCCCACCGCGACCCCCGGAGGAGGGGAGGGGGCCCTGGTGGCCCCGAGCCCCTGGAGCCGTGGGCTTTGGGGCTGTCCCCGTGGCTGTCCCCGTGGCTGTCCCCGTGGCTGTCCCCGCGGCTCGCGGTGCCTCGCTGGGGGCTAAGGGGGGGTCCCAGCCCAGCTCCAGCTCTCGCCCCCCACTCTGCTGTCCCCGTGCCCTCCCCGCTCGCTGACAGCCGGCCATCGGGGAGCCCCTCATTACCCCGCTAGCGGTGATTAACGGGCTCATTAATTACCCATTGTCGCTGCCGGCCGGCCGCGCACGGAGCCGGGAGCCGCCGAGGGACCCCGGTGGGGATGGGGGGGGGTCCGGGGGGGCCCCATTGTCACCATAGCGAAGGCATCGGGGGTTGGGGGGCGGCTCGGGGCATAAAGCGCCTTTATCCTCGGCAGGAACCCCCGGGACCCCGGCCCCTGCCCCCCCCCCGGGACCCCCTGCAGTCCCAGACCCCCCCCCAAAAGCCGGGGTCCCCCGTGGGTCCCTGTGCCCCTCTCGGCTGTCCCTGCACTGTCCCCGGCCCCGCTCCAGACAAAGGGACGGGACCGGGCCGGGAATGGGGACCCCGGCGGTGTCGCCTCCGCCCCCCGGCCGTGTCGCCTCCCCTGCTGGTGCCCCCCTTCCCCCGGCCGGCTGCTGCTCCATCTCACCTGCCGGGCAGGGATTTAATTACCAATTAAGGTCCCTCCATCTGTCCCCGCGCTGTCCCCGCGAGCCGCGCTCGCTCCATTCAGGCCCCGCCAGCTGCGGGCCGGCCCCGGGACCCCCCCGCGGCCCCGCCCGCCGCTCCCCCTCCTCTTCCTCATCCTCCTCCCCCAGGGATGGGGACCCCCCCGCGGGGGCGGGGCTGCGGTTCGGGGGGCGCTCCGTGTCCCACCCCCGCTTCTGGGGGGGGTCCCCCGGGTGGGACCGGCGGGTTTGGGGTCGAGGGGTCCCGTTGAGGGGATGACATCCAGGCCGGGGGACAGCCAGGGGGTGTCTTTGGGGGAGGGGGGGCGAGGGGCACGGAAAGGTTTTGGGGAGGGGTCCCAGCTGCGGTGACATCTGCGGGTTCCCCCGGGGGGGACACGGGAGCTCGGCCAGCTGCGCCCCCCGCCCTGGGGGGGTCCCATCCATCAGCGTCTGCTCGGGGCCGGCCCCCGAACGCCCAGAATTTGGGGGGTCACTCGCGTTTTGCGGGGGGGGGGGCAATTTGGGGTGCGGGTGACCACAGGAGGGGGTTTGGGGGGCACCGGGGGGAAGGGGTGCTTGGGGGGCTCGCTGAGGGGACGCCGGTGGGGGGTCCTGGAGGAGGGGTCCTGATCTGGGGAGGGGGAGGGTGTCAGGACAGGGTCCCGGTTTCGGGGTCGTGGTTTCGGGGGATCAGGGTGGGGGTCCCGGTTTCGGGGGTCAGGGTGAGGGTCCCAAAGGAGGGTGCCCTGTTTCCGTTGGGTGGTTGGATCAGGGTGGGGGTCCCGGGGGGTGTCCCGGTTTGGGGGGGGTCTGTAGGGATTTTTCCCCAGAGCCGCCGGCAGGTGGCGCTGCAGGACCGCGAATGCGCGAGCCGGGGCGGTGCGCAAGGGGCGGGGCCAAATGGCAGTGGGCGTGGTCATGTATCTAATAAGGATGCAGGAGTGTTGATGGGGCGGGGTTATGCAAATAACGGCCGCACGCAAGGCGCGTCGGGAAGGGCGCGGGCAGGGGAACAGGGGGGAATTTGGGGGTCCCGGAGGGGCCCGGGGGTGGCGGGGGGCTCTGGAGGGGCAGGGGGTCCCGGGAGGGGCGGGGGGCTCTGGAGGGGCGGGGGTCCTGCAGGGGCTGCGCCGGCCTGGGGGCTCTGAAGGGTTGGGATTACCCGGGAAAGGGGCAAAGGCAGGTGGGGGGGGGTGTCCGGGGGGTGTCCCTAAAAGGGGAGACCCCAATTAGGGGTGGGTCCGTAGGGTCGGACTCCCTGAGGAAAGGGGTGACCCCAGTTTGGGTGGGGTCCGTAGTCGGGACTCCCTGAGGAAAGGGTGACCCGTTGGGTGGGTCCTAGGGTCGACCCTGAGGAAAGGGGTGACCCCAGTTTGGGGTGGGGTCCGTAGGGTCGGGACTCCCTGAGGAAAGGGGTGACCCCAGTTTGGGGTGGGGTCCGTAGGGTCGGGACTCCCTGAGGAAAGGGGTGACCCCAGTTTGGGGTGGGGTCGTAGGGTCGGGACTCCCTGAGGAAAGGGGTGACCCCAGTTTGGGGTGGGGTCCGTAGGTCGGACTCCTGAAGTCCCATTGGGGTGGGGTCCGTAGGGTTGGAAGTTCCCAGCCCCGGGTGCCCTGTGCTGGACCGTGTTTGCTCCATAAAGATTGAGATTTTACAAAAAAAATCATAAATATATCCCCCCCAAAATAAAAAAGAACAAAAAACAAAACAAACAAAAAAAAAAAAAAGCCACGGAGAGGAGGAAAGAGCCGGGTGCGCCTCGACACCAGAGGGAGCAAGAAAGTCTTTAATTGTGACTGGATCCAGCCGGGACCAAACAGGGAGGACAAGTTCATTAGTCGATTAATTAATTAATTAATCCCTGAATATTATCAATTATGGGGGCGGGAAGGGCTCCTGGATTCAACCCAAATAATCCAAACCCTTCCATTCATCCCAAATAATCCAAATCCTCTCCATCCCAAATAATCCCAACCCCTCATTCCCTGACCTCTCCCACGCTGGAATTTTCTGGTGACTCACCCTAATCTTCCCTCCTTTACTTTCATCTTTGGGGCTGCAGCGTTTTCCTGGGGGAGGAAAAAAATTGGGGAGGGGGCTCCTGGATTCATCCCAAATAATCCCAGCCCGTTCCCACTCCATGACCTCTCCCAGCCTGGAATTTTCCAGTGGCTCATCCCAATCTTGGCCTGTCTGGGGAGATCTTCCCTTAAATCTTTGGGGTTGGAGCGTTTTCCTAGGGGGGAAAAAATGGGAAGGGGGCTCCGAGCCCCCCCCTTGATTGGCACAAAGTGGGCCCGGGGACAGGGCCAGCTGTCCCCAAATAGTCCTGGGGGGCACTAAAAATAACCCGGGAGGGCCGGCCTGGCTCGGGTTGCGGCTGGAAACAGCACGGGGAGGCACGGCAGGGGCTGGGGGGGCTGCGGGACACCCCCTGCTCCTGGGGAGGGGGGGTTAGGGTGGGGAACACCCCCAAAATCCAGCCCGGGAGGGGTTTAGGGTGGGAACACCCCCAAAATCCAACCCGGGAGGGGTTTAGGGTGGGAACACCCCCAAAATCCAGCCCGGGAGGGGGGTTAGGGTGGGAACACCCCCAAAATCCAACCCGGGAGGGGTTTAGGGTGGGAACACCCCCAAAATCCAACCCGGGAGGGGTTTAGGGTGGGAAACCCCCAAATCTCCAACCTGGGTGGGAAAGACCCCAAAAATCCAACTCAGGGAGGGTTTAGAGTAGAAAAAAACCCAAATCCAACCCAGGGAGGGTTTAGGGTGGAAAACACGCCCAAATCTCCATCCCAGAGGAGGTTTAGGGTGGGCAACACCCCCAAAATCTGACCGGGGAGGGTTTGGGGAGGGCATGACCCGAAATCTCTGGGATCTGGGCACTTCCAGCCTCCCAAACATTCCTCCCTGGATCTCTCCGGGTTTTGGGGAGGCACAAACATCCTGGGAAACCCTGAGAAAACCTGACCAACCTCACCCTGCTGCCTGCTCTCGGATCCCACGCTGATTTTTCTTTTTGTTTTTTTTTTTTTTTTTTTTTTTTTTTTTTTTATTCCGAGGCTGAACCATGGTCTGTGGCATCCTGTTTGTCCCGGCGGGTTTCTGGGGCAGGGAATTGGAGTCTGGGCTGGGCAGGAGCAGGAATGGCAGGATCGGGGTGGGGCCGGCCGGGCCTCCCACCCGCGGGCACGGATCGGGGGGCAGGGCTGGGCAGGAATGCTGCAGAGATCCCGGCAGGGATGGGCAGCAATCCCGCGTGGGTCCGTGCTGAGGGGCCCGGCCGGCTCTGCCCGCTGCCCCGCCGTTCTTGAACCGGGTTCCGGGGCCGCGGGGCGCCGCGGGGCCCATGACCCGCGAGGGCAAGGCCGGGGCCTGATGCCCGCGGCGCTTTTCCACCTTTGCTTCCGACAGATCCAGCGGGAGATGCTGGCCTGGAGCAGATCCTCGGGCAGCTGAGGAGATCGGCAAGAGCCACAGCCTTTGGACCGACCCAAAGCCACCAGACATCGTCCCTGGGCCCCCCGGGAGCCACCGGCGCCCCGGATCGTGTCCCCAGGGCGGGCAGCACCCCCGGGTCTCCGTCCCGGTGTCCGCAGGTGGCTGAGAAGCCCCGCGGGGACGGGGGCCGTTCAGCACCACCCGCAAGGGCCGTGGAGCCCCGGGGCTCCGGAGGGAAAGGCGGCTGCGGAGCCGCCTCGGGAGGGGCTCCCGGGAGCCGCGCCGGGCTGCGCGCTCGGCGGCCCCGCCATGGCGGCCTCGCCCCGCCGAGGGCCCGGGCCGCCCGTTGCCGCGGCAACCGCTGCGGAGCGAGGGGGCGGTGCCGCCGCCCTGCGGCGATTGGTGCGCGCGGCTGCCACTCAAGCGCGCGCACCCAGCGCATCGTCTCATCGGTTGATGCCCTGTCACTCAGTGAACACTCTGCGCGCCATTGGGCGGCTCTTCTGTCAATCAAGCGCACAGCGGGGCGAGCCGCGCTTCCCCGCTTCTGATTTCTCATTGGCTCAGGCGCGCCGAGCGCGAGGGCCGCCCTCTCCTTCTTGCAAGCCCATTGGTCAATCCTACTGCCAATCAAAGTGGCGCCGGGAAGGCGGGCGCAACTCTTCACCGGCCGCCTCTCATTGGTCCACACCTCGCTCCCGCCTCCCCTCGGCGGGCGGTGATTGGCGGCGGCGCCGCGCGAGGCGGGCGGGGGGGGGGCGGTTGGGCCGGGGCGGGGAGCGGCGGCGGCGGCGGCGGCGGCGGCGGGGCCGGAGCGGCGGCGGAGCCCGGCGGGTACCGGCGGGGGCGGATCCGTGGCGGAGGGCGCGGGGGCCGGCGCGCGGAGGGCGCGGCGGGGGGCGGCGGCGGCCGCGGGGCGGGGCGGGGCGGGGCGGGCGGCGCTGAGGGGAGACGGCGAGGCCGCGGGAGCGCGCGCGCGGGTGGGGCGGGGTCACGTGGCCGCGGGGGGGGGGGGGAGGTCACGTGGGGCCTTAAAGGGCCCCGGGCGGGGGGGGGCCGGGAGCGCACGTGGGGGGGAAACCCCCCCAGAAACCGGGGACCCCCGGGACCCCCGGGCCCCTCGGGCTCGCCGTGCCAGCCGCGCTCGGGCGCCTCTCCCGCACGGCGGGAGCCGCCCCGGCGCGCTGCGGGAGGAGGAGCGGGGCGGGCCCCGGGAGCCTGCCCGCGGTCTCACGGTAAAACCCCGGCCCGGTGGAAACCGGGCTAAGCAGGGCGAGGGAGCCGGATCCCTTCGGCCAGCGGGAAGTTGACGCAGCAGCCTAAGAATAGCTCGGGCAGGGGAAGCGCGGACAGCGTTGTCCCCGGAGGTAACGCGGGCGAGGCAGGAAAATGGGCAATTGCAGCGAAATCGCCCGGTTTGGGCGCTGTGCGGGCAGGGCGGCGGGCAGGGTGGTGCCGCGCTCTCACCGTGTTTGCTCTCTGGTTACAGTTCAGCTGCTGATGAAATCGCAGCCGGGAGCGTTGGAGTCTTTGGACCTTCCCATGCTCGGGACCTTTGACTCATAAAAGGCTCCTTCAAAAAGCGTCGGGAGCAGAAGAGGGGAAGGAAGAGGAGCCGGAGGAGGGGAGGACGAGCTGTGCCCGTCCCGGGGCGCCGGAGCTGCGGGGGGACAGAGGGAGTCGCTGCATGTGGAGTTTTCGGACAGTAAGTCACATGGAATAGGGAATTCCGCGTGCTCTGCGGGATAAAAACAAAGGGGAAGGCGAGGGTGGAGCTGATGGGTGGAGAGTCCCCAGGTTTAATTTAAACTTCGATGTTCCCCACGACTTTTCAGAAGAAAAGCGAGCTTCATTGAACTAAAAAAGCCTAAAAACCTTTGGAGCATTCTTTAAACTTTCCTCCTGGTTTTTACCTCTGCCCTGGAGCCAGCAGGGACAATTCTGTTCAAAAGTGGGGCAGAGCAACGCCAAACCCACCCAACCTGTTGTGTGCAGGCTTCACCGGCTCCTCGCTGGAATTCCCAGCCTCAACCCTAGTTTGTTTTTTGGGTTTGGTTTTTTTGTTTTGTTATTTTATTTTCGTTCTTCTTCCAGAAATGCTCTCTCTGAAGAAATACTTCACGGAAGGCCTCATCCAGTTCACCATCCTGCTGAGCCTCATCGGCGTGCGCGTGGACGTGGACACCTACCTGAGCTCGCAGCTGCCCCCGCTGCGGGAGATCATCCTGGGCCAGAGCTCGGCCTACACGCAGACCCAGTTCCACAACCTGCGCAACACCTTGGACGGATATGGCATCCACCCCAAGAGCGTCGAGCTGGACTATTACTTCACGGCCCGCCGCCTGCTCAGCCAGGTGAGGGCTCTGGACAGGCTGCAGGTGCCCAGCACCGAGCTCAGCGCCTGGCTGGTGCACCGGGACCCCGAGGGTGCCGTGTCCGGGGGGCAGCCCGGGGCCGGCGGCGCGCTGCAGGACGGCGGCGGCGGCGACGGCGGCGTCCGGGAGAGCGGAGCTGAGCAGGGCTTTGCGGAGGAGCTGGAGGATCTGGGAGCTGTGGCAGCGCCTGTCGGTGGAGATCTCACCAAGGAGGTAGGATAGAGATGGGGCTCGTTTGGTTCGCGGGGCGAGCAGAAGGTTGGGTGTTGTCGTGTTTGGCGCTCGGGGATGTCGCAATCCTGAATGGCTGCTGGGTGTCAGCGCCCCGGGGGGAATGCCGCGGTGATTTCCCTTTCTGTCTGCTCTGCTCGGGCTCCAAAGGAGCAGTGAAAGGAGGGGGAAGGAGCTGGGGGGAGCCCCGCGTGACTCTGGGGATTGGGAAAGCCATCAGTCCAGCTGGGAAATAAACAGGAGTGTTGGGAAAGAGCCCCAGCCCAGGTGTGGAGCAGGTGGTTGGGTTGCTGGGCTGGAACCCGGCCAGGAGCCTGCTCCTCTCTGTGTCCCTCCCCAAATCCTGCTCCTCTCTGTGTCCCTCCCCAAATCCTGCTCCTCTCTGTGTCCCTCCCCAAATCCTGCTCCTCTCTGTTTCCCTCCCCAAATCCTGCTCCTCTCTGTGTCCCTCCCCAAATCCTGCTCCTCTCTCACCTTTCCTCCCCAGCTGTCTGGACTGGGAGCAGGTTTGGTGTTCCTGTTGCAGCCAGGACCTTTGGGAAGGCCGGGATGCGATTCAGGCCCCCGGAGCTGCTGCTGTGGGCCCTGGGCTGATCCATGGCCTTGGTCCTTGCAGGCCGTGGAGAGGTGTCAGGCTGATCCATGGCTTGGGTCCTTGCAGGGTCAGGAACAGGGTGTCAGTAGATCCATGCCTGGGTCTTCAGGCTGTGGAATGGGGGTGTCAGTGCTGATCCATGGCCCTGGGTCCTGCAGGGCTGTGGAATGGGGGGCAGTACGATCATGGCCTGGTCCTTGCAGGCTGGAATGGGGTGTCAGTGCTGATCCATGGCCTGGGTCTTGCAGGGCTGTGGAATGGGTGTCAGTGCTCATCACAGCCTCAGTCCTTGCAGGCTGTGGAAAGGGGTGTCAGTGCTGATCCATGGCACTGGGTCTTGCAGGGTGTGGAATGGGGGTGTCAGTGCTGATCCATGGCACTGGGTCCTTGCAGGGCTGTGGAATGGGGGTGTCAGTGCTGATCCATGGCACTGGGTCCTTGCAGGCTGTGGAATGGGGGTGTCAGTGCTCATCCACGCTCAGGGCCTTGCAGGGCTGTGGAATGGGTGTCAGTGCTGATCCACGCACTGGTCTTGCAGGGCTGTGGAATGGGGGTGTCAGTGCTGATCCATGGCCTCAGGTCCTTGCAGGGTGGCTCTGCCATGCCCAGCCCTGGCACGGGGCACAGTGGGATGCCTGAGGAGCCGCTGCCGTGCGCTGCAGCTGCAGGGATCGGATCGGATCGGGATCGGGGTCGGATCGGGATCGGGATCGGGGTCGGGATCGGGGTCGGGATCGGGGTCCCGGTCCCGTGTGGGGCTGGGTGTGGGCAGCGCCGCAGAGCTGCAGGTGCAGGAGGAGGCCCTGGCAATGTCATCCCGCTTTTCCCTGCGGCTTCCCGGGGATTTCCCGGGGGAAAATCCCGCTCGGGGCTGCCAGCGGCGACCTTGGAGGTGCCAGAGGGTCACGGGACACGATGCCCGGTGATTCCCAGCCTCGGGAATGGCGAGGGATCGGCTCGATCCCCCAAGGTCACTCCTGGAAGGCTCCGCCGCCCTTCCCCGATTTGGGATCCCAGGCTCTGAGGAGCCTCCCCAGAGCAGGGAACCCGGGATCAGGTTCTGGGGCCTCTCGGGAGGCGAGAGGCCGGGAGCTGCCGCGGGCCGGGATGTGCCGGCCGCGGAGCCGGCGCTGGGAATCGGGGAAGGCGGCGGAGATCCGCGGCCGCTCCTTCCTTCCCCCGTCTCCGCTCGCTCTCAGGCCTCTGTTTTCCCGGATTTCCCCCCGATCCCCATTCCCGCTGCCCCTCAGGGCCGTTTTTTCCCCCATTTCCCCCAAATCCCAGCCGGACGGGAGCAGAGGCCGCTGTCGCTCCAGGAAATCCCGTCTGGCTCCCACGTCACTCCCTCACCCCATCCCGGCGCCCTCCTCCTCTCCCAACTCCCACATTTCCCACATTTCATTTTGGGGTGGTTTTTTTTAGGGTGGGATTTTGCACCCTGACTCCCCGGAGGCCGCGGAGCAGCCGCAGATCTTCCCCCCGGGAATCTCCCGGCTCTCCCCTGCCGGCCCGGGCGGGGATGGAGCTGCGGATCCAGCCAGGGGCCGGGCTGGAAATTTTTCCATGACTTTTCCTGGCACATTGCGATCCCGGTGGGTTGTGCGCGGCCCAGGCGCGACCTTGCCGGGGGAATACGGGCGATATAAATAATTTTGGGAAGCTGGAACTCGCTCCGGGAATGCTGTGCGGGATTTTTTTTTTTTTTTTTTTTTTTTGGGGCGTTGCAGCACCCGGAGAGCGGGCGGGGCAGGGGATGTGGAGCGGGGGGGAATTCAGGGGAATTATGAAATCCACTTGATTTTTATCCCACGGATAAAAAAATGCCCATTTTGAGCCGGGGCTAAAGACAAAGCTGGGATTAAATCCCAGCGCTTCCCTCTGCGGCATTGGGGGTGGGGAGGGCGGCGGAGGCTCCGTGCCCGGGGCCGTTTCCACAACACGAGGATAAAAATACGTGGGGCATGTGATGAGCTGCGGGGGCTCAGCGCCGTCACCCCCCCGGCCCGGCGGGGGGATCTCCTTACACTTGGCCGCGGTTACCGGGGCCGGGGCGTGCACCGGGGGCCGGAGGGCAGGGGGCTCCCCGGGGGCGGCGCGCTCCGGGCCGGGGTGTCCCGGGGGCCAAGGTGACCCCGGGCTGTGTCGGTGCCCGGGCGGGGGTCCCGCTGTTCCCCGCCCCCCGTTCCCGTTCCCATTCCCGTTCCCGGTGCGGTGCGGGCGGGGCCGGGGGGGGGGGGGGGGGGGGGGGGGGGCGCCCGCTGCGCCAGGGCGGGGGCGCGGCCCGGTGGGCGCCGCGCGGGCGGTGATTGGCTGAGCGGGCGGCCCCCGGCGGCGCTGATTGGTCGGGGCGGCGGCCCCCGTTGGCGTTGATTGGTCGCGGCCACCGCCCGGGGCGGGGCGGGGCCATCGGCGGAGGGGGCGTGGCCCGGGAGCGCCGCATCCCGGCGGGGAGGGGGCGGGGCCTGGCGGAGGGGGCGGGGCTTGGCGGCCGCCGCAGCCGGGAACGGCGGGGGGAGGGAGGGGGGGGGGGGGCGGCCCCGCCGAGCCCCTCCCGGTCCCTCCCGAGCCCCTCCCGGTCCCTCCCGAGCCCCTCCCGGCCCCGCCGAGCCCCTCCCGGCCCCGCCGGCCCTCCCGCCCGCGCCGGGGGCCGCCGCCGCAGCCACAGCAGCATCCGCCGCACCGGGGGCGGGGGCGGCTGCTGCCGCCGCAGCGGGGCCGCGCGGGCACCTGTGGCCGGTGGGGCGGAGCGGAGCGCGGCTCCCGCTGCCGCCGCCGCCGCCCCGGCCGGCGATGCGTGCGCGGCGCCGCGCCCCGGCCAGCCCGCCCCGCCGCCGCCGCCGCCTCCTCTTCCTCCCCCGGGGACCATGATCGGCGTGCGCCGCGGCCCGGGCGGCAGCTGGGGACATGAGAAAGGTACCGGGGCCGCCCCACGGAGCGGGGGGCTGCGGGGAGTGCCCGGGGCAGGGCTGCGGGCAGCGCGGTGCCGGCGGGCAGCGGGCAGGGGCCCGGCGGAGCGGCGGCGGCGGCTCAAGTTGCATCAGGTGGGTGGGAATGCGGGGATTTTCCTGCCACCCCACCCCTTATGCAAATGGCCGGGATGGCACCACGGGCTGATGCAAGGCGGGCACGGCGCAGCCACCGCCGCGACGCGGGCCCGGGCGGCCCCCGCCGCCTCCCCCGGCGGCGGGCGGGCGGCCATGGGCGGCGGGCAGGGCAGCGCCGGCCATGCGGAGCCCGCAGAGCCGCTCCCGGCCGGCCCGCGGGGCTCCGGAGCCCCGGCAGCGGCGGCGGCGGCGCAGGGGCGCCCGGCGGGTGCGCTGCGGGCCGGGCGGGGGGTCCCCGGGGAGGGGCCGCCGGGTGGGGACCCCCGCCCAGGGCAGGGGGGCTGAAGGCAATGTGGTCTGTCTTGCAGGACATCGATTTGATTGACATCCTGTGGAGACAGGATATTGATCTCGGCGCTGGGCGAGAGATTTTTGACTACAGCCACCGTCAGAAAGAGAGCGAAGTGGACAAAGAGCTGAGCGATGGGAGGGAGCGCGGGGACAGCTGGAGGAGTGCAGGGAATGAGGTCTTGGATAGAATCCCGCTAGTTGATGGAGAGACCGGGGAGAGTTTCCCTGCGCAGGTAACACCTCTGGGCCGGCCGGGCTGGGGGCTGTGCTCCCAGCGCCCTCCGGCTGTGCCGGTGCCTGCGCGGGGGCTGTGCCAGCAGCAGCAGCAGCAGCAGCAGCAGCATCAGCAGCAGCAGCAGGGTTTGCCCAGGTGGGCAGCAGGATTTGGGCAGGGCCGGCCGTGTCCCCTGGCCCGTGTGGCCGCAGGGGACGGCAGGGGACAGGAGGCTGGCCGGGAGCGGCGGCGCTGGTGCTTTCCCGTAGCCCGGAGCGGGAGGCTGGAGCCAGCCAAGGAGCACTGGGTGGGGCTCTGGCTCTTTTTTGGATGCGCTGCGATCGAGCCCTGCTGGAAGGGAGCTGATTCCTCAGCAGCACCTCCCCACCCCGCGGCTCCCACCCGTGTGTTTGCTCCCCCAGGTGCCCGGTGCGGAGGATCAGACAGCGCTGTCCCTGGAGGAGTGCCTTAGGCTGCTGGAGGCCACCTTCCCTTTCGGGGACAATTCCGAGGTGAGCCCACGGGGTGCAGCCCGAGGCTCTCCCTGCCTCGCTCGCTGGGATTTCGGTGCCTCCCGCGCTTCCCCCGCAGCAGCAAATTGGGTTTGGCTGCTCCAGGAGGCTCCAGGCATCCTGTGAATCCACCCGGGGAGGGGCGGCTGCGATTAATTAAAAGCCTCCTGCCTTGGCTCCTCGTTAGTTCATGGCAAAGCAGGCGGGGAGGGCACTGGACTGGGGGGGGTGGCTGAATCCCTGAGATCCCTGGAGCATCCCTGAGAGTCCATCCCTGAGAATCCCTGAGCATCCATCTCTGAGCATCCATCCCCGTGCCTGCCTGAGCATCCCTGAGCTCCCTGCGCATCCCTGGGCACCGCTGAGCTCCCTGAACATCCCCGAGCTCCCGGTGCTCCCCGCCCTGACTCCCTGGCGTGCTCAGTTCCCAGCTGCGGATGTCTCCGCCCTGAGCGACGCCGTGCCCGGGCAGAGCCGGGCGCCGGGCGGCCCCCCCAGCCTGCTGTCCCCTCTGCTGGCCGAGGCCGAGTCGCCCTTCGACCTGGAGCAGCAGTGGCAGGACCTGATGTCCATCATGGAGATGCAGGTGAGCTGCGGGAGGGGCGGGAAGGGGTTTGTGCCTCCAGGCGTGGCCGTGAGCTCGGGTCCTGGCCCCCCGCTCCTCCCCGAGCCGTGCCCGCCTCTCTTGCAGGCCATGGAGGTGAACAGCTCGAGCGCCGAGAGCCTCTACGGCGGCTCGGCCGGGGACCTGCTGGCCTCCAGCTACAGCCTGGCCCCCGGCACGCCCATCAACCAGAACGTCAGCCTGCATCAGGCCTCGCTGGGCAGCTGCTCCCAGGACTTCTCCCTCTTCAGCTCGGACATGGAGAGCCCCTCCATGGCGGGTGGCTCAACCCTGCTGCAGCTGGCGCCCGACAACTCCACCGGCCTCAACAGCACCTTCGGCTCCACCAACCTGAGCGGGATCTTCTTCCCGCCCCAGATGAACAGCACGGGCAACGAGACGGCCGGGCCCGAGCTGCCCGACCCGCTGGGAGGGCTCCTGGACGAGGCCATGCTGGATGAGATCAGCCTGATGGACTTGGCCATCGAGGAGGGCTTCAACCCCGTGCAGGCCTCGCAGCTGGAAGAGGAGTTCGATTCCGACTCAGGTCTTTCCCTGGATTCCGGCCACAGCCCCGCGTCCCTGAGCAGCTCCGAAGCTTCATCCTCGTCGTCCTCTTCCTCTTCGTCCTCTTCCTCCTCCTCGTTTTCCGAGGAAGGCGCCGTGGGCTACAGCTCGGACTCGGAGAACGTGGACTTTGAGGAAGCGGAAGGGGCGGTTGGCTACCAGCCAGAGTACAGCAAGTTCTGCCGCATGAGCTACCAGGACCCGGCGCAGCTCCATTACCTGCCTTACCTGGAGCACGTTGGCCACAACCACACCTACAACATGGCCCCGGGCGCCTGGACCCCGAGGAGCCCAAAGCGCCCGGCGCCGGCAAGAAGAGCGGCAAGGAGAAACCGTCCGAGCTGCTGGACAAGCAGCTGAGCCGCGACGAGCACCGCGCCAGGGCCATGAAGATCCCCTTCACCAACGACAAGATCATCAACCTGCCCGTGGAGGAGTTCAACGAGCTGCTCTCCAAGTACCAGCTGAGCGAGGCCCAGCTCAGCCTCATCCGCGACATCCGCCGGCGCGGCAAGAACAAGATGGCGGCGCAGAACTGCCGCAAGAGGAAACTGGACACCATCCTCAACCTGGAGCGCGACGTGGAGGAGCTGCAGCGCGACAAGTCCAAACTGCTCAGGGAGAAGGTGGAGTTCCTCAAGTCCATCCGGCAGATGAAGCAGAAGGTGCAGAGCCTGTACCAGGAGGTGTTCGGGCGGCTGCGGGACGAGCAGGGCCGGCCCTACTCGCCCAGCCGGTACGCGCTGCAGTACGGCAGCGACGGCAGCGTGCTGCTGATCCCGCGCGCGCCCGCCGAGCCGCAGCCGCGGCGCCCCGAGCGCAAGCAGAAGGACCGCAGGAAGTGAGAGAGGGGCGGCGCGAGGGAGAGCTGGCGTGACGAGGAGGGCCGAGCCTGGGAAGTGCTTGGGAGGGAACTTTGATGCCTTCTTATCCGATTCTGTCTTCTGGAGCCGCCCGCGGTGCCGGGGACTCTGCGGGAGCGGCCGCCCCGAGGTTTGGGGGCGCGGAGCCCCCCTGAACGAACACACACACACACACACACACACACACACACACACACACACACACAGAGACACGGACAGAGCCCGGCTGCCACCGCCCAGCCCCGGGGATGCTGCTGGGAGGAGAGCAGGGACGAGCTGGCATCGCTGCTGGGGAGGTTGGCACGAGGTGGATTAAACAAAAAAACAAAAAACCAAAAAAAAAAAACACAAAAAAAAAAAAAAAAGAAAAAAAAATCAAAAAAACTACTGTTAGGAACTGGCTTTAAATAAGAGAAAAAAAAAAGATTTAAGCAAATGGACTTCAAGTTATAGGAGACGTTTTTCTGAACTTCCAAAGTTCTGTGATTTCAGGTAGTTGGTTTTAAATTTTTTTTTCCCCCTTTATTATTTTTTTCCGTTCTTTTTTTTTTTGGTTGATTTTTTTTTTTTCTCCCCTTTTTTTTTTTTTTCCCCTTTTCTCCCTCCCCCGTTTTTGCCATCGGTGTGTGTGAGATATTCCAGATTCCTCCTTCCTCGATCGGAGATCAGACCAGGGCACACGTGCGGAGACACACAAGTGGCGTGACTCCCGTTAACCCCTTCCTGCCGGGGGAAAAGGGCAAGGAAACATCCCGGGAGAAAGCAGAGCCGGGGGGGGGGATCCAGGCAGAGCGCTGGGATCGGGAAGGGGAGGGAGGAGCAGCAGGAAATGCTTGGGGAGGGATTTAGGGTGAGGAGCAGCACAAGGGGAGCGCTGGGCCCCCGAGCCCGAGGCGGCACCTCGAGCATTCACAGCTGCAGGTCCCCAACCACGCTTGGCTTTGGGGGTTCCAGCCTTGATTTTCTTCCCCCCCTCCTCTTTTAGGGTCTAGAAGTGCTTGTGTTGAGTAAAAAAAAAACAAAAAAAAAATTACAAAAAAGAAAAAAAAAATTACAAAAAAAAAAAAAAAAGAAAAAAAAAAAAAAGGAGAAGCCCAAACGTTCAAAGCTGCTCAATGTTCTCTTTGCCATAAAGATTCCGTGTAACCGTGTGATCACATTATAGGATTCTCTTCTGTCCCTAGAGGTGTTGGTCTGACTTCCTTTGTTTTTCAGGAGGGGGGTGGGGGTAGTGCCTTGATCACTGTCAGGTCTCCACACCTCGGAGATCATCCTAGAGCTGTATTTCCATATAGCACAGCTGGGAGTGTTCTGACTTTACCAGCAACCAGAAAAGAAATAGAAACAAATATAGAAATTAAAAAAAAAAAAAAAAAAAAAAAGCTTAAAAAATAAATAAAATAAAATAAAATAACGGCTTTTCCGAGCCAGTCCTGTGCACGGGATCCAAGGAGGATTCCAGGGTGGTCGTTCCACCTGGAAAAGCAGCAGGGAAGGCCCGCTGGCAAGATGTGTGTGGGTTTGTGGGAATGTTTTCCAGGTTTTTTTGGGAATGCTTGGAGCTGGGATTGGCTGGATGGGAGCCCCGAGCCCCCTCCAGCTTCCTGGGAATGAAGCACAAGTTGGGATGTGGGGAGGTTGGAATGGAGAGAGAGCCCTGAGTGTGTGTTTTAAATTATTTTTTTTGTTTCCTCTTAGAAACTTTTTTTGATTTGAATGATCTGTGACCTGTCAGGGAGAGAAGAGAGATTGTTGTGAGCACAGGACAAAAAAATAAAAACAGCTTATTCACTGTACCAGCCTGGGCTCGGTTGGGTTTTATTTGGGATCTCGGGGGTTGGAATTGTGGGAATTCGGGGGATTGCTCCCATCACTGCAGCTCCAGATGCAGCTTGGATGGCAGGGAGGTGTTCCAACCCTGCAGGGGATGGAGAAGGAGAAGGAGAAGGAAAATGAGAAGGAAAAGAAGGAGGAGAAGGAAAAAGGAGAAGAAAAATAAGAAGGAAAAGGAGAAGGAAAAATAAGAAGGAAGAGAATGAAAAGAAGAAGGATAAAGAAGGAGAAGGAAATGGAGAAGAAGAAACCCCCACTGGCATTCCCAGGAGCTGAAATCCTTTCCTTGGAATTCCTCTCCTGGTGTTGGATCCAGCTCCGAGCTCAGCCAAGGGGTTGTGGGGCGTTGGATCCACGCTGGATCCATGCCGGATCCACACTGGATCCACACGGGATCCACACTGGATCCACGCGGATCCACACGGGATCCACACGGGATCCACGCTGGATCCACATGGGATCCACACTGGATCCATGCGGGAACCATGCTGGATCCACGCTGGATCCACGGTGCCTCCCCTGGGTGGGCACTGCTGATCTTCCCTAGGGCCCGGGCGAGGGGGGATCCCGGCTGGCAGAAATCCCAAAGGATTCCCTGGGATGGCACGGGGAGCTCTGGGGGAAGGGATCCACTGGAGGGATCCACTGAGGGGATCCACCGGAGGGATCCATCAAAGGGATCCACTGAATGGATTCACCGAATGGATCTGCTGAAGGGATCCACTGAGGGGATCCATCGCAGGGATCTACCGCAGGGATCCACCGCAGGGATCCACCGCTCCTCCTGGGATCTCTGCTCTGCTCCTTCCCCAGGCCCAAATCCACTGGGAAGCTCCAGGTGAGCCTGGGGCCTTTGGAGCCGGAGGAAGCTCCGGCTTCATCCTCTTCCTCCAGGAGCCATCCTCCTCCTCCAGGAGCCATCCTCCTCCTCCTCCAGGAGCCATCCTCCTGCTCCTCCAGGAGCCATCCTCCGCTCCAGGAGCCATCATCCTCCTCCAGGAGCCATCCTGCTCCTCCAGGAGCCACCATTTCCTCCTGGGGCACCATCCTGCTCCAGGAACCATCCTGCTCCAGGAGCCCTGCTCCTTCCAGGAGCCACCATCCTCCTCCAGGAGCCATCCTCCTCCTCCAGGAGCTATCATCCCCCCCAGGAGCCACCATCCTCCTCCAGGAGCCACCATCCTCCTCCAGGAGCCACCATCCTCCTCCAGGAGCCATCCTCCTGCTCCAGGAGCCATCCTTCTCCTCCAGGAGCCACCATTTCCTCCAGGAGCCATCCTGCTCCTCCAGGAGCCATCCTCCTCCAGGAGCCACCATCCTCCTCCAGGAGCCACCATCCTCCTCCAGGAGCCACCATCCTCCTCCAGGAGCCACCATCCTGCTCCAGGAGCCATCCTCCTCCTCCAGGAGCCATCTCCTGCTCCTCCAGGAGCCATCCTCCTCCTCCAGGAGCCACCATTTCCTCCTGGGGCCACCATCCTGCTCCAGGAGCCCTGCTCCTTCCCAGGAGCCACCATCTCCCCAGGAGCCATCCTGCTCCTCCAGGAGCCATCCTCCTGCTCCAGGAGCCATCCTCCTCCTCCAGGAGCCACCATTTCCTCCAGGAGCCATCCTGCTCCTCCAGGAGCCATCCTCCTCCAGGAGCCACCATCCTCCTCCAGGAGCCACCATCCTCCTCCAGGAGCCATCCTCCTGCTCCTCCAGGAGCCATCCTCCTGCTCCTCCAGGAGCCATCCTGCTCCTCCAGGAGCCCTCCTCCTGCTCCTCCAGGAGCCATCCTGCTCCTCCAGGAGCCATCCTCTTCCCCTCCAGGAGCCATCCTCCTGCTCCCAGGAGCCATCCTGCTCCTTCCCAGGAGCCATTCTCCTCCTCCAGGAGCCACCATTTCCTCCAGGAGCCATCCTGCTCCTGCTCCAGGAGCCACCATCCTCCTCCTCCTGCTCCTCCTCCCCGGGGCTCTCGGAGTCTCTCTCCCCCTGTCCTCGCTCAGGGCTCTGCCTGAGCCTCCTCTGCACCTGAAGCCAAAACAAACCCAGCCCTGCTCCAGAACCTTCTGCAGAGCTCCGACCTGGCTCAGGGCTCACCTTCCCTCTCTGTCCTGCTCTACCTGCTCACTCATCCCTGGAGGAAAGGCAGCAAGGTGAGGAAAAGATTTAAAAAAAAAAAAATTTTTTTTTTTTTGCAAAAATAAATTTAAAAATCAGGATTATAAATCTAAAATTTTATTGAGACAAAAAAAAATAATCAAAATGAAACAACAACAACAAAAAAAAAAAAAAAAAAAAAGGAAAACAAAATAAAAACTGGACAGAGCTCGGTATGAAGTTAAAATCCAAACACGAACTTTTACATTTGCACACAGAATTTTGCACAGGAACCCAAACACATGCTCATAAAAAAGGTTTGTACAATGCACGTCGAGAGATCCCACCCCTGGAGTCACTTAAATAGTTCAGGATTTGGGAAATAAAACTGATTTCAAAAATCAAAAACAATCCCCAGCTGAGGTTCTGGGAAAGCAGCTCCCAGCCCCGCTCTGGGAGAAATTCTGATTAATTGGATTTTCCTTTGTGCTGCTGTTGGTTCCTCTCCCTTCCACTTTCCCTCCCTGCTGGCTGGGCAGGAAAATCCAGGGTGGGAAAAGGAACAGTGGTTGGAAATTCAGGAAATATTTTTTTTTTTCTTTTTTTTTTTTTTTTTTTTTTTTTTTTTTTTTTTTTTTTTTTTCTTTTTTTTAATCCCCCCCCTAAATTTGGAGAAATAGCACCTTAGAACAAAAACCAAAGAAAGGGTTCAAAAGGCGACCAAAGGGTTAACCCCCTCCCCCTACAATGCACGTGTCAGGAGTGGCAGTTCTGCTGAGGACGATACAGAATCACAAAGTTGCATTTTCACAAAGTCTCCCCTTTCCCCTCCCACCCCCAAAAATTCCCTCCCTTTCCCCCAAAAATTTCCCCTAAAAATCGCTCAAGGATCAGCTCTGGAGAGTTCAGACATCCACAGTTTCAGTCTCTCTGTCCCCACGTCTGGGATCTTCTCCCTTAATTTTTTTTTTTTTTAATTAAATGGAATTGGAATTTCTTTCCTGAATTCTTTTTGGTTTTTTGTTTTGTTTTTTTTGTTTTGTTTTTTTTAGAAAATTTAGAAACCAGAATTCAGGGGTTTTTAAGAAAAAAACCAACAAAAACAAAAAATCTGGAAACAATCTGGGAATGTCATCACAAGACCTCACTTCCCTCTGATTAAAAGAGATTGAATTCCCCCCAAAATCCCTCCCTCCCTTCCCAAAGGATAACACCAGGAAATAGCAAAAGAAAAGAGAAGAAAAAAAAAAAAAAAAAAAAAGAGAAAACATATGAACAGAAAAGGAGGAAAATAAAAGGAAGATAAAACTCCAACTCCAAAGACCTACACACATGCTACGCCTCAAAACCGCGGAGCTGACGGCGCCGGGCGCGGGCTGGGGCTGCGGGGATGGGCTCTGCAGGGCGAGCAGCGCCCGGCCGCATTCCCAGCGCCATTCCCAGCGCCATTCCCAGCGCCATTCCCAGCGCCGAGCCCGGCGAGTCCTTCATGGAAGGGGCTTTGCTTCTGCTGCCCTGCCCTGAGACCCCAACCCACCCACACCGCGCCCCAGCTTTCCACAGGACTCGCCCTCCCCAACTCCGATGGGATCTGCACTTCCATGGGATTCTGCTCGGCAGGGAGCAGAGCGGCGGCTGCAGGGACAGAACCCGGGCTGGGGAGGGCGGCTCTTCCTCCGAGCGCCTCCTTTGCTCGCCCCCCACCAAAGTTCCGATCGTCTTCCCAAAGCCAAAACCGCCGCGGCCGGGGCTGCCCTGGGCTGGAGCAGCAAAACCGGGGCTGCAAAACCGGGGCTGCCCTGGGCTGGAGCTGCAAAACCGGGGCTGCAAAACCGGGGCTGCTCTGGGCTGGAGCAGCAAAACCGGGGCTGCTCTGGGCTGGAGCCGCTCTTGGCCAGGGCTGCTCTGGGCTGGAGCTGCTCCGGGTCAGGGCCGCCCTGGGCTGGAGCAGCTCTGGGCTGGAGCAGCCCTGAGCCGGAGCAGCCCTGGGCTGGAGCAGCTCTGGGCTGGAGCAGCCCTGGGCCGGAGCAGCCCTGGGCCGGAGCAGCCCTGAGCCGGAGCAGCTCTGGGCTGGAGCAGCCCTGGGCTGGAGCAGCCCTGGGCCGGAGCAGCCCTGGGCCGGAGCAGCCCTGAGCCGGAGCAGCCCTGAGCCGGAGCAGCTCTGGGCTGGAGCAGCTCTGGGCTGGAGCAGCTCTGGGCTGGAGCAGCTCTGGGCTGGAGCAGCCCTGAGCCGGAGCAGCTCTGGGCTGGAGCAGCTCTGGGCTGGAGCAGCTCTGGGCTGGAGCAGCCCTGAGCCGGAGCAGCCCTGAGCCGGAGCAGCCCTGGGCTGGAGCAGCTCTGGGCTGGAGCAGCTCTGGGCTGGAGCAGCCCTGGGCTGGAGCAGCCCTGGGCTGGAGCAGCTCTGGGCTGGAGCAGCTCTGGGCTGGAGCAGCCCTGGGCTGGAGCAGCTCTGGGCTGGAGCAGCTCTGGGCTGGAGCAGCCCTGAGCCGGAGCAGCCCTGAGCCGGAGCAGCCCTGGGCCGGGATCACCCGCAGCCAGGATCACCCGCAGCCAGGATCACCCGCAGCCAGGATCACCCGCAGCCGGAGCCGCCCTTGGCAGGAGCCGCCCTTGGCCGGGTAGCCCTGGGCTGGAGCCGCCCTTGGCCGGGGTAGCCCACAGCCAGAGCCGCCCTGGGCCGGAGCCGCTCGCAGCCGGGGCAGCCCTGGGCTGGAGCCGCTCTCGGCCGGAGCCGCCCTGGGCCGGGATCACCCGCAGCCGGGATCACCCGCAGCCGGGATCACCCGCAGCCGGAGCCGCCCTTGGCAGGAGCCGCCCTTGGCCGGGGTAGCCCTGGGCTGGAGCCGCTCTCGGCCAGGATAACCCGCAGCCGGGATCACCCGCAGCCGGGATCACCCGCAGCCGGGATCACCCGCAGCCGGGATCACCCGCAGCCGGGATCACCCGCAGCCGGGATCACCCGCAGCCGGGATCACCCGCAGCCGGGATCACCCGCAGCCGGGATCACCCGCAGCCGGGATCGCCCTTGGCTGGAGCCGCTCTCGGCCAGGATAACCCGCAGCCGGGATCACCCGCAGCCGGGATCACCCGCAGCCGGGATCACCCGCAGCCGGGATCACCCGCAGCCGGGATCGCCCTTGGCCGGAGCCGCCCCGGGCCGGAGCCGCCCTGGGCCGCCGGCCGGGCTCAGTTCTTGTCCTCTTTCTTGTCATCGTCCTCTGAGGGGTACGAGTGCCACGTCAGCCGCTCCTCGTAGAACGAGATCACCACCTGCGGGCACTTGATGTTGGCCTCCTTGGCGGGCACCAGGTCGGCCTCGTCCGAGTTCTTCCTGCAGCAGGGAAGAGAGGGATCAGAAAGAGGGGCAAGCGAGGAACGGGGCAGCAGGGGAAGGGAATTCCTGAGGGGTTCTGCCTGTCCCACAGACCCCTGAATCCTGACCCTGACCCTGGCGGGCACCAGGGCGGCCTCGTCCCTGTTCCTCCTGTGGTGGGGAAAGGAGGAGAAATCTGGGAGCAGCAGGAGAATGGAACCCCTGAGGGGTTCAGGATGTGCCAGGGAACCCCGACCCTAAACCCTGGCCGTTCCCTGGGAGCAGAGCCCGACCCCTCCCCTCCTGTCCCCCTGATCCCCCTTTCCTCCAGGATCAACATTCCCACTTCCTCAGCAGCTCCTGCAGCTCCAAACCCTTCCCTGTCCCCTGTGCAGATCCAGAAGGTCCCTCCTGATCCCCGTTTTCTCCAGGATCATCATTCCCACTCCCCCAGCTGCCCCAAACCCTTCCCTGCCCACGCTCCAGCCCCACCCCGGAGTGACCCAAAAGAGGGACCATCCCCGATCCCACACAATTCCCGATCCAGCCAAATTCCAGCTGGGAATGAGGGCAGAGGTGCAGCCCCTGGAGCCCTCACCACTTCATCAGGAACATCAGCTCCCCGCTGGAATCCGTGGCTCCGATGATTCGCTCCGGCTCGAAGCCCCGGGCGAAGCCCCGCGGCTTCTCCGACTGGGAAAAGGGAGAAAATTCCATCTGTGAATTCCCAGAGCGCCACTCCCGGGATGGGCCGGGCAGGGAGGGTCAGGCTGGGATTGCAGGGATGTGGGGATGCTCCGAGAGAGCTGCAGAGGGATCGGGATAAGGGATGGAGGGAGAGGGAACTGGTTAAACTGGGATAGGGCAGGGAACAGCCTGGGAACCCAGCCTGGGAATAGCCTGGGAACAGCCTGGGAACCCAAATTGGGAACAGCCTGGGAACAGCCTGGGAACAGCCTGGGAACAGCCTGGGAACCCAGCCTGGGAACAGCCTGGGAACCCAAACTGGGAACAGCCTGGGAACAGCCTGGGAACAGCCTGGGAACCCAAACTGGGAACAGCCTGGGAACAGCCTGGGAACAGCCTGGGAACCCAGACTAGGAACAGCCTGGGAACAGCCTGGGAACCCAAACTGGGAACAGCCTGGGAACAGCCTGGGAACCCAAACTGGGAACAGCCTGGGAACCCAGACTGGGAACAGCCTGGGAACCCAGCCTGGGAACAGCCTGGGAACCCAGACTGGGAACAGCCTGGGAACCCAGCCTGGGAACAGCCTGGGAACAGCCTGGGAACAGCCTGGGAACAGCCTGGGAACCCAAACTGGGAACAGCCTGGGAACAGCCTGGGAACCCAGACTAGGAACAGCCTGGGAACAGCCTGGGAACAGCCTGGGAACAGCCTGGGAACCAGCCTGGGAACAGCCTGGGAACAGCCTGGGAACCCAGCCTGGGAACAGCCTGGGAACCCAAACTGGGAACAGCCTGGGAACAGCCTGGGAACCCAGACTAGGAACAGCCTGGGAACAGCCTGGGAACAGCCTTGGGAACAGCCTGGGAACCCAGACTGGGAACAGCCTGGGAACAGCCTGGGAACCCAAACTGGGAACAGCCTGGGAACAGCCTGGGAACAGCCTGGGAACAGCCTGGGAACCCAGCCTGGGAACCAGCCTGGGAACAGCCTGGGAACAGCCTGGGAACAGCCTGGGAACAGCCTGGGAACCCAGACTAGGAACAGCCTGGGAACCCAAACTGGGAACAGCCTGGGAACCCAGCCTGGGAACAGCCTGGGAACCAGCCTGGGAACAGCCTGGGAACAGACTGGGAACCCAAACTGGGAACAGACTGGGAACAGCCTGGGAACAGCCTGGGAACAGCCTGGGAACCCAGACTGGGAACAGCCTGGGAACAGCCTGGGAACAGCCTGGGAACAGCCTGGGAACCCACACTGGGAACAGACTGGGAACAGCCTGGGAACCCAGACTGGGAACAGCCTGGGAACCCAAACTGGGAACAGCCTGGGAACAGCCTGGGAACAGCCTGGGAACCCAGACTGGGAACAGCCTGGGAACAGCCTGGGAACAGACTGGGAACAGACTGGGAACCCCAAACTGGGAATCCAAACTGGGAATCCAAACTGGGAACAGCCTGGGAACCCAGCCTGGGAACAGCCTGGGAACAGCCTGGGAACAGCCTGGGAACCCAGACTGGGAACAGCCTGGGAACAGCCTGGGAACAGCCTGGGAACCCAAACTGGGAACAGCCTGGGAACAGCCTGGGAACAGCTGGGAACAGCCTGGGAACCCAGCCTGGGAACAGCCTGGGAACCCAGACTAGGAACAGCCTGGGAACCCAAACTGGGAACAGCCTGGGAACCCAGACTAGGAACAGTCTGGGAACAGCCTGGGAACCCAAACTGGGAACAGCCTGGGAACAGCCTGGGAACCCAAACTGGGAACAGCCTGGGAACAGCCTGGGAACAGCCTGGGAACCCAGCCTGGGAACAGCCTGGGAACAGCCTGGGAACCCAGACTGGGAACAGCCTGGGAACAGCCTGGGAACAGACTGGGAACAGCCTGGGAACAGCCTGGGAACCCAGACTGGGAACAGACTGGGAACAGCCTGCAGATCCTGTCCATGCCCTTTTCCCAAACATCCCAGAGCATCCCAAGGAGATTCCCACTCCACCTCCTCCCCAATCACTGCCTCCTGTTTGTTTTCCCACTTGTAGGAAAAACTGGGATTTTCCAGCTTTTCCCCACCCTGCTGGAACTCTTTGGGAACACTGGGATTTTCCCTGGGATGGGAAATCCCAGGGAACACTGGGATTTTCCACTTTTCTCTCTCTGCCCTGACAAGCCGAGCTCAACCATCCCCTCCTTCCTCCTCCCCAAGCTCCAGCTTCCCATTCCTGGGAAAAAACCCTGGAAAAAAACCTCGAAATGGGGTAAAAACCAACTTTCCCAGGGATTTTTCTTGGAATCCTCTTTCCAGGACCCCATTCCAGCCTCACCTCTTCCTTCTTTTTCTTTGGCTTGCTCTCCTCCCCCTTGTCCTCCGTGTCCGACTCGGCCTTGCGCTTGCTGCCCTCGGATTTCTCGCTCTCGTGGGCGGTTTTCTGGGATTGCAGGAATTCTGCGATCAGATCCGGGCAGTCCAGGTTCTCCTCGGGCTCCCAGGTGTTGTCCTCGCTGCCAGCAAACACAAATCCCTCCGGTTTTCCTGGTTTGCCCAGGTTTTCCCAGCCCGGAAAACCCCGGGTGTGGCATCCCAGGGATGTTGGGGATGGAGAATTTGGGATGTCTGGGCAGATCCAGGTTAGATCCCAACTGCCCCGTGCTCATTCCTTTCTGGATCAGGGATGCTCTGGGATATTTATCCAGCTGCTCCAGGTTTTTTCCAGCCTTTCCCAAAATTTTTCCAGCCCATTCCTGAGCTCACCTGGAGCTACACTTCAACCCTTGGGAAAAGTGGGATTTGCCCATTTCTCCAGGATTTTCTCTCCCTGCCCTGCCTGGCATGGGAAACCCTTGGGAACACCGGGATTTCCTTGGGAACACTGGGATTTTCCTTGGGAACACTGGGATTTTCCTTGAGAACACTGGGATTTTCCTTGAGAACACTGGGATTTCCTTGGGAACACTGGGATTTCCTTGGGAACACCGTGCCTCTCCCAGGACTGTCCCTCCCCCCTGCACAGCAAGGATCCCCTGGGATCCTCCCGCTCTCCGGGATCCTCCCGATTCCCCAGGATCCTCCCGCTCTCCAGGATCCTCCCGCTCTCCGGGATCCTCCCGCTCTCCTGGGATCCTCCCGCTCTCCCGGATCCTCCCGCTCTCCTGGGATCCTCCCGCTCTCCCGGGATCCTCCCGCTCTCCTGGGATCCTCCCGCTCTCCCAGGATCCTCCCGCTCTCCCAGGATCCTCCCGCTCTCCGGGATCCTCCCGCTCTCCCGGATCCTCCCGCTCTCCTGGGATCCTCCCGCTCTCCCAGGATCCTCCCGCTGTCCCAGGATCCTCCCGCTATCCCGGGATCCTCCCGCTCTCCCAGGATCCTCCCGCTCTCCCAGGATCCTCCGCTCTCCCAGGATCCTCCTGTTATCCCAGGACTCTCCCGCTCTCCTGGGATCCTCCCGCTCTCCCAGGATCCTCCCGATTCCCCAGGATCCTCCCGCTCTCTGGGATCCTCCCGCTCTCCCAGGATCCTCCCGCTCTCCTGGGATCCTCCCGCTCTCCGGGATCCTCCCGATTCCCCAGGATCCTCCCGCTCTCCCAGGATCCTCCCGCTCTCCCGGGATCCTCCCGCTCTCCTGGGATCCTCCCGCTCTCCCAGGATCCTCCCGCTCTCCCAGGATCCTCCCGCTCTCCGGGATCCTCCCGCTCTCCGGGATCCTCCCGATTCCCCAGGATCCTCCCGCTCTCTGGGATCCTCCCGCTCTCCCGGGATCCTCCCACTATCCCAGGATCCTCCCGCTGTCCCGGGATCCTTCTGCTGTCCCGGGATCCTCCCGCTCTCCTGGGATCCTCCCGCTCTCCCGGATCCTCCCGCTCTCCTGGGATCCTCCCGCTCTCCCAGGATCCTCCCGCTCTCCCAGGATCCTCCCGCTCTCCGGGATCCTCCCGCTCTCCCAGGATCCTCCCGCTCTCCTGGGATCCTCCCGCTCTCCGGGATCCTCCCGATTCCCCAGGATCCTCCCGCTCTCCCAGGATCCTCCCGCTCTCTGGGATCCTCCCGCTCTCCTGGGATCCTCCCGCTCTCCCAGGATCCTCCCGCTCTCCGGGATCCTCCCGCTCTCCGGGATCCTCCCGATTCCCCAGGATCCTCCCGCTCTCTGGGATCCTCCCGCTCTCCCGGGATCCTCCCACTATCCCAGGATCCTCCCGCTGTCCCGGGATCCTTCTGCTGTCCCGGGATCCTCCCGCTCTCCTGGGATCCTCCCGCTCTCCCGGATCCTCCCGCTCTCCCGGGATCCTCCCGCTCTCTGGGATCCTCCCGCTCTCCCGGGATCCTCCCACTATCCCAGGATCCTCCCGCTGTCCCGGGATCCTTCTGCTGTCCCGGGATCCTCCCGCTCTCCTGGGATCCTCCCGCTCTCCCGGATCCTCCCGCTCTCCTGGGATCCTCCCGCTCTCCCAGGATCCTCCCGCTCTCCTGGGATCCTCCCGCTCTCCCGGATCCTCCCGCTCTCCTGGGATCCTCCCGCTCTCCGGGATCCTCCCGATTCCCCAGGATCCTCCCGCTCTCCCGGATCCTCCCGCTCTCCTGGGATCCTCCCGCTCTCCCAGGATCCTCCCGCTCTCCGGGATCCTCCCGCTCTCCGGGATCCCCGGGCACTCACTCGGAGAATCCCTTCCACTTGAGCAGGTATTCCACCTTTCCCTTGACCACGCGCCGGTCCAGCACCTTCTCCACCACGTACTCCTCCTCCTCCTCCTCCAGCACCTCCTCCACCTTCTTCTTGTTCTGCTTTTTTCCCATTGTGCTGGCCAGCTTCTCCGCTTTCCCGGGCTGCTGCAAGGGGGAAAACCGCGGGATCGGCGCGGGAATCCCGCCGGGAATTCCCGCAGCCATCCTGGGGGTTCATGCCGGGATTTGGACACCAACGTTTGGGGGTTTCTCCTGAATTCCAGCAATTCCGCTCCATCTTTTCCCCTAAAAGCTGCTCCAGGGTTTTTTTTCTTTTTCCCCAGTCTTTCCCAAATTTTTCCAGCCTATCCCAAATACTTTCCAGCCTTTCCTAAACGTTTCCAGCCTACCCTGAATATTTTCCAAGCTTTCCCAAAATTTTTTCCAGCCTTTCCCAAATGTTTCCAGCCTTTCCCAAATTTTTTCCAGCCTTTCCCAAATGTTTTCCAGCCTTTCCCAAATGTTTCCAGCCTATTCTAAATTTTTTCCAGCCTTTCCCAAAATTTCTCCAGCCCATTCCTGAGCTCCCCCGGAGCTGCCCCTCAGCCCATGGGAAAAGTGGGATTTTCCCATTTTTTGAGGATTTTTTTTCTCCCTGCCTTGCCTGGGGATAAAATCCTTGGGCAAAATGGGATTTCTATGAATTCCAGGGGTTTTCATGAACTCAAACTCCATCAGCTGTTAATCCCAATTAAACCCAGGTCCCATTCCCAGATCCCGACCTCTCCCTGATCATTCCTTGCTGGATCAGGGATATTCTGGGATATTTATCCAGCTCTCCATCCCAGAGCTTTTCTCAGCTTCCAGAGCTGCTCAGGGAACCAAAAATTCCTGAAAATCCACCCAGTGCTGGCTGGGAAAACTCTGGGTTCAGAGCTGGGAATATTCTGGATCCAGAGCCAGGAAATCCCTGATTCCAAGCTGGAAAACCTCTGGATCCAGAGACGGGAAACCCCTGGACTCTCAGCATTTTGGGTTCCTTTTTCGGTCCATTTTGGGATTTATTTTTCCCAGATTCCCACCAGGGATGGAGGGGCTGCATTCCAAACCCATTCCAAATTTTTTCAGGGCATTTCCCAGGGGCTGGAGCAGCCCCAGCTGAATTCCATGGATTCCAGGATCCCGACCCTCCCCCCTCAATTTCCACAGGAATTTTGGGACTTATCCCTATTGTTTTTTCCTGTGTTTCCAGCCTCTCTCAGAGCAAAACCCGCAATCATCCCGCCAGAATCCCGATTTTTATCCCGGGATTTATCCCTGAGCCTCACAGGAACACACAGAGCTGCTTCCAATCCCCTCCCCATTCCAGGCGTTTCCCACCCGACATTCCCCCACGGGGGACACAGGGAACATTCCCGGGATAACCCCGAGCCATTCCCAGCTCCAAATCCGCTTTTTCCTGGGGGAAAAAACCTCCCCCGGACACCCAAACGCCGCAGGGATTCCCAACCCGTTTCCCAAGCTCCCATTCCCGGAGTTTTGGCTCCCAAAATTCCAGTAAATCCCGCCGGGCGTGGCTCCACCCCAAATTCCCCAATTCCCCTCCCAGGCCCGGATTCCCGGGATTTTTTTCCCGTTTCCCGCCAAAAGTTCTGGCCTCTCCCTCCTCATCCCGATCCTTCCCGCTTTTCCACCGAGATCCCTTCCTCTCATTCCAAAGGGGATTTAAAGCCCCGTCCCCCAAAATCCCATTTTTCCCTCACAAATCCCATTTTCCCCTCACAATTCGCATTTTTCCCTCACGAATCCCACTCTCTCTCCCCCCAAAATCACATTTTCCCCTCACCAATTCACCTTTTTCCTCACCAATCCCACTTTCCCCCTCCCCAAATCCCACTTTTCCGCTCACAAAATCCCTTTTTCTCCCTCCAAATCCCACTTTTCCCCCCCAAAAACACTTCCACCCTGCGGTTTCCCATTTTCCCTTCTCTCTCCCGGGATCTCCCGCACCCCGAACCTCCCCTCTCCCCCTTTTTGGGGAGCTGCCCCCGAACCCCTCTCCCGACATTCCCGACACCCCCTCCCTGATCCCCCAAAGCCATCCCTGCGCTGATCCCAATCCAGCCCCACCCTGACCCCAAATCCCCTCCCCAGTGCCCCCAAATCCCCCCGAACGCTTCTCCCAGCCCTGCACTGAGCAGCCCTGCACCCCAAAATCCATCCCTGACCCCAAATCCATCCCTGACCCGAAACCCCATCCCTGACCCCATCCCCAAAATCCATCCCTGCACTGACCCCATCCCTGCACCCCAAAATCCATCCCTGACCCCATCCCCAAACCCCATCCCTGCACTGACCCCATCCCTGCACCCCAAAATCCATCCCTGACCCCATCCCCAAACCCCATCCCTGAACCCCATCCGCACCAAAATCCACCCTGACCACCCCAAACCCCATCCCTGCACTGACCCATCCCTGCACCCCAAAATCCATCCCTGACCCATCCCCAAACCCATCCCTGACCCCATCCCAAATCCACCCCTGCACTGCACCCCAAAATCCTCCCTGCACCAACCTCCCTGCACCCCAAATCCTCCCTGCCACTGACCCCAAAATCCCTCCCTGCACCCCAATCCTCTCCCTGACTCCCCCTGCCCCCCAACTCTTCCCTGCACCCCAAATCCTTCCCTGCACCCCAATCCCTCCCTGAGCCCTCCCTGCACCCCAATCCCCTCCCTGCACCCCAATCCCCTCCCTGAGCCCTCCCTGCACCCCAAATCTCTTCCCTGCACCCCAAATCCCCTCCCTGCACCCCAATCCCCTCCCTGAGCCCTCCCTGCACCCCAATCCCCTCCCTGAGCCCTCCCTGCACCCCAATCCCCTCCCTGCACCCCAATCCCCTCCCTGCACCCCCTCCCCCTCCCCATCCCCCCCCCCGCCCCCCCAAATCCTCTCCCGCTCCCCCTCCCCCCCTCTCCCCCCCTCCCCTCCCCCACCGGCCGCCCCGCCCCCCCTGCCCCCCCCTCAGCACCGACCCCCCCGCCCCCCCCGGTCCCCGCCGCCCCCCGCCCCTGACCTCGCACAGCCCCGCCGCCGGTGTCCGAGGGAAGGGGCGCGGGGGGCGCTCGGGGGTCGGGGGGGGCCCGGGCCTGGCCGCGCTCCGTCCGCCGCCCTGAACAAAAGAGCCCGGCCAGCGCCGCTGCCCGCCGCGCGCACCGCGCCTGCGCCGCGCCCGCGCGGGGCACACCGGGAGCTGTAGTCCGCGCCGCCGGCGGGCCGCGCTGCCAGCGCCGGGGAGCGCGGGGGGCGATGGGAGCTGTAGTCCGTGCGGAACGGGCCGTCTGCGTGCGCGCGGGGCATGACGGGAGGTGTAGTTCCCCGCGCTGGCGGGGCACGATGGGAGGCGTAGTCCGGGCTGGTCCGGCCTCCCCGTACTGCCCGCCGTTATTAAATAATTAAATATTAATTAAATTAAATTAGTAATTTGAAGTCCTCGAAGGTCTTCGAGTCCAAGGCGTGACCCCAAAGGGCCTTGTCCCTGAGGTGGGAGCCCCACGTGCCCCCAGCAGCGGGCTGTGGCAGCGCCCAGGGAAGGGATCCCTGGGATCATCAGTAACCTCGTCCAGGGAATCCCGGAACGGTTCGCGCTGGAAAAGCCCTCGCAGATGGCCAGGGCCACCCGTGCCCCCAGCGCTGCCGTGTCCCCAAGTGCCGCTCGCACGGGTTTTGGGGCTGGGCACTCCCGCACCACCCCGGGCAGCACTGCCGGGGTTTCTGCTTTCCCATGGAGAAATCCCTGCTGGTGTCCAGGCGAGGCTGCTCCCTCTCCTCCCGTCCCTGTCCCTTGGGATCACAGCCTGACGTCCCCTCTTGTCCCCCCCTGCCAGGGACCTCAGAAGGCACCCCCAATTCCTCTTTTCTCCAGATCAACATTCCCATCTCCTTCGGGAGCTGCCCAAGGGACAGGGAAGGGTTTGGAGCTCCCGAAGGTCGCTCCTGATTCCCGCTTTTCTCCAGGACCAACATTCCCGGCTGCCTGCGGCTCCAGCCGCTCTGGCTCCCGGGGGCGGCGCCTCGGACCACGGCGCAGCCGAACTACCACTCCCGGCATGCCCCGCGCCGGAACTTCCGGCCCGCCGCGCTATAAATGCCGCCTCGGCGCGGCCGCCGCCGGCCTGGGCCGCGATCGGTGCGAGGTGAGGGGGCCCGCGGGGAGGGGGCGGCTTTGGGGGGCCCCGGGTCCCCTCAGCGTCCCCTCGAGGGTCCCGGTGTCCCCAAGGAAGCAGAAAAACCCAAAAACCCCAAAACCGACCCAAAACTGCCCCCAAGAGCCCCTGCCGGCAGGGCCGGGCCCGGGCTCGCCCTCAGCGCCGCCGCTCCCAGCGCTGGCCCCAGGAATCTTTTCCTTCCCTGGAAGGCAAATTCCCTGGAATTCCCCCCGCGGTGCTTTCCAGGCAGCGTGGGGAAGGAATAAATGGGATTCATTCCCGTTTTCTCCTGCTCTTCCCTGGGTTTGGGGGCTCGCAGGGCATTCCCAGGAGCGGGATCAGGAGGCCTCGGGAAGCAAAACATGCGGAAAATAAACGGATTCCAGGGGTTTAGTGTCCTAGGAAAATAGGGAATAAATGGGTTTAACACGGTCAGGAATTCGTCTGCAACAGGGAAAATGATGAATAAATGGGATTCGACTCCTGGTTTTTCTGGCTCTGGAGGGTTCTTCGTGCACGGCAATGAGGATTCCCGCTCTTCCAGAGGGTTTTTAGGAATGGAACAGGATAAAAGATAAAGAGCTTTCCCTAAAAGGGATTCCGCCTGGAATTCTCTCCTGGAACACCAAGAGCCTTGGAAAATCCTGAATCTGAGAGAAAAAAACCCAAACCGGGAATCCCAGAGCCCCTTAAATTGAGGCTTTTCCCAGATTCCAGGGATTTCTAGTATTTCCAAGAAATGCAGGATCCCAGTTTGGGAGGACTCCTCATTCTCAGATTTCTGGGATTTCCTGGGGATCTTTCTAAATCCCTTTTCTTTGTGTGTGTGTGTGTGTTTTCCCAGATGTTTCCCGCTGGGCTCTGGCTCCAGGATGTTGGAGAACCGAGAGGAAGTGAGGAGCATTCCTGGTTTATTCCCAAATTCTGGAGTTTGGGCGAGCTGGGATTCTTGGGAATTTCACCTCCGTGGATAATTCATGGGAGTCCAAGGGGGCTGGAAATGGGAATGGGAATGTCCGGAGGTGTCTGTGCCTTTCCTGGGAAGCTGGGAAAGCAGGGATGGGAATGTTTGGAGGTGCCTGGGGTTGGGGTGGATCCCGGTTTGGGGATCCCCTGATCCCAATCCCGTTCCCGCAGGAGCTGACCACGGTGCGGGTGCAGGATCCCCGCGTGCACAACGAGGGCTCCTGGAATTCCTATGTGGATTACAAGATCTTCCTGCATGTGAGCTGGGAATGGGAGCTGGGGTTGGGATTGGCCCGGGGGAAATCCTCGGGATCACATCCTGGATCCGGCATCGAGGGGGGAACCGAGATCCCGATCCTCCATGAGCCTCCATTCGTGGGGATTCCGTGGAGAATTCCCGTGGAGAATTCCTGTCCTGGGCCCCTCAATCACTGAGATCCTGATCATCGATCCCATTAGAGAATTCCCCAGGGCCATCCACAGGGACAGTTCCATGGCACAATTCCCAGGACAATTCCCATTTTTCCCAGACCAACAGCAAGGCCTTCACTGCCAAGACCTCGTGTGTGCGGCGCCGCTACCGGGAATTCGCCTGGCTGAGGAGGCAGCTGCAGAAAAACGCGGGATTGGTGTAAGAATTCCCGGGATCCGCCGCCAGGCTGCCGCGGTCGGGGGCCTGGCAGGGCCCATCCCGATCTTTGCCCCTTTCCCGCAGGCCGGTGCCGGAGCTGCCGGGAAAATCCGCGTTTTTCGTGGGCAGCACGGATGAGTTCATCGAGAGGCGCCGGCAGGGGCTGCAGCACTTCCTGCAGAGGTGGCTGGGGACACTGGGATGTGGCGGCATTGGGGCATTTGGGATGATTTGGGATGATTTTTGGCTGAGAGGATGGGACAGTGCCCAGGGGTGGCCGGGGGGGGACAGCTGGGAGGGCTGAGTGACGCTGGTGACTGTCCCTGCTGTGCCACCCCTGTCCCTGTCCCCTCAGGCTGGGAGGTGACAGCAGGGGTGAGCTGTTCCTGCAGAGCCAGCCCCCTGTCCCTGTCCCTGTCCTCTCAGGGTGGGAGGTGACAGCAGGGGTGAGCTGTTCCTGCAGAGCCAGCCCCCTGTCCTGTCCCTGTCCCTCATGGGTGGGAGGTGACAGCAGGGTGAGCTGTTCCTGCAGAGCCAGCCCCCTGTCCCTGTCCCTGTTCCTCTCAGGTGGGAGGTGACAGCAGGGGTGGCAGCAGGGTGAGCTGTTCCTGCAGAGCCAGCCCCCTGTCCCTGTCCCTGCGGGCTGGGAGGTGGCAGCAGGGATGGGGTGAGGCAGAGGGGACAGGGCCAGCAGGGCTGGCAGCAGCTGACCTGTGTCCCTGTGTCCCCGTGTCCCCGTGTTCTGTGCTCCCGTGTCCCCTGTTCCTGTGTCCCTGTGTCCCCCTGTCCCGTGTCTTCCCCTGTCCCCGTGTCCTCCCCGTGTCCCTGTCCCCGTGTCCCCCCGTGTCCCCGTGTCCCCCCTGTCCCCGTGTCCCACCCTGTCCCGTGTCCTGTCCCCGTGTCCTGTCCCTGTGTCCCCGTGTCCCACCCTGTCCCGTGTCCTGTCCCCGTGTCTCCCCTGTCCCCGTGTACTCCCTGTCCCCGTGTCCCACCCTGTCCCGTGTCCCTGTCCCGTGTCCTGTCCCTGTGTCCCCCTTGTCCCCGTGTCCCCCCTGTCCCGTGCCTGTCCCGTGTCCTGTCCCCGTGTTCCTGTCCCGTGTCCCCTGTCCCCGTGTCCCACCCTGTCCCGCTGTCCTGTCTCCCCGTGTCCCACCCTGTTCCCCGTGTCCTGTCCCCGTGTCCCCCTGTCCCGTGTCCTGTCCCGTGTCCTGTCCCGTGTCCTGTCCCCGTGTCCTGTCCCCGTGTCCCCGTGTCCCCGTGTGTCCCCGTGTGTCCCCAGGGTGGTGCAGAGCGCCGTGCTGCTCTCCGACAGCCGCCTGCACCTGTTCCTGCAGAGCCAGCTGCCCGTGCCCGCCATCGAGGCCTGCGTGCAGGGCCGGGGGCCGCTCTCCGTCACAGAGGCCATCCTGCAGCACGCCATGGGCCCGGGCTGGGCACGGCACCGGCACAGGGACAGGGACAGGCACAGCCCGGGCTGGGAACCGCCACGGCACAGGGACAGGCACAGCCCGGGCCCCGCCGGAGCCAGGTGAGCCCGCGGGGCACGGGAAGGGCGGGAGGAGCGGCAGGGACAGCCCGGGCACCGGGACAGGGACAGCCCGGGCACCGGGACAGGGACAGCCGGCACCGGGACAGGGACAGCCCGGGCACCGGGACAGGACAGCCCGGGCTGGGAACCGGCACGGGACAGGGACAGGCACAGCCGGGCTGGGAACCGCCACGGCACAGGGACAGGGACAGCCCGGGCTGGGAACCGCCACGGCACAGGGACAGGGACAGCCCGGGCTGGGAACCGCCACGGCACAGGGACAGGGACAGCCCGGGCTGGGAACCGGCACGGCACAGGGACAGGGACAGCCCGGGCTGGGAACCGGCACGGGACAGGGACAGGCACAGCCCGGGCTGGGAACCGGCACGGCACAGGGACAGGGACAGCCCGGGCTGGGAACCGCCACGGCACAGGGACAGGGACAGCCCGGGCTGGGAACCGCACGGACAGGGACAGGGACAGCCCGGGCTGGGAACCGCCACGGCACAGGGACAGGGACAGCCCGGGCTGGGAACCGCACGGGACAGGGACAGGGACAGCCCGGGCTGGGAACCGCCACGGCACAGGGACAGGGACAGCCGGGCTGGGAACCGCACGGCACAGGGACAGGGACAGCCCGGGCTGGGAACCGGCACGGCACAGGGACAGGGACAGCCCGGGCTGGGAACCGGCACGGGACAGGGACAGGCACAGCCCGGGCCCCGCCGGAGCCAGGTGAGCCCCGCGGGGCACGGGAAGGGCGGGAGGAGCAGCAGGAACGGCCCCAGGAGCTCGGAGTGCATCCCAGGGCATTCCAGCTCCTCCCTGTGCATCCCAGGGCATTCCCTGCATCCCTTCTCCTGCTCTCTCTTCCCAGCTGTGCCGGCCTGGGAAGTGCCCGGGGCTGCCTGGAGAGCTTCCCCTGCTGGAGCGACCTCGGAGTGGCCGAGGCACGGCCGGAATTCCCGGCTGGACACGGGGTGACCCCTCTGCAGAGCCGGAATCCGCTGGACACGGGTGACCCTCTGCAGAGCCCGGAATTCCCGCGGACACGGGTGACCCTGCAGAGCCGGAATTCCGGTGGACACGGGTGACCCTCTGCAGAGCCCGGAATTCCGGCTGGACACGGGGTGACCCCTCTGCAGAGCCGAGGAGGATTCCGGCGGACACGGGTGACCCCTCTGAGAGCCCAGGAATTCCCGGCTGGACACAGGGTGACCCCTCTGCAGAGCCCGAATTCCCGGCTGGGACACGGGTGACCCCTCTGCAGAGCCCGGATTCCGGCTGGACACGGGGTGACCCCTCTGCAGAACGGCCTGTGAAAGGGTGACCCCTCTGGGACCAGCTTCCGGGATCCGGCGGACACGGAGTGACCCCTCTGGAGAGCCCAGAATTCCCGGGGTTCCTGACTGGACACAGGGTGACCCCTCTGGAGAGCCCAGATTCCCGGGTTCCTGGCTGGACACAGGGTGACCCCTCTGGAGAGCCCAGACTTCCCGGGTTCCTGGCTGGACACAGGGTGACCCCTCTGGAGAGCCCAGAATTCCCGGGATTCCTGGCTGGACACAGGGTGGACCCCTCTGGGAGACCCAGAATTCCCGGGATTCCTGGCTGGACACAGGGTGACCCCTCTGGAGACGCCCGGGCCCCGCAGCCCTCGCTGGGAGAGGGATCAGCGTGGAGCCGCTGGGATGGACTGGGATGGACTGGGCAGCACTGGGAATGCGGCCCCAGCCGGGGCCGAGCTCTTTCCCTGCAGATTCCCGATATTCCCTGATATTCCCAGCAGCATTTTCCTCACTCTGCTCCTGGCTTGGATCCCCCTGGAATCCCCAAACTGGGATCAAATCCCCCTGGAGTTCCCAAACTGGGTTCAGACCCCTCTGGAATTCCCAAACTGGGACAATCAGATCCCCCTGGAATTCCCAAACCGGGACAATCGGGGCCGAGCTTCCCGCCGGGAGAAGGGAGGGATGGGGCTGGAATTTGAGTCCCCTTCCTGCTGGGGCTGTTCCAGGGATTTTTGGGGAAGCGGGAGCAGCTCGGGGGGGTCGGCGCCCCCCTTCCCTCAGCACTTGGTGTGGGCGGGAAATAAAAACTGATAAAAACAAATAAAAATAAAATAAATTTCGAACGGAAGCGGAGGAGGAGACTTTCCCGGTTCCGCCGGGCTCGGCGGTGGGAGATGCGCCGGGAATTTCGGGATTGGGGGAGGTTTGGGCTCCCGGGAATATTGGGAATATTGGGAATCCCTCGGAGGCGCGGCGGGAATGCCGGGGGGGGGGGGGGGGGTCAGGGCCGCGAGCGCGGCTGTGATTGGCCAAGCCCCTTGTGAATATTAATAACTCATTAATATTCATGAGCGGGCCCCGGGCTCGGATCGGAATCCAGGGATGCGATCCAAATCTATGGATCCGCTCCGAATCCAGCGATCCGCTCCATGCCCATGGATCTGCTCCAGAGGGATCTGAGCTGAGTTTGGGGAATTCCAGAGGGATCCGAGCCCATTTTAGGGATTCCAGAGGGATCTGCTTGTCCCAGTTCGGGAATTCCAGAGGGTGGGAGCCGGCGGGGCCCTACCACCATCTAGCGGCCCCGCAGCCAAGCGCGGGAGGGGAGGGAAACCGGGAAAAGCAGGAAAAGCAGGAGGAGGATGCGCTGGATTCACGCTCACAGCGAAGGAGCCGTTCCCGATTATTCCCGATCGTTCCCGATCATTCCCGATTGTTCCCGACTGTTCCCGAGGCAACCAAACTTGGAGAGGAAAACGGGATTTATTGAGGGGGAACCCCTGGATTTGGGATGGGGGAACGCCTGGATTTGGGGTCTCCAGGGAATTTGGGATTGACCCAGGAAAAGCGGGATAACAAGAGAGGGATATCTCCAGGGAATTGGGGTTCTTTTTGGGAAAAGCGGGATGCGTGCCTCAGTTTCCCCATGGAGTGGCTCCAGGAGGGATTTTTGGGGTAAATCCGCTCGGTGCCAGCGCTGGGTCCTGCGGAGGTGCGTGGATCCCGTGGGATTTGTGGGATCCAGGGAGTGCCGGGCTGGCGTTGTCCCCATTCCTGGCCCCGCCTGCTCCGGGGAAAACGGGCGAAACCAGGAGAGCGTGACCCCAAATCCCAAACCCCCAATCCCACACCCCAAACCTGACCCCGGATTCCAAACTCAAAATCTTAAACCCCAAACTCTGCACCCCAAATCCCAAAATCCCGCACCCCAAAATCCCAAACCCAAAACCTGACCCCGAATTGCAAACCCCGCACCCCGAATCCCCAAACCCCGCACCCAAAGCCGCCGCCTCACCTGTCCCGGTCCCGGTCACTCCTCCAGCTCGAAGGCCGGTGTCAGGAATTCCCTCGGGACGATCCCGATCTCCTGGCCGAGCTCCCCGACCCACCAGCCGTACCCGGGTACTCCTGTGGGATCGGCACTGGGGTGAGCCTTCCCCTTTGGGGGCTCGACCCAAACCCCGCAGAAAATACCCAAACCCCGCAGAACAACTACCCCAAACCCCGCAGAAAATACCCCAAACCCGAAAAAATACCCCAAACCCGCAGAAAATACCCCAAACCCCCCGCAGAAAATACCCAAACCCCGCAGAAAATACCCCAAACCCCGAAAAAAATACCCCAAACCCCGAAAAAAATACCCCAAACCCCGCAAAAAAATACCCCAAACCCCGAAAAAATACCCAAACCCGCAAAAAATACCCCAAACCCCGCAAAAATACCCCAAACCCGCAAAAAATACCCCAAACCCCGCAAAAAATACCCCAAACCCCGCAGAAAATACCCCAAACCCGCAGAAAATACCCCAAACCCCGCAGAAAATAATGAACCCCAAACCCCGCAAAAATACCCAAACCGCAAAAAAATACCCAAATCCCGCAGCGAAAAAATACCCCAAACCCCGCAAAAAATACCCCAAACCCCGAAAAAATACCCCAAACCCCGCAAAAAATACCCCCAAATCCCGAAAAAAATACCCCAAACCCTCTGGATCATGGTTTGGGGCTTGCTCGGCAATTCAAGGGTTAATTCCCCCCCCCCCGATTTTTGGGGGTTTAATCCCAAATTCCTGCCCCAGCCTGGAGTTCTGGAATCGTCTCCAGCTGCATTTTCCTGGAGAGTTTTCCCTTTCCTCAGATTTCCGTGGGATTTAAGGAAAAACCCGAATTTATTCCTAAAATCCGAATTTATCCCCAGAACCCCGCGGGCTGAGCCGCTCCGCAGCCCCAATCCCACGCTCGCAATCCCAATTTAAAAACAACTTCTTCTCTGCCGAATCTGGAGATAAATGTGGGGATAAATCCCGGGATTTTCCAGCATCCAAAGAGATGGGGAAAAAAAAAAAAAACAATTTAAGAAAAAACCACCAAATTTATCCCTAAAGCAGGAATTCATCCCTGGAACCCCGCGGGCTGAGCCGCTCCGCAGCGCCGATCGCATTTTCGCAATTATCCCAATTTAAACACAATTCCTGCTCGGCTGAACCTGGGGATAAATCCCGGGATTTTCCCGCATCCGGAGGGATGGGACCCCCGAACCCCGGCAGCCGGGCCGCCTCCTCCCCCGCGGTGCCGGGAGAATTAAACGCGAATTAAAGGCGAATTAAAGGCGAATTAAACTCGCGGCAATAACGCCGCGGCTCCTCGGCTCGCGCTGCCAAATGGCCCCGCGCTGCCTCGTGCAGATGTTCGTTAATTATGCTAATTTTTATTAAATCATTAACGCCGAGCCCTGGCACGGCAGAGCCGCGTGAACTCCGCTCCGCTCCTTTCCCAGCTCGCTGGAATTCCCGGTTTTTGGGAAGCGGGAGAGGAAGAGGAGGAGGTGGGGGTGGAGGAGGATTTGTTGGAGTTTGGTTAATTAGGCGTTAATTAAGCTGGGGAGGGAGGGAATTTCCAGGGATTTTATGGGGAAGGGTTGGAAAGGAGCGGGTGGGTGGGGAAAGAGATCCCGGGAGGGAAAGGGGGTGGGAGGGGGGCACTGGGAGCACTGGGAACGGAGCAGCGTCCTCCGCATTCCCGGGAATCAGCGGGAACCGGGAATTTGGGAATCTGGAGGCATTTCAAGGCTGGGAATGGATCTGGGGTCACCCCAACTCAATCTCGCCATTCCCAGGGATCAGTGGGAAACAGCGGGACACATTTTCGAGGCTGGGGATTGGATTTGGGGTCACCCCAGCCTCATTCCCTCCATCCCCAGGGATCCCCAAATTGGGAATCTGGTGCCCTTTCAAGGCTGGGGGTTGGATTTGGGGTCACCCCAGCTCCATCTCCGCATTCCCAGGAATCGATCGGGAAACTGGGAATCTCTCCTTTCAGAGCTGGATTTGGAGCCACCCCGACCCTGTCCTCCCCATTCCCAGCAAAACCCAAACTGGGAATCCCATCCCACCAGGATCTGTCCCGTCCCACTGGGGTCTCCGCGTCCCATCCCGTGGGAATCCACACATCCCAAGGATCCAGGATTTATCCAGTTACCCCTTCCCCACAGAAACCCCCGGGCACCCCCGTGCCTTGGCTGAGGGGCACCGGGGACACCGGGGGGACACCAAGGGTGACACCGGGGGGGCACCGGGGGGACACGGGGGGACAAGGGGATGACACTGGGGTGACACCGGGGGTGACACCAGGGGTGACACCGGGGAGACACTGGGGGGACACGGGGGGATACCGGGGGTGACACCAGGGGTGACACCGGGGGGACACCAAGGGTGACACCAGGGGGGCACCGGGGGGGCACCGGGGGGGCACCGGGGGTGACACCGGGGGGACACCAAGGGTGACAGCAGGGGGGCACCGGGGGTTCACTGGGTGACACCGGGGGGCACCGGGGGCATACGGGGGGACACGGGGATGACACTGGGGTGACACCGGGGGTGACACCGGGGGGACACCGGGGGGACACTGGGGGGACACGGGGGGATACCGGGGGTGACAGCGGGGGTGACACCGGGGGGACACTGGGGGCACACCGTGTCCAGCGCCGCCGCTGGCCCCCGGCAGGCCCGGCGCTCCCCGGGCTCCTCCCGCTCCGGGACCGGGAATGTCTCGTGTGCCCGGCCCGGGAATTCTCCTCTCATGTGCCCCTCCCGGGAATTCTCCTCTCATGTGCCCCTCCCGGGAATTCTCCTCTCATGTGCCCCTCCCGGGAATTCTCCTCTCATGTGCCCCTCCCGGGAATTCTCCTCTCATGTGCCGGGCCCGGGAATTCTCCTCTCATGTGCCCGTCCCGGGAATTCTCCTCTCATCTGCCGGGCCGGGAATTCTCCTCTCATGTGCCCCTCCCGGGAATTCTCCTCTCATGTGCCCGTCCCGGGAATTCTCCTCTCATGTGCCGGGCCCGGGAATTCTCCTCTCATGTGCCCCTCCCGGGAATTCTCCTCTCATGTGCCCCTCCCGGGAATTCTCCTCTCATGTGCCCCTCCCGGGAATTCTCCTCTCATGTGCCCGTCCCGGGAATTCTCCTCTCATGTGCCCGTCCCGGGAATTCTCCTCTCATCTTCCCGGCCCATCTGCGCCGCGCTGCCGCCGCTCGCCCCGAGAGGCGCCGCTGCCGCCGCCGCCGCCGCGCCGTTCATGCGGCCCTAAATCAGCGGCGGCGGTTCACGGCGAGGGCACGGCGGCACCGGGGGCACGGCGAGGGCACGGCGGCACCGGGGGCACGGCGAGGGCACGGCGGCACCGGGGGCACGGCGAGGGCACGGCGGCACCGGGGGCACGGCGAGGGCACGGGGAGGGGGGCGGCGGCGGGCCGGGCCCCGGGGAGAGCGGAAATAAATGGAAGAAAATAGAGACGGGAGCGCTGGGAGGGGCTGGGCGTGCTGGGATTGGGGGCGATGCTCCGCGGGGATTTTGGGGGTCTGGGGGCACGGGGAGGGCACGGGGGGGATGCTCCGCGGGGATTTTGGGGGTCTGGGGGCACGGGGAGGGCACGGGGGGGATGCTCCGGGGGGATTTTGGGGGTCCGGGAGGGTCTGGGGGCACGGGGAGGGCACGGGGAGGGGGGCGGGCGGCGCTGCCGGGGATTTGGGGTCCTTGGATCCCGGGAAGAGCGGAAATAAATGGATTAAAATAAAGAAGGGAGTGCTGGGAGGGTCTGGGGATGCTGGGATTGGGGGGGATGCTCCGGGGGGATTTTTGGGGTCCGGGAGGGTCTGGGGGCACGGGGAGGGCACGGGGAGGGGGGCGAGCGGAGCTGCCGGGGATTTGGGGTCCTTGGATCCCGGGAAGAACGGAAATAAATGGAATTAAAATAAAGAGGGGAGTGCTGGGAGGGTCTGGGGGTGCTGGGATTGGGGGGACGCTCGGGGTTCTGGGGATTTTTGGGGTCTGGGGGCACGGGGAGGGCTCGGGGCGGATTCCCGAGGATTTGGGGCCCTGAGATCCTTGGATTTTCGGCGGGAGAGGGAAGGTGCACAAAAGATGTAAGAATAAAAATAAAAATCTGTGGGAAGTTGCTGGGAGGGTTCGGGGGTGCGGGGCTGCAGGAATCGGGGGTGAATGTACGGGAATTGGGGAAAATACCCCGGAATTTGGGGTAAATGAACGGGAATTGGGGAAAATACCCCGGAATTGAGGGTAAACCTGCCGGAATTGGGGAAAATACCCGGAATTTGGGGTAAATGTACCGGAATTTGGGGTAAATGTACCGGAACTGGGGATTCACCTCCCAGTAACCCCCGAACCCACCGGGGCTGAACTCGGGGGGTTGGAGTTTCAGGGGTGCAGGAATTCGGGGTAAATATCCCGGAGTTCGGGCTAAACCTGCCCGGAATTTGGGGTAAACCTGCCGGAATTTGGGGTAAACCTGCCGGAATTGGGATAAATCTCCGAAACCGGGGTCACCGTGTCAGCCGCTTCCCCGCAGCCGGTGCCCCGCGGTCACCCCCGCGGCGTCCTCCCCCCAGTCCACCCCGGTCCCCCGGATCCCCCCGGTTCCCCCCGGTTCCCCGATCCCCATCCCCGGTTCCCCCCGATTCCCCCCCCGAGTCCCCCCGGTTCCCCCGATCCCCCCGTTCCCCCCGTTCCCCCCGGTTCCCCCCGGTTCCCCATCCCGATCCCCCCGGTCCCCCGTCCCCCCGGTTCCCCCGTCCCTTCCCCGGTTCCCCCGATCCCCCCCGGTTCCCCCCCGTCCCCCGGTTCCCCCGTTCCCCCCAGGTCCCCCGGTCCCCCGGTTCATCCCCCCGATCCCCCCGGTTCCCCCCCCGTCCCATGTCCCCGGCTCCCCCGATGTCTCCGATCCCCCGGTCCCCCGGTTCCCCCCGATCCCCCCGATCCCCCCGGTTCCCCCGGTTCCCCTCGATGTCCCCGGTTCCCCCCGATGTCCTCGGTTCCCCGATCCCCGATCCCCCCGATCCCCCCGGTTTCCCCGGTTCCCCCGATTCCCCGGGTTCCCCCGGTTCCCCCGGTTCCCCCGATCCCCCCCGATTCCCCCGGTTCCCCCGGTTCCCCCCGATCCCCCCGATCCCCCCGGTTCCCCGATCCCCCCGGTTCCCCCCGATGTCCCCGGTTCCCCCGGTTCCCCCCGTCCCCCCGATCCCCCGATCCCCCCGATCCCCCCGGTCCCCCCGGTTCCCCCGATCCCCCCGGTCCCCCCGGTTCCCCCCGATGTCTCCGATCCCCCCCGATCCCCCCCGGTCCCCCCGGTCCCCCCGGTTCCCCCCGATGTCTCCGATCCCTCCCGGTCCCCCCGGTCCCCCCGGTTCCCCCCGATGTCTCCGATCCCCCCCGGTCCCCCCGGTCCCCCGGTGCCCCGGCCCCGCCGTTGCCGCGGTAACGGGGCCGTTTCGGGGCCGTTTCGGGGCCGCTCGGGGCCGCTCGGGGCCGCTCGGGCTCCACCTGCGCCCGCCGGGGTCAGCGCGGGGCCGCCGGAATTAATGAGCGCGCGGCGTTAATTAATGAGCGCGCGGCGTTAATTAATGAGCGCGCGGCGTTAATTAATGAGCGCGCGGCGTTAATGAGCGAGCGCGCGGCTGCGGCCGCGGAGCGCGCCCGGGAGAACGCGAGGAGATTCCCGTTATTCATTTCTCGGTTTTGGGGGGGTTTAAATTAGCATTTTAAAAATAAAATAATAAATATAAAATTTAAAAAATAAAATAATTTAATAAAATGATAAAATAAATAAAATAAAACGACAAAATAAATAAAATAAAGCAATAAATAAATAAAATAGAACAATAAAATAGAATAGAATAAAATAAATAATGGAATAAAATAAGACAGTAAAATAAAATAAAATAGAAAAAATAAAATAGAATAAAAAAATGAAATAAAATTTTAAAAATTAAAAAATAAAATAAATTAAAATAGGATAAAATTAAATAAAATAATGAAATAGAATTAAAAAAATTAAAAATAAAATAAATTAAAATAGGATAAAATTAAATAAAATAATGAAATAAAATAAAATAATAAAATAATAAAATAAATTAAAATAGGATAAAATGAAATAAAATAAAATAAATAAGAAATAAAATAATAAAAAATAAAATAATAAAAATAAAATAAAAATAAAATAAAATAAAATAAAATAAATATAAAAATAAAATAATAAAATAAAATATAAAATAAAAATCGGCCGTTTTTCACTGGTAAGAACTCCGGGCTCCAGGTGAGGTTTTGATGGAGTTAAGGGGGGGGGGGAAAGGAAAGAATGGATTTTCTCCCTGCCCTCTGGCAGCTGGGGACTGAAATGGGATGGAAGCTGGAAAAGGGAGGGATTTTTGTTTGGGTTCTCGGGATTCGCTCTGCGGGAAATGTTTTGGGGTTCGGGGTGATGGGAGGAGGCGCCGGGGGCTTCGGGGAAATTCCAAATCCCGAACTGGGGCGGAGGGAGCGGGGTTGGCCTGGATCCCATCCAAACCCCATTCCAAACAGGATGGAAAATCCCATGGAAAAGCCAATCACAAAATCCCCTTTAAAATCCCATTTACAAATCGGATCAAAAATCCCATTAAAAATCGGCTCTAAAATCCAATCAAAAAATCCGAGTAAAATTCCCATGAAAAATCTGATCCCAAATCCCACCGAAAATCTCTTTCCAGAGAAATCGCTTCCCCCGGTTCCCTGGCTTTGGGATTTTCGGGAACGGGGCCACGGCACCGTCACAACTCCGCGGGGAATTGGCAGAGCCGCCCCTTCGCTTCCCCGATTTTCCACCCGATCCCAAATCCCAAATCCCAACCGCTCCCTTTTCCAGCAGGATCCCAGATCCCATTATTCGGTGATCCCAAATCCCCGGGATTGGGAATTCCGGGATTTTCCCCTCAGGGTCGCTGCTGGGGGGGGCACCCATGGGAGAACTGGGAGAACTGGGAGCGGGTTCCCCCTTTTCCCGGGGGAAATATTTGTGTAAATAATAAAATATCAAGTAACAAATGTAAAAGGTGAAGTAAAAATTAAAAAAAAAATTGTAAAATTGAAAATGCAAAATATAAAATTAAAACCCATAAAAAAACCCCAGAAAATAAAACACGGCAATTTAAAATGTCGTTTTTAAAAGCTAAAGCAGAAATTATAAAATACAAACCCCCAAGTATAAAAATTAAACCCAGAAAATCGAAATAATTTACCTGCTGGATTTCCTGTTTATTTATTAATTTATAATAAATTAATTAACATTTATTTGCCTGGGGTTTTTACCTATTTATTAATTTATAATGGATTTAAATACCTGACCATTAATTAATTAATAAGCATTACTTTACCTGTTCGTTCACCAGTTCATTTATTAATTTAGAATCTTTTTATCTCCCTGTTAATTTATTAAGTAATTAACGTCAGTTCACCTGCTTAGTTATTAATCGATTAATATTAATTTCCCTGTTTATTTATTAATTTATAATTGATTTCTTTCCCTGATTATTTATTAATTTATCATTGATCCGCCTCTTTATTTAATAATCTAGAATTAATTTAGAATTTATTCATTTACCTATTTATTAAATTTTTTTTCCAATTTATTACTTAATTTAATTTATTAAATTTATAAAATTAATTAGTTTATTTTGGGGGCGAGGACACATGGAATTTTTGGGAATTCCTGGAAGCGGGGCCGGAATTCCAGCTTTTCCCGGGTGGTTTCATCCCGGGAATGTGCAGGCGAATCCCTGGGGATGGGGTAGAAGTTTGGGATTTGGGATGTGGAATGCGCAGGACATTCCCTGAGGATGAGGAAAATTTGGGATCGGCCTCGTCCCTGTGCCGGGGGTGCCTGGTGGCGGTCCCCAAATCCCTGGGAATCCTGGGAATCCTGGGAATCCTGGGAATCCCGGGAATGCCGCTAGATGTCACCCCGCGCCTTCGGCTGGCCGCGGGAAGCGGGAATTCGCTCCCGGGTTATGGGAAGGGATGGAGGGAAGGAACCGAGCCGGGTTTATGGGAAGAGATCCCGGGTTTTTGGGAAGGTATCCCGGTTTTTGGGGAACGGAGCCGGCTCAAGCCCCTCGGAGCGGGAAGCGGCGCCGCATTCCCACGATTATCCCGGAGCAGGAATTGCCCAGGTGGGGAAAAGGGAGCGGGGCCGGGAGCCGGGAGTGGGGGTTTGTTGGGATTATGGAATTCCGGGGTCGGAGCTCAAATCCCATTCCCAATCCCAGTCCCAAGGAGCTCAATCCCATCCCAATTCCAGCCCTGCCCGGTATCCCAGTCCAGCCTGGCCTTGGACATTTCCAGGGATGGGAATCAGGGATGGAATTTGGGATGGGAATTCAGGATGAGAATTCAGGATGGGAACAACTCTTCCCTTTTCCAGATGAATTCCCGGCATTTTCTCCCGGTGGGAATTATGGGAACGAGACGTTTCCCCCCCAGGGTTCCTCCCCCAGATCCAGGGGGCCAAGATCCCTCGGGATCGGCATTCCCGGGATTCTGGGGATAAAGCAGGGCCCCGATTTCCCGGGAAGAGTCCACCAAGGTTCCCGCGGATGCATTCCATGTTTTCCAGCCTCGACGATCCCACCCTTCCCTGACCCCACTCCGCTCCCAGTTTTCGCAGTTTTTCCCAGTTTTTCCCCGGTTTTCCCGGGAATGTCAGGCCGGGAAGGCGCCAGATGGGATTTTATCGGAGCCGCTTGGCGCCGTCGGAGCCAGCGGCGGCCGCGAGATTAATTCCATGAAATTAATTGGGACAAGATTGAAAAGGGAATTACGGCGCAGCTGAGTGAACATTCCCGACCTTTTCCCTCCTCCTCCTCCTCCTCCCACCGCTGCCTCTCCCTCCGCATCCCGAATTTCCGGGGGGAAATCCCGCGGGATCCATCGGTTCTGAGCGAGGAATTCGCCACCGGAGCCGCAGCTGGAGCCGCGGGAATTCCCGCTGGGATCCCGGGATGAACACACCTGGAGCCGCGGGAATTCCCGCTGGGATCCCGGGATGAACACACCTGGAGCGGCGGGAATTCCCGCTGGGATCCCGGGATGAACACACCTGGAATTCCCGCTGGGATCCCGGGGTGAACACACCTGGAATTCCCGCTGGGATCCCGGGGTGAACACACCTGGAATTCCCGCTGGGATCCCGGGGTGAACACACCTGGAATTACCGCCGGGATCCCGGGATCGCTGCTCCAGTGTCACCCCTGGAGCCCGGGCGCTCCCAGGAGACCCGAAATTCCCAAATCCGGCCCCAAAATTAAGTTTCAATCTCAATTTTGAGCCATTTTCGCACCTTTTGGCCTCGAAAATGAGCCCGAATCCCAAAAAACTCCCCCAAAAAATTCGGGATTCCACCTCACTGAGGGAAACGAAACGAGGCAGATTTCCAAAAAAAAAAACTCCCCAAAAATTCCTAGTAAATTACTAAAAAAAATTTTAAAATTAATTTTTAAAAATCCGAAATATTACCAAGGAAAAAATGTTTAAATTTACATAAAATATCCCAAAAAATTTTTGAAAAATTCAGAGAAAATTCCCTGAGAATTGCAGCTCGTACCTTGCTGAGGACGCGGATGAGGTCGCCCCGCTGGAAGGAGAGCTCGTCGGGATTGTCCCCGTGGCAATCCCACAATCCCTGGTAATAACTGGAATAATCCCCGACGGAATTTTCTGGGAAACAGGGAAAGAAAGGCTCAGGGTGGGGAAGGATCGGGATCATCCCGGAGCTGAAAATTCTCCTGGAGCTGCTCCGGGATGGGAAAGGCTTCAAATCCATGGGGAATGTCGAATGTTGGGCTCGGGAAACTCCAGGAATTCCCTGGAATTCCATCAGGGCCTCGCTGGCTGAGGCCTCGGTGCTCCCCAAGGAGTTGCATCCCGGTTTTCCCTCTTTTCCCAGAGGGCCGGGAGGGCTTTGGAGGCACCCTGGGAATATCCCGTGGGAGCCATCCCAGAATTCCTGCGGGATCCCACCACGGCCTTTTAGGGATCAAAATCCCATTGAAAGATCCCAAACGTCTCCTTTATCCCAGGAATTTTGGGAGATGCCTCCTAATCCCGCCGGGAAGAGTTTTCCCAACTGGCATTCCACCTCCGGGAAGTCAAATCCTGGGAATTCTCCCCTTCTCTGCCTTTTCCACAGCCCAGGATGCTCCAGAGTGGCCGAAATCCCAAAATATTCCCACCATCCCTATCCTGGAAATCCTTAGGATCGGGATCTTACCCTCCTCGCTCCTGAAATCCTCCTCATCCTCTGGGAATGGCGGCTCCAGCTCCTCATCTGGGGAGGGAAAAACAGGGGGAAAATCAGGGAAAAACAGGGAAAAAAACCAGTGGGAAAATCTGGGAATGTCTGGCAGTTCCATCAGGGCCAGGGCTCTGGGAGAATCCTGGGAATAAAAACTTCCTGGATTGATCGTGGGGAGAGGAAGCACGGGAGAAGGATTTCATGGAAAACGGGAATTGTGGGCACAGGGATTTCTTGGGATCCAATCCAATGGATCCAAGGGGTTTCCTGGGATCACATCTGATAGATCCAGGGGTTTTTCCTGGGATCAAATCCAACGGATCCAGGGGATTTCCTGGAATCAGGCCTGGAAGCGAAGTTTTGCCTTCAAATCCCACCCGACCCTTGGATCTTCCAAGACAGAACCCAAGCACAAAAAGCTGGAAAACTTTGGAAAATTCCACTTCTCCCTCCCCGGCGCCTTCTGGGCTCCTCATCCCGGGGCTCCGGAGCCGCCGGCGCGTCCCGGGAAGCTCGGGAATCTCAGCGGAGCCGAGTTTTTAATGGAGCAATTTGATTCAATTTTCCAGTCGATAAAATTCCCCGGCAGCGCGGCCGGACACCTTCACTCCTGATTTAACATTCCCATCGAATCCTTCCCGGGAAATTGGAAAAATTTATCACCTGTGAAATTTTATTTGGCCTCGGCCGCGTCTGTTTTTGTAAAACTTCATTAACGCCGAGGAAATTATCTCGACGTGGCTTTTCCAGGGGTTTTTGGTTTTTTTTTTTTCCCTATTCCTGAGGGTTTTGTTGGATTTTGGATTTTTTTTTCCCTGAGTTTCGGTCGGGAGGTGAAGGAGGGAGGGGAGAGGGGGGAGGGTGGGATTAGGATTTTTCCGGGGTTTTTTTTTGGGGAGGGTTGTGAGGAAGGAAGAGGTGTGAGCTGGGAAAATCCATGGAAAGCCATGGAAAACCCATGGAAAGCCGTGGAAACCCCTGAATACTCATGGAAACCCATGGAAATGTATGAAAATCCATGAAAATGCCTGAAAATCCATGGGGAAAAAAGGGTAAAATCCATGGAAACCCATGGAAATCCACAGAAATCCGTGAAAACTCCGAGAGCTGCTCCAGCAGAATTCCCAGACCCGGAATTGCCAGAAATACAAGGTTTGGATTTGGGAGGTCTCTCAAAAACTGGGAATAAAGGAATGGGATAAACCCTGGGAATTCTGGGTGGGAGATGTGGGGACGGCCCCGCAGTGGAACCGGCCGAGGGTTCCTCAGTTTTTCCAAGGAAAAGTTGGGAATTTGGGAGCTCACCTGGCAGCACCTCATAGATATCATCACCTTCCAGCTCCAGCTCCTCCGGATTCAGGGTGGAATTTTGGGAATTGTCCATGGAATCGGAGCTGTCCCGGTCCTTGGAGAGCTCCTCCTCCTCCTCCTCCTCTTCCTCCTCCTCGCAGGGAATGGTCAGGGAGCTCAGGTCTGATGGAAAACAGGGAAAACGGGATGGAAAAACGGGAATTCTCCCCATTCCAGAGGGGTGGGGTCGAGCTCCAAACCCGACACCGGAGAACTGGGAAAAAACTGAGGGAAAACCCAAAGAAAGACGGAAAATCCCAAGGAATGACCCCAAATTCCAGGTGGGCCTGACAGGATGGAGCTGCCCGGGGATTCCAGAGGATTTCTGGAATTTTCTCTGTCTCCAGCCGGAGCAATTCCCACAAATCCCGGTGGGGGTGGAAGGGAAGCCCCGGTCCAGGTGGGAAAACGCTTCCCAAGGATCCCAAAGAAGCGGGAGCGGCTCCGGACTCACCCCTGAGGAGGAAGCGGATCTGCTCCACCCAGTCCTGGGCCTCGGCCGGGCTCGGGGCCGTGAACTGCGGGAAAATCCGGGATTTGGGATCTGGGATCCGGGGTTTGGGGTCAGGGATCCCCCGCTCCCAAGCCCGGAGCACCAGGAAAAGCCATTCCCGGGATTTATGTCCTGGCTCCAAGAGGGAGCGGAGCACAGCCAGGGTATCCCGGGAAAGCTGGCAGGGCTGATCCCTGGAAATCCCTGGAATTCCATGAAAATCCATGGAAATCCACGGAATACATGGAAACCCGTGTAAATCCATGGAAATCCATTCCCATTTCCCCCCTGAAATTCCTGGTTTACCCCCCAAAATTCTCATCCCCCCCCCAAATTCCCATTTCCTCCCTAGATTCCCATTTTCCCAAAAAATTTCCTATTTCTTACCCCTGAAATTCCTATTTTGCCCCCAAATTCCCATTTTCCCACCTCATAGGAGCGTTTTCCAGGGCAGAGCAGCTGGAAGCAGCATTTTTTCCGGGAATCTTTCCGGAGCTGGGGATCCAGGCGGGCCTGGTAGCGCTCGATGGGAAAGGAGCCTTTGGGCTGCTTGCCTGGGAAAAGGGAATTGGGCGGAATTTGGGATTTTCCAGCTCTTTTCCATCCCTGGATGAGGCACGGGGTGGGTTCACCCATGGAGGGAAACATGGCTGGAAAATTCCAGGGAAGGGGAACGGATGGAAAAGTCTGGGAGGTGGAAATGGATGGGGAAATTCTGGGAAAGGAAAAATGGCTGGGGAATTCTGGGAAGGTGAAATGGCTGGGAAATTCCAGGGAAAGGAAAAATAGCCGGGAAAATCTGAGAAAGGGAAAATGGCTGCAAAATTCCTGGAAAGGGAAATGGCAGCAAAAATCTGAGAAAGAGGAATGGCCGGAAAATTCCCTTTGCTCCAATGGGAAAAAAACCCCAAATCCAGCCGGGATTTCCCCTTCCAGGAGCTGGGAATCCCCTTTCCCAGGGTCACATCCCTCTTTTCCAGCCGACAGTTGGGAATTCTTTCCCCACTCACTCTTCTCGTTGGTGTAGTAGAGGAAATCCCGTTGGGTGAGGACGCACCAGCGCTTGTGCCACTCGGAGCCGAAAAAGCTGGGCTCTGGGAAACGGGGAAAAACCGGGAAAAATCAGGGAAAACCGGGAAGCATGCCCTCGCTATTCCTTTGGGAGCGTTTCTCATGGATTGGGCAGGGCCGGGGAGCGGCGGGATCGGCTCAGGGAACAGCCAGGAGCTGCTTCTGCCTCTTCCCATCAATAATTCCCCAGAAAATCCCATTAGGGGAGGGAATAATTTGTGGCTTTCCCGGGAAAAGGGAGATAAGGCCGGCGCTGATTCCGAGCCCGGCTCTTATCTCCGCATTAAACGTGGGATGATCCCCAATCCCTGGAGCTTTTCCCGGCTTTTTCTCCTCATTAGTTTTGCCCTCCAGGCCTGGGCCAGGTTTAATTTCATTCCAGGATTTAATTTGGATGCTCTGGAAAAAGGAATGAGCCCAGCAAGGCGTTGGGAAAACCCGGAAGCTCCTGCCGGTGGAAATCTGTGGATTTCCTGGGTTTTCCTGGGGGGTTTCTTAGGCTGGGAATTTGGGATTTTCCCCGAATTTTGAGGGGGCAGCCCCGGATTTTCTCGTGGAATTCCAGGTTTTACCTCGGGATCTCTTCTCCAGGTATCCCTGTTTCAGAATATTCTCGGAATCCTGGATGGGCCACGGGATCTCCTCCAGGCCTGCAGGGAGAAAATGGAAGGGAAATCTTGGAATTTGCCATTCCCATTCCCACATCCCAAGGTTTCCAGCCCCTTTCTTTGGGGAAGCAGCGTTGGGGGTGGAAATCCCAGATTATCCTGATCCCACTGGATGTTCCCAGGATTGGGAATAGGGAACAGGGGCTTGGAATTCCAGGATTCAGTGGGCTGAGGCTGGAGCTGCCCTTTTTGCCTGGAATCTGGGTGGGTTATGGACATGGAAAACCTTAATTCCCATGGAAATCCCCATTCCCATGGAAAACTCAATTCCCATGGAAATCCCCATTCCCATTGTGGATCACGGCTCTGCCCTTGGAATCTCATCCCAGAGCCCGGAAGGGCTCAGCCACTCCCAGCTCATCCCAAAGCCCTGGGAATCCTGGGATAGCAGGAGGCGACCCCGGCTGAGCTTTAGGATCCCTTCCATCCCAAATTATCCCACGATAAATCCACATACAAATGAAAAACACGGAAATAAAACTATCGGAACATCAAAACACGGATCCAAAACCTGAAAATCCCTGGAATTCCTTCCCTCAGTCCCAACATTCTGAGCCGGATCCACAACGAGCCGGAAAATCCTAAATCATTTCCTAATGGAGCATCCATCCCATCCGTCGGCGGGCGGGAATCCATCCCCATTAATTCCCTAATCCATGATAAACTTCCCGTCCTTTCCTGTCTGCGCGGGGACTCCGTAAATCCCGGCCCGGCGCCAGCGGAGCGTTCAGGTGAATCCCGACCATTCCTCGCTATCCCGACGGCCGCGGCCGCCCGGGAACATGGCCTTGGGAGCCTCGCTTTTCTGGGAATGGCCTCGGGAGCCTCGCTTTTCTGGGAATGGCCTCGGGAGCCTCGCTTCCCTGGGAATGGCCTCGGGAGCCTCGCTTTTCTGGGAATTGGCCTCGGGAGCCTCGCTTTTCTGGGAATGGCCTCGGGAGCCTCGCTTTTCTGGGAATGGCCTCGGGAGCCTCGCTTCCTGGGAATGGCCTCGGGAGCCTCGCTTCTGGGAATGGCCTCGGGAGCCTCGCTTTCCTGGGAATGGCCTTGGGAGCCTCGCTTCCCTGGGAATGGCCTTGGGAGCCTCGCTTTCCTGGGAATGGCCTCGGGAGCTTGCTTCCTCCTTGTGGGAATGGCCCTGGAATTCCAGAGGTGGCAAAATCTGGAATTCCAGAGGCAGGAAACTTGGGAATTCTGGAGGTGGCAAACTTAGGAATTCCATAAAAAACAAATTTGGGAATTCCAGAGGCAGGAAACTTGGCAATTCCAGAGGCAACAGATTTGGCAATTCCAGAGGCCAGAAACTCGGGAATTCCCGAAACGACAAATCTGGGAATTCCAGAGGCGCCGAGCTCGGGCTAAGCCCCCTCAGTGGGGCGAATCCAGGGGGGCTCCAGCGCTCCCTGGAGCGCCCCCCGGGGCGGGGGCCCGGCATTCCCACAGGTGCCGGCTGTCCCGGGCGGGAGCTCATCCGTCAGGAGCGGGATTTATCGGGAATGTGTCAGGGTCCGCACGCGCCCCGCGGGATGGATGGGGCGCCGCCCGCCCGCACCTGCGGGTCTGGGGATGGATCGGAGGGATTGGCAGGATCGGAGGGACTGCATGGACGGGACGCACCGGCTGGGTTTGATGGATTGGATGGATTGGATGGATTGGATGGATTGGATGGATTGGATGGATTCTCCCCCTCCCGGGTTTAACGAATGTAAACAAACAGAGGCAGAGAGGGGAAACATCAAATAATTCCCGTGACAGCTGCCCAGAGGAGCCGGGCGAGCGGGAAGCGCTTCCCGGAGGGAGCCGCGTTTGATGTGGGAGCGGGATCTGTAAACAGCCCCGCGCCGGATCGCGCCTTATCCAAATATTTCCCTTTCCCAGCGCCGGCTGAAAGTCGGGATTGACGGCTTTGGACTCTTCAACTTTCAGCTTTCACCCCGCGGCTCCGGAGGGAGGCAGAGGGGGAGGCACCCCCCACGCATTCCAGCTGGGATTTGGTCCCGAACTTCCCCTTGGAAAAGCTGATATGGGGCACCTGGAGATCAAACTCCCAGCGCTGCTTCCCCCCCACACCGGCATTCCCGGTTTTCCAGAGGGTCCCAAGGAGCTCCATGAACTTCTCGACCCCAAAGGAGGAGGGAGGGGCCGGTGAACCCAATTCCCGCTGGGATTTGTTCCCAATTTCCCCTTGGAAAAGCTGACCTTGGGCACCTGCAGATCAAACTGGTCCCGCTCATTCCCGGTTTTCCAGAGGGTCCCGAGCCCCTCCGGGGCCCCCTCATCCTTCCCATCCCTTTTTTTTTCCCTCTGGGAACAGTTCCAGGGCCGGGAATCAACCCCAGAGGGACGGAGCTCCCGCGGCCGTGGATCACCGGGATTTGGGATGCTGAACCACGGCAGCAAATCCCAAATCCCGGCGGGATCCTCCCTTCCCCTTATTCCCACCAGGCACAGCGATCCCAGAGAAAATCCCAAATTTTGGGTGTCACAGAGCGGGAATTCCACGTTTAACCCCGGGCGCCAGGGGCGCTGAAATCCGGGAATAAAAGGAAGGGAATGAAAGAACCTGCCCGCCATAAATATCCCGGGAATTCCCACCCGGCCTCCGGGGTTATATCCCGGCTCTTTAAAAACGCATCCCAAGAAAATCAAGGGCTTCCATCACCTTCCCGGGAATATTTACGGCCTCCGGGAAGGGCTGGCGAGCAGAATTCCCACTTGGAATTATCAAGGAGGCGGCAAAGGTCGGCGCGGGGACGGACGCGGCTGAAGGATTTCCCTCCCGAGATTCCCGGGCCGCGAGATTCCAACCCCGGAGCGGCTCCCGAGGGATTCTCCCGGGGTTTGGGGTCGCGTCCCGGGGCCGGAATTCAGGGAAGGGCCGCGTCATTCCAGGGTTTTGCCACAAGGAAGCAGCAGAAGCTCAGGATTGGAGCCGGGAGCGGCAGCGGCCCCGGCGGGAGCGGCAGCGGGGGCTGGGATCCCAATTCCCGAATTTCCACCTCAAAAAAGGGGCTGTGAACCCAAATTCCCGAATTTCCCACCCTAAAAAGGGGCTGTGCTGATCCCTAAAATCCCCCATCCCTGTCCCATCCCAGCCCCTCCAAACCCTTTCCCCCCATTTCTGGGGTGGCATCTCCGTGTCCCCATTCCCACTGGGAATTCCAAGGGAAGAGGATGGAGGCTGGCAGCTCCCTGTCCCCATCCCATTATCCCATTATCCCGTTATCCCATTATGCCGTTATCCCATTATCCCCGTCCCTCCAAACCCTTTCCCTCCCCATTTTTGGGGTGCCATCTCCCTGCCCCATTCCCGCCGGGAATTCCCGCGGCAGCTCCGGCTCCGCTCCCTCCCTCCCCCTCTCCTGACCTCATCACTTTTCCCCCTCTCCCAAAGTGCTGAACGCGCCTTTCCCCGGGAATTATTTATCCGCGGCAGAAATGATTAAAAAAATTATTGGGGGGAAAAAAAGGGAGATAAAACAAAACATCGATCGCCGCGGCCGCCCGGGAGAGGCCGGGAAGTGACAGCGGATAAAGGATGGAAAAGCAGGAGCGGCTCTTTATGGCAGCGCGTCCCCACAAAGCCATAAATCCCAAAAAAAAGGGAGGGCACGGAGCGGGAGCTCGGGGGGGAAAGCTGCGAGTGGAGGGGTCTGTGGGGAGAAATCCCGGTGGGATCAGAGCCCAAAATCCCGGTGGGATCAGAGCTCGGGAGCCAGGGGGAACATTCATCCCCCATCCCAAAATTCCAGGTGGGATCAGGGCTCCAGGACCCCAAAATCCCGGCTGGGATCAAGGTTTTGGGATCCAGAGGGGACATTGGGACCTTATCCCTAAATTCTGGTTGGATCAGGGCTCCAGGACCCCAAAATCCCGGTTGGGATCAAGGTTTTGGGATCCAGAGGGGACATTGGGACCTTATCCCCAAATCCCGGTTGGATCAGGGCTCCAGGACCCCAAAATCCCGGCTGGGATCAGGGTTTCGGGATGCCGGGCGGACATTGCCCCCTCATCCCAAACTCCAGGGATTTGGGGTTGAACAGAACCCCAGACGCTTCTCCCGTGGGAACGCAGCCCCTTCCCAGCCCAGCCTGAGCCGGGATGATCCCAAACTTCCCCCTGGGGGCCGCTCCCTCCTTCCCCATCCCCGGGAATTTGTAACCCTGACATTTATGGGAAATCGGGACAGTGAGGATTTGATTGCTCTCTCCGTCAAACCTGCGGGGCCCGGCAAACACGGGATCGATATCCCGGCCTTTAATATCATCCCAGAAAACAGGGAAAAAATCATTATCCCGTTATTTTTATGACGGGGTTCTGGCTGAAGGATGGGAGCCGGGGCCCTTTCCATCTCCTCGGCCGCTTCCCAGGGCTTTTCCCTCCCCTGCTGCCTCCGGAGCAAATTCCCGGGATGGGAGGGCTCTGCTCCAGGATGGGATTCTGGGAGTCCCGCATCTCCGGGATGGGATTCTGGGAACCCCACCTCTCCATGATGGGGATTTGGGAGTCCCAAATCTCTGGGATGGGATTTTGGGAGCCCCACATCTCCAGGATGGGGATTTTGGGAGTCCTGCAGGTCTAGGATGGGATTTGGGAGCCAAAACCTCGACCCCACTCTGGAACGAGGAAAGAGACGGATCGGTGACATTTCCCGGGATCCATCCCACGATCCCACCTGTGCCAGCCTCCCCGGGGGTCTCTCCAGAGCCCGGCACGGCGGGATCGGGGCGGCGAATCCCAGCCTGGAGCTGCATCCCGGCAATCCCCGGGAATCCTCCCCGTGCCCTCCTCATTATCCCATTCCCAGCGGGAAGTTGGGAGCTCCTTCCCGGCTGCCGCTATAAAAATGTGATGGATGGCCGGGAGAGCTCCGGGAGTTCATCCATCCTCCCATTAAATTTTCCTTTAATTGGTCTCGGAGTCAATCAGGAACTCGCCGGGCAGTGAATTAAGGAAAAGAGGGAAAAATCCACGGAGCCGGGGGGACCCGAAGGGAGGGGACTTTGTGGATTGAAAAAATGCTGGATTTGCTTCCAGAGGGGCTGGAATTGCACTCCCGGGGAGTCCTGCAGGGATTGGGGGATCGCCAGGAGAGGGGAATCGGCCGAGTGACGCCAGATGACCAAAAAACGGTCCCGCTGGATGAGGAATCCATGATATTTCCTGGGATTGGGACAGAATTCCCGAGCATGGGGAGCTCTGGGAATACTCGGCTGGAATTCCTGGATTGGGGATGAGCGGGGGCAAAGCCAAGAGCAGCGCCTGGAGACCCATCCCGGGTTTTCTGGGAATGCTCAAGGAGCCATTTACCTCGGAGAATTCCTACAATTCCATTGGAAACCTGGAGAGGGAAAATCCTGGAGATGGCCACGGGGCTGTGGGGACAGCAGGGCCATTCCAGGAACATTCCAGAGCCACTCCAGGAACATTCCAAGGACATTCCATGGCCACTCCAGGAACATTCCAGGGCCATTCCACAATTAACTTCCCCACCTTCCTTATTTCTTATGAAATTCCAAGGAGTGGAATCAAACCAGGTTTTTATCTTCAAGGAGCGGGATCAAACCTTTCCCTGCCCTACACCCACTTCCCACCGCTTCCCACCTTTGGGCCCCAGCTCCATCCCTCAGGAACGGCTCCATCCCTTGGGAATGGCTCCATCCCTCAGGAACGGCTCCATCCCCTTTCCCTGGAGCCCTGAGAGCGGCTCCATCCCTCGGGAACGGCTCCATCCCTCGGGAACGGCTCCATCCTTTCCCGGAGCCCCAGGAACAACTCGTTCCCCTTTTCCAGAAGCCTGGGAACGGCTCCATCCCTCGGGAACGGCTCCACTTTCCCGGAGCCCCAGGAACGGTTCGTTCCTTTTTCCAGGCCCCCAGGAGCGGCTCCATCCCTCGGGAACGGCTCCATCCTTTCCCGGAGCCCCAGGAACGGTTCGTTCCCTTTTTCCAGGCCCCCAGGAGCGGCTCCATCCCTCGGGAACGGCTCCATCCTTTCCCGGAGCCCCAGGAACGGTTCGTTCCCTTTTTCCAGGCCCCCAGGAGCGGCCCCATCCCCGGAGCGCTCATCCCCGGGAGCGGCTCGTTCCTTTCCCGGAGCCCCGGAGCGGCTCGTTCCCTGTTCCCGAGCCCCGGGAGCGGCTCGTTCCTGTTCCGGAGCCCGGGAGCGGCTCGTTCCCTGTTCCCGGAGCGCCGGGAGCGGCTCGTTCCCTGTTCCCGGAGCCCCGGGAGCGGCTCGTTCCCTGTTCCCGGAGCCCCGGGAGCGGCTCGTTCCCTGTTCCCGGAGCGCCGGGAGCGGCTCGTTCCCTGTTCCCGGAGCCCCGGGAGCGGCTCGTTCCCTGTTCCCGGAGCGCCGGGAGCGGCTCGTTCCCTGTTCCCGGAGCGCCGGGAGCGGCTCGTTCCCTGTTCCCGGAGCGCCGGGAGCGGCTCGTTCCCTGTTCCCGGAGCGCCGGGAGCGGCCCGTTCCCTGTTCCGGAGCGCCGGGAGCGCTCGTTCCCTGTTCCCGGAGCCCCGGGGAGCGGCTCGTTCCCTGTTCCCGGAGCGCCGGGAGCGGCTCGTTCCCTGTTCCCGGAGCGCCGGGAGGGCTCGTTCCCTGTTCCGGAGACCCGGGAGCGGCTCGTCCTGTTCCCGAGCCCCGGGAGCGGCTCGTTCCCTGTTCCCGGAGCGCCGGGAGCGGCTCGTTCCCTGTTCCCGGAGCCCCGGGAGCGGCTCGTTCCCTGTTCCCGGAGCCCCGGGAGCGGCTCGTTCCCTGTTCCCGGAGCGCCGGGAGCGGCTCGTTCCCTGTTCCCGGAGCCCCGGGAGCGGCTCGTTCCCTGTTCCCGGAGCGCCGGGAGCGGCCCGTTCCCTGTTCCCGGAGCGCCGGGAGCGGCCCGTTCCCTGTTCCCGGAGTTCTCCATCTCCCGGGCAGATTTACGATCCCGCCGCTCCGGGCGGTGCTGGCGGAACGCGCGGCGCCGTCACCCGGGGCCGGCGGCTCCATAAAATCCGCGTCGTTCCGGAGGGATGGGTCCATAAACGGGAACGAGCGCGCGGCGCTGACAGCGACACGAGTCCCTGGCACCAGTTAAACGCTGCCCATTTTTTATTCCCGCTCCTTCCCAGGATTCACGGGGAGCGCGGCTGGAGGGATGGATTCCTAAAGCCGGGCTGAAAATCGGCCTGGGGCTGCTCAGGAGCCGCGGGATTTATCCAGTTCCTGCTTTGGGAAAGATCCCGGTGACCCCAAGGTGTCAAATCCCCCAAAACCAGCCCCAAACCAGCCCTAAATCCAGCCCTAAATCCAGCCCTAAATCCAGCCCTAAACCCTCCCTGGATCTCAGGACCCAGCAGAATTTATCCACTTCCCACTTTGGAAAAGCTCCCAGGGACCACAAGGTGTCAAACACCCCAAATCCAGCCCTAAAAACAACCCCAAATCCAGCCCTAAAACCCTGGAGCTGCTCAGGATCCAGCAGGATTTCTCCCTTTCCCAGTTTGGAAAAGCTCCCAAGATTCCCTAAAACCCACCCCTAACCCAGGCTGGACCTGCTGAGTGTCCAGCAGGATTTATCCCTTTCCCACTTTGGAGAGGCTCCCATCAATCCCAAATTATCCCACGGTTCCCAAAATGCCAAACCCAGTCCTAACCCCCTGGATCCCAGCACCCCGCAGGATTTATCCCTTTCCCACTCTGGAAAGGCTCCCAGCGACCCCAAATTCTCCCGGCTCCAGGTGTGTTTGGATTTCTCCTCCCGAGGCTCTTTCGGCACCTCCTCATTTCCCGGAGCAAATATTTACGGAATATTGTCCTGGAGCTGAGGGGGGACGAGGGGGGGAGCTCCAGCTGCTCCCAGAAATCCACGGGATTTTCCTCCAGGAGTTTTTGCTTGGAAAAACAGGGAAAATCCCAAATAGGGACTCATGGACTGTTTTGGCATGGAAGAGCCTTAAATCCCATCCCATTCCCATCCCATTCCCATTATCCCAGGGTGCTCCAGCGTGGCCGAATCTGGGAATTCCCCAAATCCCACCTGGATTTCCCACTCGGATCCCATTCTCTGTGTCCTCTCACCCCAATTCCCCACGGAAAATTCCGGGCTGCCACCCCAAAGCATGGAGAATTTTCCCAGCCTCATCCCCGGAATATTTCCCCGAACCATTTTTTTAGGGAAAACTCCCATCCCCAGAGACGGATTTTTCTCCTTTTCTTTCGATGTTTTCAGGATGAACGGCCCGAGCCGGAGCTCTCCGTTTTCCCAAGCCTTCAAATCCCCCTAAATTTCCCTTTCCCTGGAAGAACTCGGCAGAATCCCATAAAAGATGATTTATCCGCCTGCGTGAGCCGCACGGAACCGCAATTTCCAGGATAAATGCCGGGTGTAAATCCTGCTTTATGTCGGATCCCGACCGGCTTTACGAGTTTTCCCGAGAAAACGGGACCTTCCCGGATTTTTTTCATTCCATCGGAGCCTCTCCTGCCCACGGAGAAACTGGGGGAATCGCCTTCTTCCCACTTTTTTTTTTTTTTTTTTTTTTTTTTTTTTTTTTTTTTTTTTTTTTTTTTTTTTTTCCGAGGGAGTTCCTGGATTTGGGATGGGTTTAAATCGTGGGGGATTTAAGGGAATGTGGAAAAGTTAAATCCGGGGTTTTGATTCCAGGATCAGCCAGGATTTGCTGGAAAATCCTGGCTGGGGAAAAGGATTGTTCCCAGCTGAAGTTTGGACACAGCGAGGGGAGAATTCCTTGGGATCCGGGTGGGGAAAACTCCCATTCCCACCCTCATTCCCGCCGGGAATCCGGCCTCAGCCAGCAGGGAATTCCTCGGGAATTTCCCTGGGAAAAAAAAAATCTCCATTCCCACCCGACATCCGGCCCCAGAGTCAGGAGAATTCCGGGAATTTGCTCCTGGCGATCCCTGAGGGTGCCCCGAGGCACCTCCCGAAGTCCGGCCGCAGCCAGAGGAGAATCCCTCGGGAATTTCCTTGGGGAAAAAACCCTCATTCCCACCCAAAATCCAGCCACAACTGGAGGAGAATCCCTTGGGAATTTCCCTGGGGAAAAAAAACTCATTCCCACCCTCGCTCCCACCCAAAATCCGTCCCCAAAGAGTGGAGAATCCCTCGGGAATCTTCCTGGAATGCTGGGATGGGGAATGAGATGGGGAATGACAAGTCCCGAGAAATCCCGGGAAAAGCAAATCCCCAAATCTTCCGCGTGATGGGAATGACATCCAGGGACGGCAAATGAAATGGGACAAACCCCCAGAAATCCAGGAAAAACAAATCCCGAAATTCTCCCACCCTGGGGAAGGACCCAAGCCCTTCCCACCGGGACCCCAACCCATCCTTTCCCCGCTTCCAGAGGGAAGGGCCCACCCCATTCCCTGGATTCTCCCAAAAATTCTCCCCCTCAGCCCCAGCACCACCCCCAAACCCCCGGCAACTTTTTCCTCCAGCGGAAAGCCGGGAAAAGGTCAGGGAGCGGGAAAAATAATAAGATTTTCTAACGGCTTCCTTCGGAGCAAAATATTATCCGTTCTCCCGCTTTTTTTCCGGCTTTTATGGAAGGAGATTCTGCCAATTCCAAAGAAAAAAGAGGATTAAAATGAGCTTCTGCACCTTCGGGGGCCCATTTGGAAGTTTTACTGTACGGAGCTGACAGGAAAAATCGGGAATTAATATCCCGGAGCCGCTTCCGAGCTGCAATAGCAATTATTGGGCTCCGTGTCCCTGGATAAATAATGGGGCCATTCCGCTAATTAGCTGCGAGGCGCCAGGAAACCCGCCCGGCCCGGGAAAACGGCGCCGGAATTTGGGAATGCTGGGGTTTTCCACCTGGGAAAACGCAGGGAAAATCGGGGGGAAAAAAATCCGGGGAAAATCCGAGTGTTGTTCCAGTGTTTGGGTGTGGAATGGGAGGGGCTGCTGGAATTAAATAGGGAATTAAATGTTATGGATTGTCATTATCCCAATAATTTCCATGGAATGGGAATCCAGTGATGGAAATCCTGCCCTGGCCAGGAAACAATGCTGGATTTTTGGGAATGGCGGTTTTTCCCGCCTGGAAAAATCCTGGGAAAATCCAGGTGCTGTTCCAGGGTTTGGGGGTGGAATGGGAGGTGTTGGTGGAATTAAATAGGGAATTTAAAATGCTATGGATTGCCGTTATCCCGGATACAATTATCCCCGTGATTCCGCTCCGGGTGACTCCAACAATTCCAGAGGTTCTTCCCGCCCCCTGCCAGGGTTCGTTGGGAATAACGGGAATGAAATGGGAATAAATGGTCAACTAAAAATTGGGAAAGCAATTGGGAAAATTGCCCAAATCCCACATCCCGGATTTCTCATCCCAAATCCTGCATCTCAGAACCCGAATCCCTCATGGCAAATCCCAATCCCCACATCCCAAATCCCGAATCCCAAATCCTGTATCCCGAACCCCAAACCCCAGATCCCCGAACTGCTCATCCCACATCCCTTTTCCCAAATCCCACACCCCGAATCCCGTGTCCCAAACCCCAAATCCCAAATCCCAAATCCCAAATCTCTCATCCCTATCTATCATCCCAAATCCCGATCCCCTCATCCCGAACCCCAAATCCCAAATCCCGATCCCCTCATCCTGAACCCCTCAACCCGAACCCCGAATCCCGAATCCCAAATCCCGAATCCGATCCCCGAATCCCGATCCCCGAATCCCGATCCCCGAATCCCGAACCCGAACCCGAATCCCAAATCCCGAATCCCGGGCCCTTTCCCCGTGCCCCCGGCAGGGGGCAGTGGCGCCATTTCCCGCCAACATTCCCGGCGGGAAATCGCCGGGAACGGGAGCGGGGACAGGGCCGGGAACGAACCCCAAAACACCCGGGAATTCTCTCCCCCCATCCCCCGTGAATCCCCAAAATCCCCTCTGTGGGGCAGGAATGGAGCCAATCCCTGATAAAATCCGGGAATGGACCCCCCAAAAAAACACCGGGAATTCTCTCTCCGTGAATCCCAAAAATTCCCTCTGTGGGGCCGGGAAAATCCTGTGGGATCGGGGCTGGGAAATCCTGGGGGATCAGGGCATGGGAATTCTTTGGGATCAGGGCTGGGAGATCCCGTAGGACCAAGAACCTCCTTTGGGATCAGGGCTGGGAAATCCTTTGGGATCGGGGCTGGAAAATCCCTCTCCCTCTCCCTTTCCCAAGCCCTTTTTGACATTTCCTTCCCATTTTCCACCACAATTCCCGGGATTTGAAGGATTTTTCCCTCACCCCGCTTTCGGACATTCCCAAATCCCACAAATCCTCTCTCCCCGCGCGGTTGCCAAGGAAAGCCCCGGAGCGCTCCCAGTCCTGCCCAGAATTCCCAATAAAAGCCGAGGCCGTGAACTCGGGGAGGGGCGGGAATGGCCTGGATTTGACCTCGGCATTCCCTTTTTTTTTTTTTTCCTACATTCCCCCTTTTTTTAATCCCTAAAACGTCCCCGACCCCGGAATTCATCCTGGGAAAAAGGGGGGGGGGAAGCTCCCAAACCTGGGAGAATCTGGGGGAAAAAAAAGGGGGAAAAAGGGGGAAGAAAGGGGGAAAAGGGAAAAAAAGGAAAAGGGAAAAAAAGGAAAAGGGAATCTGGGAGCTCCTCGGGTTTCCCACTGCTGGGGTTTGGGGTTTTCCCAAATTAATGCTAAAAATCCTGATTTCAATATCCCCAAATATTCCCAAATATCCCGATTTAAATGTTCCCAAATTTCCCTATCTAAACAGTCCTGAATATTCCTAAATATCCTGATCTCAATATTCCCAAATATTCTAAATATCCCCTCTCTCGCACCCTAAAATCTCTTTTCTCCCATCCCAAAAATCCCAAAATTTCCCGATCCCCTCTGGAATTCTCTGGAAGAACCCTCCAGGAAAAGGAGAAAAATGTGGGAACGCCCCGGGAATGCCAAAGGTGGGGGGGGAAATGGGCGATAAAATCCCGGGATTTGTCCGGAAAAGCGATCCCGGGGTCACTCCAGGCAGATTGATCCCAAAAAAAGCGATTTTCCCATTGATCCGCAGGCGGGAATTCCCGGTGGGAAATGAAACCTCCGCCCCTTCCCCTCCAGCTTTGATCCCCCACATCAATCCCTGCCGGAAAAATCCATTTTCCATTTTTTTTTTTAAAAGGAAAAAAAAAAAAAAAAAAAAAAGAGATGTGAATTTTCTGGTGAAAGGGGAAAAAAAAGGATTTTTTTTTGTAGTTGGGGATTTTTGTTTCGATTAAAAATGTTGGGGCGCGAGGTGAAGTTCATTGATGAATCAAAATTCCTACGGAATTCCTACAAAATTCCGGAATTTCTCCTGAACTGGAAGTGGAAAAATCAAAGTGGTGAAGGCACCAAACCCCTCAGAAAATCGGGATAAAAGCCGGAATTATGGAATTTCTGCCGAACTGGAAGTGGAAAAATCAAAGAGACAAAACCTCTTGGAAAAATTGGGATAAACGCCGAAATCCCGGAATTTTGGGCGGGAATCCGAGGAGCCGCTTCTCCGGCTGGGATGGGAAATTCCAGAGGGAAATGGGGATGGCACAGCTGGAATGGGCACAGCTGGAATGGCACAGCTGGGATGGGCACAGTTGGGATGGGCATGGCACAGCTGGATTGGGAATGGCACAGCTGGAATGGGACACAGCTGGATTGGGGCGCCCCTGGCTGGATCCGCGGGAATTCCGGCGCTCCGGAACACGAGGGGTTAATCCTTAACCGGGAAATTCCCGCAGCCCTGCCGGGATCCGGGGAAAAGGAGACGGAATTCCGGGATTGGGGGCTCCGAATATCCGGGATTGGGGGCTCTGGATTCCAGGAATGGGGACTCTGAACTCCGGGATTTGAGGCCCCGAATTCTGGGATTGGGGGGTCCGAGGGCAGCGGGACACGGGAAATGAGGAAAGGGAAAATCCCAAATCCCAAATCCAGGGATTTTGGGAGAGGGGTTTGGAAGGTGCCTGGGAATGTGGGATTTGGTGTGAAAAGGAGGAAAATCGGGAAAAATAAACCCGAATTTGGGTGGGGACGGGAGAGAGGTCGAGGCCTCAGCGGGGAGTCCAGAATCCCTGGAATTCCTGAATCCCTGGAATTCCTGACTCTCCAAATCCCCGGAAATGCTGAATCCCTGGAATCAACAAAGCCCTGGAATCCTTTGAATCCCCGGAAGTCCTGAATCCCTGGAACACCTGAATCCCCGGAATTCTGGAATTCCTGAATCCCTGCCATCCCTGAATTCCCTTTTTATCCCCTGAATCCCCTTTTTCACTCCCTGAAATTCCCCTTTAAATTCCCCCAAATTCCCTTTTTTTATCCCCCGAATTCCCTTTCTCACCCCCTGCCCTCCCCAGCTTTCCCTCGGCAGCGCTTCCCAACCCCAATTCCTTTTTCCTTTTTATCATTAAAAAAAAAAAAAAAATAAAAAAAATCACTTCAATTAACAAAAAACCTAAAAAAAAAAAATTCAAAGGCCCGCGGAGCGACCCGAGGAGCCGGGCGGAGCGGGGAGATAAGCGGGAGAATCGATTTATGGGCAGAAAGGGAATTTTTCCTGGGATGAGGGCAGGGCAGGGCCGTCCCCGCCCCGGAGCCAGCTGGCAGCGGAGATATCCCGACAATTATCCCGATAATTATCCCGACCGTGATCCCGCCGAGCACCCGCGGCCCCATAAATCAAATTAACGCCCCCCAGCCCTTCCCGCTCTTCCCGCTCCCGGTTAACCCCGGGAACGCTCCAGGACCGGGAATAAAAATTGATTTTTTATTTATGGAAATCCCGGCTTTAGGCTGAGATTTGTCCTTGCTTCCCAAATCCCGGTTTGTTCGGGGGTTTTTTTATTATTATTATTTTTTCTCCTCCTTTCTCCCGGTGTGGAAATCTCCGTTATCCCTCATTAGCTCGATTACTGGGAAAAGGGGTTTTTATTCCTTTAAATTATTTAACCTCGGCACAACCCGCTGGGACCCCATAAATTCCGGCCCCGCTAATGAAAATCATCCGTTAGGGCCGTTCCCGCAGACAACGGGAAAAAGGGATTAAAGCTCGGAAAATCGACTCCTGGTTTGGGGGTTTTATCCTTGGGATCCGACAGATTTGATAATTCACCCAAAAGCTCCTGGATTTTACCCCCCGGCACCGGTGTGGATCACAAAATTTATTTTTTTTGTAGGATTTTTCCCGCAGTTTTGGAGTCCTTTTTGGAAAAGCTCCTTTGGAAGGAGAGGGTCCTGAAGCGCCGTTTTTTAGCTGAATTTGGCAGAATTTAATTCGTGATTCCAGAGATTAACATCCAGCACTTTTGGTGCCTTTCCTTAAAGCTGGAATTTTGGTCTTTGGACATTTATGGGATCCAGGCATGGAAATGGGATGGGATGGATCTCAACCAAGAAAATCCCACTGAAAACCCAACCCAGGGCACAGAAAAAAAAGGGGGGAATCAAAAATCGGGAGTTCTGCTTCAAGTTTTGATCTATTTTATGAATTAATCAACCAAATAAATTTAATTTAAGCTCCGCTCCCCTCATGGGGACGTTTTTAGGATCCAACCTGGAGCAGCTTCCCCGGGATAAAGCCGGAGCTGAGGGGGAGTTCGGGATCGACTCCAGGGGAAATGGGAGGCTCTGGATCCTCGTTTTCCCTGGACCCCATTCCCGGAGCGTGCAGGAACAGTGACCCCACTGAACCCCGCGTTTAAATCCCGGAATTCGGGACGGCTCCAATTCCCAGATCCCAGTTCCAACCCTCGTGCTCCAATCCGGGATAAAACCGGACCCGCTGGACCTTCCCCTTTCCCTGGATCCCATTCCCATTCCATGCAGGAACCCCCTGACCCCCCAAAAACCCCAGGAAACACCCGGATCTAAGGACGGATCCATTGCCCAGTTCCAACCTGGAGCAATTTCCCCGGGATAAAGCCGGAGCTGAGGGAAGAGTTCAGGATCGACTCCGGGGGAAATGGCAGGCTCTGGATATTCCTTTTCCCCTGGATCCCATTCCCGGAGCGTGCAGGAACAGTGACCCCGCTGAACCCCAAGCAAACCCCACATTTAAACCCCGGGTTTCAGTTCGGCTTCACCAGAGCCCGCTTCCAACCTTCCTGCTCCAGCCTGGGATAAAGCCAGAACCAAAGGAGGATCCGGGAGGATCCGGGGAGGATCCGGGGAGGATCCAGAGAGGATCCAGAGAGGATCCAGAGCCTCTGGACCTTCCCCTCTCCCTGGACCCCGCTCCCCATTCACAGTGACCCCACCGAACCCCACATTTAAAAGGGGATTTCAGGACGGCTCCTTTTCCCAGCTCCGCCGGCTCCCAGTTCCAGCCTGGGATAAAACGGGAACCGAAGGAGGATCCGGGGAGGATCCAGAGCCTCTGGACCTTCCCCTGTCCCTGAAGCAGCCCCGACCCCACCAAACCCCGACCCCAAGCAGGACTGCAGCCCCGCTCCTCAATCCCCTCGGCGAACCAAACCCAATTTCCGCGCTTTATCCGCCTGGCTTTGTCCCCGAGCCCTTTCTTTGCCTTTCTCTCCCTTTCTCCCTCATTTATTTTTCTTTTTTTTCCTTTTTTTTTTTTTTTTCCTGTGTTCTAAACGTGCGCAGGGCGCCGGGCTCGGCTCGGCCCGGGGCTGATAAGCGATGACAAACACGGAGCTTCGCCTGGCAGGGCTGGCTCCGAAAACACAAAAAAACCTCCGCACGCAGCATGCAAAGAAGTTCCGAGCGCCTTTGGGAAGGGGGGAGCAAAGAAGGGAGGCGGTGGAAATAATAATAATAAAAAAAAAAAAAAAATCCCGCACGGAAGACGAGAAGGGCGGGCGGCGCTGGGAGAGCTGGAGATCAATCATTTATAATTAACAAAAATCCGATTGGGGCTTTAAATAGAGATCAATGTGCGGCGGGCTGAGTGGATTGCGAGGATGTATTCACCTTCTCGTAACTCTCCTCGCGAGCTGTCACACCTCCCGAACCCCCATTTGTTTTGTTAACAAAGCTTCAGGGGGCGCCGGGCTCTCATTGAAATTTCATTAATCTAATGGAGTAAAGTCCTGGAGAGGAGAAGAGGGGAGGAAAAAAAAAAAAAAAAAAAAAAAAAAGAAGAAGGGAAAAAAAAAAAAATAATAAAAAAAAATCCAATTCTCGTTGGGCGAGATGGTACCTGGGAAAGATAACCTCTGGTTGAACTCCCCGCCTCGGCGGGCTGTGCCATCCGTCTGGCAGCAGACAGCGGCGGCGAGATTGCAGCCAGCGGCCGCTGATCCTTCTTGTGCCGCCGCTGCCGCCCCCCCGAGCGCGGCCCGGCCCGCGGGGACACTGCTGGGACCGGGATCACCTTGGGATCGGGCTGGAATTGTACCGGGGGCACGGCTGGGACTGGGATCACCTTGGGATCGGGCTGGAATTGTACCGGGGTCACTGCCGGGACCGGGATCACCTTGGGATCGGGCTGGAATTGTACCGGGGGCACGGCCGGGACCGGGATCACCTTGGGATCGGGCTGGAATTGTACCGGGGGCACTGCCGGCACCGGGATCACCTTGGGATCGGGCTGGAATTGTACCAGAGTCACGGCCGGCACCGGAATCACCTTGGGATTGGGCTGGAATTGTACCGGGGGCACGGCTGGGACTGGAATCACCTTGGGATTGGGCTGGAATTGTACCGGGGGCACGGCTGGGACTGGGATCACCTTGGGATCGGGCTGGAATTGTACCGGGGGCACGGCTGGGACTGGAAACACCTTGGGATCGGGCTGGAATTGTACCGGGGTCACGGCCGGGACCGGGATCACCTTGGGATCGGGCTGGAATTGTACCGGGGGCACGGCTGGGACCGGGATCACCTTGGGATCGGGCTGGAATTGTACCGGGGGCACGGCTGGGACCGGGATCACCTTGGGATCGGGCTGGAATTGTACCGGGGGCACGGCTGGGACCGGGATCACCTTGGGATCGGGCTGGAATTGTACCGGGGTCACTGCCGGCACCGGGATCACCTTGGGATCGGGCTGGAATTGTACCGGGGGCACGGCTGGGACTGGAATCACCTTGGGATTGGGCTGGAATTGTACCGGGGGCACGGCTGGGACTGGAATCACCTTGGGATCGGGCTGGAATTGTACCGGGGTCACGGCCGGGACCGGGATCACCTTGGGATCGGGCTGGAATTGTACCGGGGTCACGGCCGGGACCGGGGCTGGGTTGGGTCTGAAATCAGCGCACACTCGGCTCTGGATCCACCCCTGGATCTGCTCTGGATCCATCCCGGGCTGAGCTCTGGATCCACCCCTGGATCTGCTCTGGATCCACCCCGGGCTCGGCTCTGGATCCATCCCGGGCTGAGCTCTGGATCCACCCCTGGATCTGCTCTGGATCCACCCCGGGCTCGGCTCTGGATCCACCCCGGGCTCAGCTCTGGATCCACCCCTGGATCTGCTCTGGATCCACCCCTGGTTCGGCTCTGGATCCACCCCGGGTTCAGCTCTGGATCCATCCCGGGCTCGGCTCTGGATCCATCCCGGGCTCAGCTCTGGATCCACCCCTGGATCTGCTCTGGATCCACCCCGGGTTCAGCTCTGGATCCACCCCGGGCTGAGCTCTGGATCCACCCCGGGTTCAGCTCTGGATCCACCCCGGGCTCAGCTCTGGATCCATCCCGGGCTCGGCTCTGGATCCACCCCTGGATCTGCTCTGGATCCACCCCTGGATCTGCTCTGGATCCACCCCGGGCTCGGCTCTGGATCCACCCCGGGTTCAGCTCTGGATCCACCCCGGGCTCAGCTCTGGATCCACCCCGGACTCGGCTCTGGATCCATCCCGGGCTCGGCTCTGGATCCACCCCTGGATCTGCTCTGGATCCACCCCGGGCTGAGCTCTGGATCCACCCCGGGCTGAGCTCTGGATCCACCCCGGGCTCAGCTCTGGATCCACCCCGGGCTCGGCTATGGATCCACCCCTGGATCTGCTCTGGATCCACCCCGGGCTCAGCTCTGGATCCACCCCTGGATCGGCTCTGGATCCACCCCGGGCTCGGCTCTGGATCCACCCCTGGATCTGCTCTGGATCCATCCCGGGCTCAGCTCTGGATCCACCCCTGGATCTGCTCTGGATCCACCCCGGGCTGAGCTCTGGATCCACCCCTGGATCTGCTCTGGATCCACCCCTGGTTCGGCTCTGGATCCACCCTGGATCTGCTCTGGATCCATCCCGGGCTCAGCTCTGGATCCATCCCGGGCTCAGCTCTGGATCCACCCCGGGCTCAGCTCTGGATCCACCCCGGGCTCAGCTCTGGATCCACCCCTGGATCTGCTCTGGATCCACCCCGGGCTCAGCTCTGGATCCATCCCGGGCTGAGCTCTGGATCCACCCCTGGATCTGCTCTGGATCCACCCCGGGCCCGAGCTCTGGATCCACCCCTGGATCTGCTCTGGATCCACCCCCGGGCTCGGCTCTGGATCCACCCCTGGATCTGCTCTGGATCCACCCCGGGCTCAGCTCTGGATCCACCCCTGGATCTGCTCTGGATCCATCCCGGGCTCAGCTCTGGATCCATCCCGGGCTCAGCTCTGGATCCACCCCTGGATCTGCTCTGGATCCACCCCGGGCTCAGCTCTGGATCCATCCCGGGCTCAGCTCTGGATCCACCCCTGGATCTGCTCTGGATCCACCCCGGGCTCAGCTCTGGATCCACCCCGGGCTCAGCTCTGGATCCACCCCGGGCTCAGCTCTGGATCCACCCCTGGATCTGCTCTGGATCCATCCCGGGCTCAGCTCTGGATCCACCCCGGGCTCAGCTCTGGATCCATCCCGGGCTCAGCTCTGGATCCACCCCTGGTTCGGCTCTGGATCCACCCCTGGATCTGCTCTGGATCCATCCCGGGCTCAGCTCTGGATCCATCCCGGGCTCGGCTCCAGAACCAGCCATGTGCCCCCTCCCCGCTGTCCCCTCATGGAATCCCGGAGCTGCCGAGGGTGGGAAAAGCCTCCGAGAGCAAACCCAGCACTGCCCTGGAATCCCGGAATGCTTTGGGAGGGAGAGGACCCCAAACCCATCCGGGGACCCCCCCATTCCTGCCTCCAACTAAAAATCCCAAACTTCCTCCTCTTCCCCACCCACTCCGCCCTCAACTTCTCCGTGAAACCCTCACGGATTTTGAGGAGGTTTCCAAGGGAAAATCGAGGGGTTTCTCTGGGAAACCTCCGCGTTCCTCCCGCTGGTTTTCCGGGGCTGTTGCATTCCGAATATTCCAGGAATCCCAACAACCGGGGGGACACAGCCACAGGAGACTCTCAGCTTTCAGTTCACACTCCTGGCAAATCCCTCGTCCTCCTGGCTTGTGGGAAAGAGCAGGAAACTTGAATCCGAGCGAGGAAAAAGGGGGAATATCCCACGGGTTCCTCAATGCCTGGCACTGCGGGAAGGGCAGGAATTTTTGGGAAACTCTGGGAATTCAAGGGAGGGGTCGTAAAGCTGAGCACAGACACCTGCCACGGCCCCATTGCACTCCAGCAGCCGCAGTTATTCCACAAATTCCCCCTGAATTTATTGGGAAAATGAAATCACCCGTCCCCCCGCTCCGAAAGGCAGGTGGCAGATAAAATCCAGCTGCAGTTTTTATTTGGGATGACCCCAGGTTTTTTGGGATGAGTCCCAGGCCGGCTGTGGGGCGCCTTGGCTGCGACCCCAAATCCTGCCTTGATTCCCTGTTAAAGGAGCCCCCAATCCTACAGGATCCTGGAAATCAGGCTGGAAAATCCCGATTAAAGGCGTTTGGTGGCCCTGGCGGGTCCAGCGTGTCCCCAGAGCAGACACGGGCGGGACAGAGGGACAGACGGACACGGCCAGGACAGAGGGACCCGGGCAGAGGCAGCAGCATCCCAAGAAGGGCCCGGGAGGGCGGAGAGAGCCAGGGAGGAAGGAGCACCAGGAGCGGGATCCCAGGGGAGGGCGACAGAGCCAGGAAAAGAGGGAATTCCGGGATAGCACCCACTGGTGTCCCACACTGCCAGCCCCTCTTGACCACGGATATCCCAAATTCCCACACTAACCATGGCTATCCCAAATTCCCACCCCAAATTCCTATCCCAAATCTCCACACCGACCTTGGGCATCTCAGTCCCCTTCCCTTCCCTTCCCTTCCCTTCCCTTCCCTTCCCTTCCCAAACCTTCCCTTCCCTTCCCAAACCTTCCCTTCCCAAACCTTCCCAAACCTTCCCAAACCTTCCCAAACCTTCCCTTCCCACCCCAGCTCTGGGATCTCCTTCCCCAGCCGGAATAAAGGACGAGCAGGGAGACGAGGAATAAACTCTAAAAACTCTTCCACAGAATATTCCAGACAGGATAAAAATATTTAAACATTCAAAAAAAAATTATTTTTGTTTAAAAGTGCATAGTCTTTTTGGGAATCCTTTTTGGGAGCAGGGAAGCGAGGAAATCTGGGAAGGAGGGAGCTGTGATTCCAAACACACACACACACACACCGGATGAGCCTTGGGGGAATTGGGTGAACTTTTGAACCAGAGCTGTGCAGAGACAGAGCCGAGAGCCTGTTCCCACTTTAATAAACAATTCCCTCTCTCTTTTTTCCTTTCTTCTTTTTTTTTTTTTTTTTCCCTCAATTAATTAAGGTTTGGGAAGGAAAAAAAAAAAAAAAAAAAAAAAGAAAAAAGTGGCAGGAGAGGAGTAATGGAGCGGGCGGCGCGTTCCTTACAGATGGATCCTACCTTTGGCTGCTTATTAAATCTCTGCATGATTGCGCTGCAGAAAATTAATCGCATTGTTTTCCCTTTTCCGAGGGCTCTGCAAACAGCTCGGCGCGGCTCCCTGCCCCCAGCCCCGCCCGGAAACCGGGACAGGGACAGGCGGCAGGGGGGAGTCTGGGGGCTTGGGGGGAATCTGGGGTCGGGGGGAATCTGGGGGGAATCTGGGGGTTTGGGGGAATCTGGGGGCTTGGGGGATCTGGGGTTTGGGGGAATCTGGGGGCTTGGGGGGATCTGGGGTCCGGGGGAATCTGGGGGGAATCTGGGGTTTGGGGGGAATCTGGGGGCTTGGGGGGAATCTGGGGTTTGGGGAATCTGGGGGGAATCTGGGGTTTGGGGAATCTGGGGTTTGGGGGAATCTGGGGTCCGGGGGAATCTGGGGTTTGGGGGAATCTGGGGGCTTGGGGGGAATCTGGGGGCTTGGGGGGATCTGGGGTCGGGGGAATCTGGGGGAATCTGGGGGCTTGGGGGGATCTGGGGTTTGGGGGAATCTGGGGGGAATCTGGGGGCTTGGGGGATCTGGGGTTTGGGGGAATCTGGGGGGAATCTGGGGGTTTGGGGAATCTGGGGTTTGGGGGGAATCTGGGGGAATCTGGGGTTTGGGGGGATCTGGGGTTTGGGGGAATCTGGGATTTGGAGGGATCTGGGGTTCTGGGGAATCTGGGTTGGAGGGATCTGGGTTTGGGGGGATCTGGGGTTCGGGGGATCTGGGGTTCGGGGCTGGGAGAGCGGGATGTGGTGGGAAATCAGGGGAGGGGGCGGAGGGCGGCAGGGGAATAACGGGGCTGGGGGTGGAGCCCAGCTCCGGCCTCCTCTTCCTCAGCCTGGTCCTGATCCCCATCCTCATCCTGATCCCCATCCTGACCTTCATCCCCATCCTGATCCCCATCCCCATCCTGACCTTCATCCCCATCCCCATCCTGATCCTCATCCTCATCCTGATCCCCATCCCCATCCTGATCCCCATCCCCATCCTGACCTTCATCCCCATCCTGACCCTCATCCTGGTCCTCACTCTGATCCTGATCCTCATCCTCTTTCATCCTGATCTTCATTCTCCTCCTCCTCATCCTGACCTTCAGCCTCCTCCTCTTCCTCCTCCTCCCCCCATCTCCAAAGGCTCCACCACGGACCCAGAGCTCCCAGTTTGGGGCTCAAACTGGGATGGGGTCAGGGTCAGCCCATCCCCAGGGATGATCCCAAACTGGGATGGGGTCAGGGTCAGCCCATCCCCAGGGATGATCCCAAACTGGGATGGGGTCAGGGTCAGCCCATCCCCAGGGATGATCCCAAACTGGGATGGGGTCAGGGTCAGCCCATCCCCAGGGATGATCCCAAACTGGGATGGGGTCAGGGTCAGCCCATCCCCAGGCTGATCCCAAACTGGGATGGGGTCAGGGTCAGCCCATCCCCAGGGATGATCCCAAACTGGGATGGGGTCAGGGTCAGCCCATCCCAGGGATGATCCCAAACTGGGATGGGGTCAGGGTCAGCCCATCCCAAGGGATGATCCCAAACTGGGATGGGGTCAGGGTCAGCCCATCCCCAGGGATGATCCCAAACTGGGATGGGGTCAGGGTCAGCCCATCCCAAGGGATGATCCCAAACTGGGATGGGGTCAGGGTCAGCCCATCCCGAGCACTTTGGCCAAGTCCAGGTTCACATTCCCACTGTTGGGATGAGCTGAGCACTTCCACAGCGCCCCAAGCCCCTGGAATTCCCATCCAGGCCCTTGGGACCCCAAAAACTGGGAAAACAAGGGAACTGAGGGGAAATCCCTTTGTGTTCCCTTGGAGAGGGGCAGGCCATTCCCAAAATAACTCTGTCAGCAATCCCGGGAATTGCCCAAGGTCACAAACGTGGCTGGAGGCTGCTCTGGGATACTGGGAGAGCTGGGGGTCAGCAGGAAGGGAAAGGGAAAGGGGGAAAAGGAGAAAGGGGGAAAAGGGGAAGAGGGATCCCCATCCGTCTTTTCCCCTTCCCTCTTTTCCCATCCCTCTTTTCCTTCCCCATTCCTCTTTTCCACCCCTCTTTTCTTTTCCCATCCCTCATTTCCTTTTCCCGATCCCTCTTTCCTTTCCCCACCCTCTCTCCCCACAATCACAATCTCCTCACAATCCCCCCAAAAACCCCAACTCCGGCTGCCAGAACTTCCCGGGAAAGGGCTGGAAAAGAGAAAGGGCTGGAAAAAGAAGGGAAAGGGCTGGAAAAAGAAGGGAAAGGGCTGGGAATGGAAAGCGGCGCTGTCCGGGGCCGTTGCCATGGTGCGGGGCGACCCCCGGGAACTGCTGCAGCCCCAAAACCCCAAAGAGCCCCCCCAGAACAGGGGAACTCTCCGGGAAAAGAGGGAAAGGGCTGGAAAACCGGGGAAAGACTGGAAACAGGAGGGAAAGGGCTGGAAAAAGCGGGGAAGCGGCGGTGTCCGGGCGGTTGCCATGGTGCGGGGTGACCCCGCGGGGCCGCGCCAGCCCCAAACAACCCTAAAAATAACCCCAGAACCCCCGGAACTCCCCGGGAAAAGGGCTGGAAAACGGGAAAAAGGCTGGAAAAAGAAGGGAAAAGGCTGGAAAAAAGAAGGGAAAGGGCTGGCAAACCGGGGAAAGCGGCGGGTGTCGGGGCCGTTGCCATGGCTCGGGGTGACCCCCGCGAGCCCCAAACCCCCAAAAAACCCCCCCGGAAGAGGGGAACTCCCGGGGAAAAGGTCTGAAAAACGGGAAAAGGGCTGGCAAACCGGGAAAAGGCTAGAAAAAGAAGGGAAAAGGCTGGAAAAAGAAGGGCAAGCGGCGCTGTCATGGTGCGGGGTGACCCCGCGGGGTCGCGCCAGCCCCAACCCCCCAAAAAACCCCCCAGAAGATGAGAACTCCCCGGGAAAAGGTCTGAAAAACCGGGAAAAGGGCTGGCAAACCGGGGAAAGGCTGGCAAACCGGGAAGAGGGCTGGCAAACCGGGAAAGCGGCGGTGTCGGGGCCGTTGCCATGGCTCGCGGTGACCCCCGCGAGCCCCAAACCCCCAAAAAACCCCCCAGAACAGGGGAACTGCCCGGGAAAAGGTCTGAAAAACCGGGAAAAGGCTGGCAAACCGGGAAAAGGCTAGAAAAAGAAGGGAAAAGGCTGGAAAAAGAAGGGCAAGCGGCGCTGTCATGGTGCGGGGTGACCCCGCGGAACTGCACCAGCCCCAAACCCCCAAAAAAAAAACCCCCCAGAACAGGGGAACTGCCCGGGAAAAGGTCTGGCAAACCGGGAAAAGGCTGGCAAACCGGGAAAAGGTCTGGCAAACCGGGAAAAGGCTGGCAAACCGGGAAAGCGGCGGTGTCGGGGCCGTTGCCATGGCTCGCGGTGACCCCCGCGAGCCCCAAACCCCCAAAAAAACCCCCCAGAGAGGGGAACTCCCCGGGAAAAGGTCTGGCAAACCGGGAAAAGGGCTGGCAAACCGGGAAAAGGCTGGCAAACCGGGAAAGCGGCGGTGTCGGGGCCGTTGCCATGGCTCGCGGTGACCCCGCGGGGCCGCGGCCGCACCAGCCGGGGCCAGCGGGGTCAGCGCTCGCCCGCCCCGAGCCGGGGGTGAAAAGTTCAGGAGCGGCGGCAGCGGCGAGCGGGGCCCGGCGGATCGGTAAATAAATGGATTTATCCCCATTGCCGGCAAGCCAAGCATGGCAAATCCAGATAAATCCCGGCCGGCCCCGCCGGGAGCCGCCACCCGAGGGATGCAAACAGATGTCGGCAGCGAGCGGGGCGGGTTTAATATTTATTAATAATTCCCAGCAATTCCGAAATTCCCCTTTTGTTGCGTGCCCGCTTTTAATTCCTCGCCCTCCCTTTGGAATTTTTTTTTTTTTTGGTGTTTTTGTTGTTTGTGTGTTTTTTTTTTTCCACACCCCCCGATCTGGTGTCAAATTAAGGGGGTAATGAGGATTTATGGGGTTTATGCTGAGTTTTGTTTCCAGCACGGTCGGAATTTTAATTTTCCCTCCCCTTGGCACGAGGTGGCCACGAGGTGGCTCCTGGAACCCTCGGGAGTCCGGAATGTTCCGCGGGGATTTGGGATTTACCGGGCAAAATTGAGTTAAAATGGGAATTTTAAAGGGGAGGGGGTTAAAAAGGGTTTTTGTAAAGGGTGATGGGGGGAAAAAGAGGGAAATCCGCGGCGCTGTTTGGAGGGCGTTGAAATCCAAACGGGAGGTGAAATTCCCTGGAAAATGGGGGTTTGGGGTTGGTTTTAAAGGAGTGATGGAAAGGGAAAAGCAGAAAATCTGGGGTGGTGTTTAGAGATTATTAAAATAAAAACGGTGGCTAAAAATTTCCTGGAAAATGGGATTTTTGTGGGTGTTTTTTAAAGGGGTGATGGAGGGGGAAAAGCAGAAAATCTGGGATATTATTTAGAGAATGTTAAAATAAAAATAGGAGATGAAATTCCCTGGAAAATGGGATTTTTGTGTCTCCTTTTTAAAGAGGTGATGGAGGGGGAAAAGCAGAAAATCTGGGATATTATTTAGAGAATATTAAATAAAAATGGGAGATGAAATTCCCTGGAAAATGGGACGATGGGAGGGAAAAGGAGAAAATGTGGGGTGGTATTTTAAAATGTTATATAAATAACAGTGCACAAAATTCCCTGAGAAATGGGATTTTTGTGTCTCCTTTTTAGAGAGGTGATGGAGGGGGAAAAGCAGAAAATCTGGGATATTATTTAACAAACATTTAAAATAAAACGGGAGCAAAAATTCCTGGAAAATGAGACGATTGGGGGGAAAAGCAGAAAATTCTGGGATATTATTTAGAGAATATTAAAATAAAAACGGTGTCCAAAATTCCCTGGAAAATGGGATATTTTTGTGGCTGGTTTTAAAGGGATATAGAAGGGAAAAGCAGAAAATCTGGGATGGTTTTTAAAAAATGCTAAAAAAGAAACAGTGGCCAAAATTCCCTGGGAAATGGGAATTTTTGTGTCTCCTTTTTAAGGGATGATTGGGAGGGAAAGAGAAAATCTGGGGTGGTATTTTAAAATATGAAATAAATAACAGTGCCCAAAATTCCCTGGAAAATGGGATTTTTGTGGGTGCTTTTTAAAGGAATGATGGAGGGGAAAAGCAGAAAATCTGGGATGGTATTTAGAGAATATCAAAATAAAAATGGGAGATGAAATTCCCTGGAAAATGGGACAATGGGAGGGAAAAGGAGAAAATTTGGGATGGTATTTTAAAGGGGAAAAGGGGAAAGGGGAAAAGGAAAAATGGGGAAGGAAGGGGAAAAGGGGAAAAGGGGAAAAGGGGAAAAAGGGGAAAGGGGAAAAGGGGAAAAGGGGGAAGGGAAAAGGGGAAAAGGGAAAAGGGGAAAGGGGAAAGGGGAAAAGGGGAAAAGGGGAAGAAAGGGGAAAAGGGAAAGGGGGAAGAAAGGGGAAAAGAAAAGGGGAAAGGGGAAGGAAGGGGCAGCAAAGCCATGTGTAAACTTGAGCTCGCCCGATCCCATCCTGGGATTTTTTTTCCTGACCTTGGCAGCTCCTTCCCAGGATTGGGATTGGGGTCAGGGATTGGGGTCAGGGATTGGGATCGGGATCACGGATTGGGATCAGGGATTGGGATCGGGGTCAGTCCCAGGTCCCGTTTCTGTCACGGCAGCTCTGGCACAGAGCGAGGGAGGGGATTTGGGATTTAAAACTCTCCGGGATTTTCCTGGCAGGGATAAAAATTCCCGATCATCCCCGGACAAAGGGGGGCGATGAAGGGGGTTTGCCAGCTCCGGGGAACAGCTCGGGACCCCCGGCAGGGGGGATGGGAATGAGGGAGGGGATATGGGATTGGGGGGGAAATGGGATTAAAGTTATATGGGATGGGGAAAAAATGGGATTTATTGTGTATGGGATGTTCCCAAAGCGCATTCCCAAAGCGCGTTCCCGAGGCGCGTTCCCCGAGCGCGTTCCCAGGGCGCGTTCCCAGAGCGCGTTCCCAGAGCGCGTTCCCAGAGCGCGTTCCCGAGGCGCGTTCCCGAGGCGCGTTCCCGAGGCGCGTTCCCGGGGCGCGTTCCCGGGGCGCGTTCCCGGGGCGCGTTCCCGAGGCACGTTCCCAGAGCGCGTTCCCAGAGCGCGTTCCCAGAGCGCGTTCCCAAAGCGCGTTCCCAGAGCGCGTTCCCGAGGCGCGTTCCCGAGGCACGTTCCCAAAGCGCGTTCCCAAAGCGCGTTCCCGGGGCGCGTTCCCGGGGCGCGTTCCCGAGGCGCGTTCCCAGAGCGCGTTCCCGTGCGCGTTCCCGGAGCGCGTTCCCGGGGCGCGTTCCCGGGGCGTTCCCAGAGCGCGTTCCCAGAGCGCGTTCCCGGTGCGCGTTCCCAGGGCGCGTTCCCAGAGCGCGTTCCCGGGGCGCGTTCCCAGAGCGCGTTCCCAGGGCGCGTTCCCAGGGCCGTTCCCAGAGCGCGTTCCCGGGGCGCGTTCCCAGGGCGCGTTCCCAGGGCGCGTTCCCGGGCGCGTTCCCAGGGCGCGTTCCCGGGGCGCGTTCCCGGGGCGCGTTCCCAGAGCGCGTTCCCAGAGCGCGTTCCCGGGGCGCGTTCCCAGAGCGCATTCCCGGTGCGCATTCCCGGTGCGCGCTCCCGGCCAGGCGCGCTCCCGGCCGGCCCCACGCGGGGGCGCTGCAGAACTCCGGAGCGAGCGGGACCCCCGAAAACACCCGAGACCCCAAAAACACAGAAATCACCCCAAAAACACCCCAAACCCACCCCAAAAACACCGAAACCACCCCAAAAACACCGAAACCACCCCAAACCCACCCCAAAAACACCGAAACCACCCCAAACAGACCCCAAAACCCCAACCACCCAAAAACACCGAAAACCACCCCAAAAAAAAACACCGAAACCACCAAACCCAAACCCACCCCAAAAACCAACACCGAAACCACCCCAAAACACCGAAACCACCCCAAACCAACCCCAAACCCACCCCAAAAACACCGAAATCACACCCCAAAAACAGACCCAAACCAACCCCCCAAACCCCCCACCCCAAACCCACCCCAAAAACACCGAAACCACCCCAAAACCCAAACAACCCCAAAACCCACCCAAACACCAAACACCCCCAAAACACCGACCCCCAAACCCACCCCAAAACACACCGAAACCACCCCAAAAACACCGAAAAACCACCCAAACCCACCCCAAAAACACCGAAATCACCCCAAAAACAACCGAAACCACCCCAAAACCCAACCCCCAAAAACACCGAAACACCCCAAACCCAAAAAACCACCGAAACCCAAAACCCAAACCCACCCCAAACCCACCCCAAAAACACACACCCAAACCACCCCAAACCGACCCCAAACCCACCCCAAAAACACCGAAACCCACCCCAAACAGACCCCAAACCCCACCCCAAAAACACCGAAACCACCCCAAACCACCCAAAACACCGAAATCCACCCCAAAACACCAACCAAACCACCCCAAACCCACCCCAAAAACACCGAAACCACCCCAAACAGACCCCAAACCCACCCCAACACCAAACCCACCCAAAAACACCGAAACCACCCCAAAACAACCCCAAACCCAACCCCAAAAACAACCGAAACCACCCCAAACAGAACCCCAAACCCACCCCACAAAACACCGAAACCACCCCAAACAGACCCCAAACCCACCCCAAAAACACCGAAACCACCCCAAACAGACCCCAAACCCACCCCAAAAACACCGAAACCACCCCAAATAAGCACAAAAACACCACAAAAGCACTGAAATCCCTCCAAGTAGACCCCAAACCCACACCAAAAACATGGAAATCACCCCCAAAACACCAAAATCTCCCCAAACAGACCCCAAAAAACATCGAAATGCCCCCAAATAGACCCCAAAAACACCAAATCCACCCCAAAAACACCAAAATCTCCCAAGCTCACCCCATGCACGCCAAAATAGACACCAAATACACCCCAAAAACACCAAATAACACCCAAAAACACCAAAAACACCCTCAAAAACACCAAAACAACCCCCCAAAAACAACCCAAACAAGACCCTAAAAACACAACACCCAAATACAATCCCCAAAAAAAAACACCAAACAGACCCTGATACACAGGCAAAACCCACTAGAAGAGACACCCCCAAATCAGGGAAAACACCCCAAAATTAAAATGCAAATTACCCCAAAAATGCAAATTACCCCAAATAATGCAAATACCCCAAAAATAATGCAAATAACATCAAATAATGCAAAATAACCTCAAATAATGCAAACCACCCCGAATCAGGAAAAACCCCAAATAATGTAAAAATTACCCAAATAATGCAAATAACCCAAATAATGCAAATTACCCCAAATAATGCAAATTACCCAAATAATGAAAATACCCTAAATAATGCAAATAACCCTCAGATAATGTCCCAAATTACCCCAAATAATGCAAATATCCCCAAATAATGCAAATACCCCCAAATCAATAATGAAACAAATTATCTCAATTATGTAAATTACCCAAATAATGCAAATTACCCCAAATAATGCAAATTACTCAAATAATGCAAATAACCCCAAATAATTCAGATTACCCCAAATAATGCAAATTATCCCAAATCAGGGAACTCATCCCAAATAATGCAAATCATCCCAAATCAGGGAACTCATCCCAAATAATGCAAATCATCCCAAATCAGGGACTCATCCCAAATAATGCAAATCATCCCAAATCAGGACTCATCCCAAATAATGCAAATCATCCCAAATCAGGGACTCATCCCAAATAATGCAAATCATCCCAAATCAGGGACTCATCCCAAATAATGCAAATCATCCCAAATCAGGGACTCATCCCAAATAATGCAAATCATCCCAAATCAGGGACTCATCCCAAATAATGCAACCTCCACAAATAATCCAGATTGCCCCAAACTGTGCCAATAACCCCAAGGAATCCCGAGCGTTCCAAGATCCCTCAGCATCATCCAAAGCCCAAAATTCAGGAATTTCACGGGTTTTGGACCAAACCCAGCTTGGAGAAGTCTCCCAGGGAATCCTGAGCATTCCCAGGCTCTGGAATTTCCCCGTTGGAAGCTCACGGCTCACTGAGTAAAACCATTCCCTCCAGGGAAAACTGGGAATGTCAAAATAAAACCCATCCCGGGGCAGATGGAAAACCAAAGGATTCCAGGTTTATCCTTGATCTTCGCCAGAAGGTAAAATTCCAAGAATTCCAAGAAACTTCAATGACAAGATGGAAACATTGCAGAATTCCAAGAAACTTTACAAAAAATTCCATAAACTCCAGTGACTCACCCTCAGGCTGGAATTCTGCTGGGAGCGGCGCCTCGGAAATCCGGGAAGGGCCGAAATTCCAGCTGGGATTTTCATCGGAGCCGCCCTGTCCGTCGAGCTCATCCTCTCCTGGAGGGGAAGGACAAGGGGAAGCTGATTTGGGGGGAAAATTGTAGGAATTTGGGAATTCCTAAACCTCAAATATCCCCACTCACGTCGTGATCCCATTTCCCTCCAAAATCCAAACTCATTTTTGTGGGATTTAAGGGGTTTCAGGGCAAATCCGTCGCTCAGGGTCAAGCAGGGAATTCCTGCTGCAAAAACTTGGGGAAACCCGGGAATGCCAGTGCTGAAGGCCAGAATTCCAGAGAAAAATCCAAATCCTTGTCCCTGCCCTCAGTCCTTGCCATAAATCCACGTGTGAAATAAAGAATTATGTTAAAACGGAGAATTGCCCTGGATTTTAGGGAATAAAAGCCTTGAAATCCTTCAGGGGAGAGGGAAGAAGGAAAAAAATGTGGATTTCCTACACAGATTTACAGGATTGGATAAAAACATGGATTCTGCAGAAATTTATAGGGATAGGATAAAAACATGGATTCCTACAGAAATTAACAGGATAGGGATAAAAACATGGATTGATTCCTGCAGAAATTCATAGGAAAAGGCTAAAAATATGGATTACCTGTCCAAATTAACAGGGACAGGATAAACCCATGGATCCTACATAAATTAACAGGGATAGGGATAAAAACATGGATTCCTGCAGAAATTTATAGGGATAGGGATAAAAACATGGATTCCTGCAGAAATTTATAGGGATAGGATAAAACATGGATTCCTGCAGAAATTTATAGGAAAAGCTAAAAATATGGATTACCTGTCCAAATTAACAGGGATAGGGATAAACCCATGGATTAACAACACAAATTAACAGGAATTGGGATAAACCCATGGATTAATAACACAAATTAACAGGGACATGGATAAACCATGATTAATAACAAAATTTAACAGGAATTGGGATAAACCCATGGATTTAACACAAATCAACAGGACATGGATAAATCCATGGATTAATAACACAAATCAACAGGGACATGGATAAACCCATGGATCCCTCACCAGCAACTCTTCCCAGGGTGTGGAAAGGAGCTTTCCTCTCCTCAAATGAACCTTACATTGCATTTTCCAGGGAAATTTCCTGCCGCTCTTGGCTTTTCGGGAGAGGCCGCCCAGCGCCAGGTGTTGGGAGCGGCTCGGAATGGAAATCCGGCGGCGATAAAAGATTTCTAATCCAATATTTGTCCTGGACAAAGCGCGCGGGGCCGGGGCCGATAAGGGAGCTGAGGCAGCTGCTGCTCACTCAGCGCCCTCCAAACAGGAATTTCCAGCTGCTCCGCCTCGTTTTCCAGCCCTAATTCCCACTTTTCCGCTGGCAAACCCCGGGACAGAGCCCAGAAATCACCGACAGAGGCCTCGGGATTGCTGGGAAGGACCCAAATTTTCCATAAAAAAAAATAAATCAATTCAGATTTTCCCCCATTCAGCATTTCCCACATCCCAAAGCACGTTTTCCGGGGAAATGTCCAGTTCCTCATCCAAAGGAATCATCTGGACATAAAATGCCCAAGGATTTTCCTGACCTGCAGCAGCTCCAAGCCCGAATCCCAAACCCTGCGGAGATTCCAAAGTCCTGGAAATCCTCCCGGCAGGAATTTCCAGCTGCTCCTTGCCCGTTTTTACAAAGAACATTCCCTTGGAATTGCGCCTTGGCCGGGCCCACGCGGAGGTAACAGGTGGCTCTAACGAGATCCAGGTGTGGCATTGTTGGGATAACGAGCAGCCTGTGCCCGCTTTTCCCGGGAAAATTCCCAATTGTGGAATATCCAAGAGTATTAGCGCCATAAATTGGTTTGGGGTTTTTTTGCAGGAAGGGAAACTGGGAATTCCCCGAATCCCAATATCCACCCAACTCAAGCTCGGCTGTCAAACGATCCAACATCAATAATTCCCATTTTTAGGGATCGTTCCGAGCGCAAATCCATGGAAACGGAGCTGCTTTGTTTGCAGTCAGCCCCGGGAATATTCCGGAATATTCCTTGGGGAACGACCCCAAAGCCCAATCCTGTTGTTTTTCCAGTTGGATTCGCATCCCGGGGATTCCTCGTGCTTTCAAATCCACTTTTTCCATAAAGTTTATGGGGCGGGGAGGAGTCCAAGCAGGAAAAACAATTCCGGGATTGTTGTGATGAAGGAAAAACTCATTAACTCTTAATGAAAACACCGGGAATGAATTCCAAAGGGCAAAAAACCCTGGAAAATAATTCTCCTACACTCGACATGGAGTCAAATTCCCTGATTGCTGTTCGGGGCACGGAAAAGCAGGATTGGAACAAAACCTGGATTTTTCCACGGAAAAATGGGATTTTCCTGTCCTGGAGCTGGCTGGAATTCCCTGCAGGAGCAGGAAGAGGAGTTTGAAGGGGTTTGTGGAGTTAAATATGTTGGGATTTACCTGGAGAGAATTCCAGGGGGGGAGAGTTCTCCCAGCTGGAATGGGAGAATTGCCAGAGATTTTGGAGAAGGAAAAAATCCGGATTGAGGAAGGAAAAATCCTGAGCTGGAAAGAAAATGTGGATCTGGAGATGGGAAAAATCCTGATTTTGGAGAAGGGAAAATCCTGAGCTGGGAAAGGAAAAATGTGGATCTGGAGATGGAAAAATCCTGATTTTGGAGAAGGAAAATCCTGAGCTGGGAAAGGAAAAATCTGGATGTGGAGATGGGAAAAATCCTGATTTTGGAGAAGGGAAAATCCTGAGCTGAGAAGGAAAATCCTGATTTGGAGAAGGAGCAGGAGAGGGGAAATTCCCCCTCTTTTCCAACTCAAACCTTTCCCTAAAATCTCAAAAATCCCCAACACTAAAATTCTTTTTAACCGAAATTTTTCTTTCAGCTGCAGCTGCTTCCCATGGAGGGAAAAAAAAAAAAGGGAATTAATGAATCCCAGCAAAGCCAGGGGGGAAAAACCCCACAATTTCCATGGATGACAGGAAAAAAACTTTAATTTCCCGCAGCTTTTTATGGGAATTGCAATTAAATTTCCTCGTCTTTATCAGGTACCCAGAGCTTCATTAAACATCTCTTAAATCCCGGGAAAAATCAATACCCGGCGAGCTCCGGTTGGGATTTTATGAGGAGCAGAATTCCTGTTAAAAACCCAGGAAAAAAACCCAAATTCCTCCTCAAATCCATTCATACCCCTGGATTTCCAGGGATTCCTTTCCCAGGAAGGATCGTCGAGATCGTGGTGTAAATTTTCCTTAAAATCCCATTTTTCTATTTAGGACTTCCTCGGAGTTTCAGGGCCTGGATAATTCCCTGTTTCCTTAAATCCCTCATTTTTATTCACTGATTTCCCTGGAATGCCAGGGCCTGGACAATCCCCGATTTCCCTAAAATCCCAAGTTTTTTATTTATTGCCATCCTTGCAGTGCCAGGCAGGGCCTTAAAATTTTGCCTAAAAATCCCACTTTTAACCCCCAAATCCCAATTTTTCTATTCCATCCCCAGCTTATCCCAACACAATTATCCCAAAAAATTCTCCCACTCAGATGTCGGGATTTACCTGGAGCAAATTCCAGGGGGGGCCTGGCTGGAATGGGGAGAATTCCAGAGGTTTTGTTCCCGTTATTTTTAATTATCGCTCCAGCACCGTTTTTTCGGGATGTCGCCCCCCCCCCCAGAAATCCCAAAATTTCCTCCCCACATCCCATTTCCCTCTTCCCAAACCTTGGAGACCCCCTGGAATCTGCTCCAAGCCTCATTCCCGGGTTTTGTTTTTTTTATTTCCTAATTACGGGCGATAACGGAAATGGAAATTTTAATTTTCCGTTATTTTAACTTAATAAAAACGCCGGGAAAAAGGGGGGGAAAAAATTTCTTCGGGATTGAGGCGGGGCTGGAATTGTGGCTGCAGTGCCGGGAGCGCCCAGCAGGTCGGGCTGCCGGGCAGAGCACCGGGAATTCCCGGCGGGAATTCGCACTGGGAATTCCGCCCGGCCGGGAAAGGCGCCGAATTCCCCGGAGGAGAACCCGGACCTTGGGAAAGGACGAACCCAGGGAATTCCCGGGAATATCCAAACCCGGGAATATCCACACTCATGGAATTCCCAGGGAATATCCAAACCCAGCGAGGAAAAGCCACGGAATTCCCAGGAAATGTCCAAACCCACGGAATTCCTCTGGAATATCCAAACCTGCGGAATTCCCAGGAATATCCGAACCCACAGAATTCCTTGGGAATGTCCAAACCCACGGAATTCCCGGGGAAAGGACGAACCCACGGAATTCCCGGGAACATCCAAACCTGGGAATATCAAAACTCATGGAATTCCCAGGGAATATCCAAACCCAGTGAGGAAAACCCACGGAATTCCCAGGAATATCAGAACCCACGGAATTCCCGGGAATATCCAAACCTGCGGAATTCCCGGGAATATCCAAACCCAGCCAGGAGAACCCAGGGAATTCCTTCGGTCAATTATTAATTAATTATTGCCCGGTTGGATGTGGATTTTTGTGGATTTTTGTGGAATTATTAATTTTAATCAAGTGAATCCAGGCAATAATTAATTAATGTAAAACTCCAGGTAAAACTGGGCAATAATTAATTAATAACTCTATAAAATTCCAGGTAATATTGGACAATAATTAATTAATAATTAATAATTACACAAAGCTCCACATAAAACTGGGTCATAATTAATTAATAATTCTATGGAATGCCAAGTGAATCCAGGCAATAATTAATTAATAATCCTACAGAATTCCAGGTAATACTGGGCAATAATTAATTGATAATTACACGAAAATCCTTTTTTTTGGGGGAGGTTTTGCGGAATTCCAGGCCCGGAATTCCAGCGGCTCCTCCCCACCCTTCCCAATCCCGAATTTATTTTTATTTTTTCCGGCTCTTTCCCGAGCACCTCATAAATCCCGGGCCGGGTTTGTAGGAGCCAAAAAGGGAATTTTTTTTTCCTAAATAAAACTTCCTGAAATCCCCCGGCACCCCATTAATTCCCGGGCTGGGCTTCAAAGGGAATTTTTGTGGTGGAAAAAAAGGGAATTTTGGGGTTTTCTTGGGGGCTGTTTTAGGGATTTAAGGAAAATGTGGGAGAGGCTCCGTGGGTTTGGGATTGGATTGTCCAGGGCACAGCAAAAAATTAATAAAAATTATTCCAAGAATTAATAAAGATTATTCTAAAAATTTTAAAATATTAAAAATATTATTTAAAAAAAAAAACAAACTAAAATTTTAAAAAATTCTAAAAATGAAAAAAATATTCTAAATTTTTAAAAAATATTAAAAAATATTCTAAACATAAAACAAATTCTAAACATACAAAAATTATTTTATATTAGTGTATATTAGGTATTATACAGGATTATTGATAATATTTTATATATAATTATTTTTATAATTAAAAATACTATTCAAAAATTTAAAAAAAATCTAAAAATCCATAATCGAAGCAAGGAATTCCCAGAGGAAATTTAGATCCAGGAATTCCAGGGGAATCCAAACCCAGGAATTCCCTGGGGAATTTCAGATCCAGGAATTCCCAGGGGAATCCAAACCCCGGAATTCCCGGAGGGAACCGGGCACTCCTTCCCAAATCCCTGCCTCTCCCAATTCCCAATTTTCCTCCTTTTCCTCCCTCCTCCTCCAGCCCCGCAATTCCCGGGAATTTCCCTTTTTCCCTTGGACTTTCCCCATTCCAGTCCCCGTTTGGAGCCCGGCCCGAGCTCGGCTCTTCCCTCCTTCCCGGATTTTTTTAATTTTCCGCCCGACTTTTTTTCCGGAATTCCCAACATTCCGGGCCGAGCGGGGATCCAGGGGTGGCAGGAGGGGAGGTCAGTGCTGGAATTCTGGGAATGGGATTTATTCCAGGAGGAAAGGAAGGATTGGAGGGGTCGGAATGTTGGGAATGGAGTTTATTCCTGGAGGAAAAGCAGGTTTGGAGAAGCTGGAATGGCAGGAAGGGAATTTATTCCTGGAATAACGGTTTGGAGGAGCTGGAATGGCAGGAAGGGAATTTATTCTGGAATAAGGTTTGGAGAAGCTGGAATGGCAGGAAGGGAATTTATTCCTGAGGGAAAGGACGGACTGGATAAGTTGGAATGGCAGGAAGGGATTTTGTTCCTGGAATAAAGGATTGGAGGAGCGGGAATTCTGGGAATGGAATTCTCCAATCCTTCAGTTCCTGGAGGAAAAGAAGGATTGGAGGAACTGGAATGGCAGGCAGGGATTTTATTCCTGGGATAAAGGATTGGAGGAGCTGGAATGGCAGGCAGGGATTTTATTCCTGGGATAAAGGATTGGAGGAGCTGGAATTCCGGCAGGGATTTTATTCCTGGGATAAAGGATTGGAGGAGCTGGAATTCCGGGCAGGGATTTTATTCCTGGGATAAAGGATTGGAGGAGCTGGAATTCCGGGCAGGGATTTTATTCCTGGATAAGGTGGAGGACTGAATCCGGGCAGGGATTATCCCCGGGCTCCCACCGTAGACTCCAGGAGTTCCCGCGGATCCCAACTTTTCCCATTTTTTCGGGAAAAAGGTCAAGTCCAGCGATCCCTGCGCTGCTCCAGAGGCTCCAAAGGGGAATTCCATCCCTGCTCCCGCCCCGAGCAATCCCACAGATCCGGAATTCCCTCCTGGAATTCCCCTCAGGAATCCCGGGAATTTCAAAACCCTCGCTCCCGTGATGGAGGAAAGGAGGAGCAAAGCGGAAATTCCCGGAATTTTTAACGAGGAATGGGAATTCCCAGGAAATCCCCATCCCGGACCCTGCTGCCGTTCCACGCTCTGCGGGACATCCCGGGATTTTCACTCCCAATCCGCTCGCCTGGGAACCCCTTGCCGAGCTTCCCAAACTTTTCCAAGTTTCTGGAGTTTCTGGAAAATTTCCCTGCCCAGGAAGCCGCAGGAAATTGTGGGATTTGCTCTCCGGGATGAGATTCCCGCTGCGGAATTTTCCCACCCCGAGAGCTGCCCCACACAGCCATACATTTTCTTTTTCCTGGGAATTCGGCCCCAGGAATGTTTCGGTCCAACCCTTCCCAGCTGGACTCACCTCGGGATGAGAATTCCAGGTGGTACCTGGAAAAGAAAAGGGGAAAAGAGCTGTAAAATCCAGGATTTTCCTCCGGGATTATCCCAGCCTGAGGAATGTGGGACGGCTGGGAGGATCCGGGAATGGGAAATCCAAGGAATTCCAAGAGGAATTGGGAAGTGTCAGCCCTGGAGAGGCCTTGGGAGCAGCCGGGGTAGCGGGAAGGGAACGGAGGGGATTGAAGGCAAATTCCCAACCTTAATTCCATGGATTTCCACCCTTTGGAATGTCCTCCAAACACAAAAATTCCCGGGACCTTTTTTTCCCCTCAAATCCTTTAAAAGTCACTCCAACCCCAAAATATTCCAGGATTAAAAAAAAAAATAATAATAATAAATTAAAAAATCAGGAAAAATCCAAAATGTGCACAGGGAGAAAATTTCCAGCACAGAAATTCCAGCAGCTCCAGCTTTTTTTTTTATCCTGAAATCCCAGCATTTCCATGGAAAACTCCAATTATTCAACATTCAAGCAGGAAAAAACATCAGCTCTAAGAGATTCCCCAATCCCAAAAATAAAAACCAGCCTTCCCAAAAATCCGGGATATTTTTGCCTCCTGGATGAAGGAAAGCAGCAAAAATCCCATTTTTTTTTTTTTTCCGGGAATTTTTGCCCGGGGAGCTTTTCCTGGCCGCGTTTTCGCGCCGACATTTCCCGAATGATTTTCTGTCACTCGCAATTCCCGCTCCGGGAAAGCACCGGGGCTTTGTTCCCGACCTCTGTCATTTTTAATCCCAGGAAATGGCCTAAAAAAAAAAACTGGGAAAATTGAGTTCTGCTCCTTCCCGAAGGCAGAGGAAAAAAAAAAAAAAAAAAAAAAAAAAAGCTTGGATTTTCCTGCTTTTTTTCATTTTTGGGATAAAGAAAAACAGCAAAAAAATTCCGTTTTCAGCTGGAGGGTTTGGGTTTAAATCCGTGCTTGGATGGGGTTTATCCTGGGGAGGAAAATTTGGGATGAAATGGAATTGGGAATGGGAGGAGGAGTTTTTTGGGAATGTGGAGCTCATTGCTCTTGGATAAATCCCATCAATGTATGGGATTTGGGGAGTGTTTGGATTGCAGGGGAGTTCCCCCATGGAATTTCGCTCTTTTCCCAATATTTTCCCAAAACTCGGTGTTTCCCCCACCCCTCCCTGCAGAAAACTTCATCCCAAATCCCATTTCCCCAATTTTCCAGGATGTTCTCGGATTTTTGAACCCCAAAAAAAAAGCAAAACTTTGGGCAAACTGGGGTTTGATGGGATTTGAGGAGCTGGAAAATCCCCAAATCCAAACCCTCGGAGCCGGATCCATAAAATCCAGGCAGCTGCCAATCAAATCCCCGATTTTTCCTCATTAATGAAGAGCTGCTATTCCACGGGGATGGGGTGGAATGGGATCCTTGGAGCCGGGGTTTGGATGCCTGGGAGAAGAAATATTCCAAAAATCGATGCTGGATGAGATTTCCAACGGGGGAAACCAAAACTGGGAGCCGGGAAAATGGGATTGGGAATTCCCCAGTGGGGGAGGGCAGGATTTCAATTCCTTGTTGAGCTCAGCTGAGGCTCTCGGGTTTCAGGTTAATGATGGATCCGGGAGGAGAGGGCCGGGAAAAGTGGGATAATTCCATCAGCAGGGCTGGGAAAGGCTGGAAAATTCCGGAAAGGAGCAACCCAGAAGGCTCCAAACGGAATTAGCGGTGGGAGAGAGCTCCGGGTTAAAAGGAGGGGAAAATGGGATTAATCGGATTTGGGTTAATGGGGAAATTCATTCCTTCCATGAAAAATGGGGGCGGATCTCCGTGCGGAATAAATCAGGATCCTCCCTCAAAAAACATTTTAAAAAAAGAGGGGAAAAATCCCATCCTAAAATTAGGGAATAAATTCGGAATATAGGAGGAATCCTTCCTCCTCTGAAAAGGAAAATTCCCATTTGGAGATTGAAGAATGAATCAGGAATGTCCCGGAATTCCTTCCTCAAAAATAAAGGGGAGGGGGAATCTCCATCCTGAAATTAAGGAATGAAAAAAACAAATAAAAAAGGGAGGAGGAATCCCAAAATTCTGATGGAATTCCAGAGGGTTGGGATCGGGGAATTGGGGAAATTTTGGGAATTTGGGAAAACCCTCCGGGCCCTGGTGTGCTGAAGGAATTCCTGATGGAATTCCGGAGGGTTGGGATAAGGAAATCGGGGAAATTTGGGGAATTTGGGAAAACCCACCTGGCCCTGGAGCACTGGAGGAATTCCTGGTGGCATTCCTGATGGAATTCCAGAGGGTTAGGATCGGGGAAATCGGGGAAATTTGGGGCATTTGGGAAAACCCACCTGGCCCTGGTGTGCTGGAGGAATTCCTGATGGAATTCCAGAGGGTTGGGATAGGGGAAATCGGGGAAATTTGGGGCATTTGGGAAAACCCACCTGGGCCCTGGAGCACTGGAGGAATTCCTGATGGAATTGCGGAGTGTTGGGATGGGGAAATTGGGGAAATTTTGGGAAATTTGGGGAATTTGGGGAAATTCGGGGAAGCCCACCTGTCCCTGGCGCGCCGGAAGAATTCCAGACGGAATTCCAGAGGGTTGGGTCGGGAAATTTGGGGGAGCCCACGGGGCCCTGGAACCCTGGAGGGATTCCTGACGGAATTGCGGAGGGTTGGGACGGGGAATGGGGAATGGGGGGAATTCGTTGGGAATTGCGGAGTCCCACCTGTGCGAGGCGCGGCGCAGGCGGAGCAGGAGCGATTCCCGCCGCCGCCGGGCCCGGGAGCTCAGCCGCTCCCGCTGCAGCGCCCGGCCCACGAACTCCAGAGCCTCTGGAAAACAGGGAACGGCCGCGAAATCGGCGAGCCGGCCGTGGGAAAAGGGGGGAAAGGGAAAAAAGGAAAAATCCGGCCAGGGTCAGGAGATCCGGGCGTGGGGAAGGGTTGGGAAATTTGGGAGCAGTCAAGAAACTGGGACCGGGGGGAAAAAAACTTGGGAAGGGTTAGGAAATCTGGGAAGCGTTTTCTTCAGGGATAACAATGAGGTCACCCCAAAAGCTCATAGAACACAAAATATGAAATAAAATACGAGGAAACAATCCCGCAAAAAAGGAGCCAGACCCGGGGGGGCAGCCCGGAACCAAACCCCGGCATTAAATCCCAGAATGGGAGCATTCCCTGCTCCGAAAGGCAGGGGATTTGGGAATTTGGGAGAGGGGACGGCGGGGCGAGGTTTTGGGGTGTCTGGGAGGGGCGGGACGAGCTCGGCGCTGGCGCGGCAGGAAACGAGAACCGAAACCCCAAAAACCCCACTGGGGTCCCCGGCACCCCCAGGGGAGGAGGGACGGGATCCCTGTCCCGGCTGGAATGCCTGCCCGGGATGGGTTCATGGATTGGGGGGCACCACGGAGCTTCCCTGCCCACAGCGGGCTGAAAAACAAAACCAAAACCACAAAGTTCAGGGGGTGGAGGCCTAAAATCTCAAACCCAAAACGCGGGGTGGGCGCAGGGAGGCCCCAGAGCCCCCGGGACACGAGCGGGGTGAGCGGGACCCCACAGACCCCCCCAGTCTGGGGTCAGGGGGGTCCCGAGCCCTGAACCCCCAAACCGCGGCAGGAAAATCCCCCCAAACCCTCCCGGGACACGAGCGGGGGGAGCGGGACCCCACAGACCCCCCCAGTCTGGGGTCAGGGGGGGCCCGAGCCCTGAACACCCCAAACCGCGGCAGGAAAATCCCCCCAAACCCTCCCGGGACACGAGCGGGGGGAGCGGGACCCCACAGACCCCCCCAGTCTGGGGTCAGGGGGGCCGAGCCCTGAACACCCCAAACCGCGGCAGGAAAATCCCCCCAAACCCTCCCGGGACACGAGCGGGGGAGCGGGACCCCACAGACCCCCCAGTCTGGGGTCAGGGGGGCCCGAGCCCTGAACACCCCAAACCGCGGCAGGAAAATCCCCCCAAACCCTCCCGGGACACGAGCGGGTGAGGAGAGCTCAGTACCTGCCAGGAGCTGCTGGATCTACTCTGGATTCCATGGGATCCATGGGATCCATCCCCCCAAACCCTCCGGGACACGAGGGGAGGAGGAGGGTTCCACATCTGCCAGGAACCGCTGGATCTACTCTGGATCCATGGGATCCATGGGATCCATCCCCCCAAACCCTCCCGGGACACGAGCGGGTGAGGAGAGCTCGGTACCTGCCAGGAGCCGCTGGATCTCCTCTGGATTCCATGGGATCCATGGGATCCATCCCCCCAGACCCTCCCGGGACACGAGGGGATGAGGAGAGCTCGGTACCTGCCAGGAGCTGCTGGATCTCCTCTGGATCCATGGGATCCATGGGATCCATCCCCCCAAACCCGGGGGCAGAAGGGGGTGAGGAGGGTTTGGTATCTGCCAGGAGCCCCTGGATCACCTCTGGATCCATGGGATCCATCCCCCCAAACCCGGGGGCAGAAGGGGATGAGGAGGGGCTCGGTACCTGCCAGGAGCTGCTGGATCTCCTCCGGGATCGTGGGATCCACGGGATCCATGGGATCCCCCCAGGAGCCGCAGCTGCCGGGGCCGCGGGCAGGAAGCCGAGAGGGTGGGGACACCCCAAAAACAGGAGGAGGAGGAGGAGGAGGAGGAGGGAGGAGGAGGAGGAGGAGGAGGAGGAGGAGGAGGAGGAGGAGGAGGAGGAGGAGGAGGAGGAGGAGAGGAGGAACCTTTAGGGCCGGGCTTCCTCCTCCTCTAAACCCCGGCAGATCCCTCGGGATCGCCCCCGGCAGATCCCGAAAATTCCCGGTGGGAAAAGCGGAGCCGCAGCCAAGGGCTGCCCCCGGAGCTGGGATCTCCTGCAGGAGCTCGCCCGGGGCTGCTCCTGATCCAGCCGGAGCCGGGATTGGGATTTTTCCAGGTTTTTCCCCAAAATTCCCATGGGAAAAAGGTGATGCTTTTTTTTCGGGAGTGAAACTTCCCCTTTTCCCTGTTTTTTTTGGTGGAAAAGGGGTCGGGTTGTGAAAGTAAAGCCCGGGGGTTGTCTCACGCTGGGGTGGGGAAAAGATGGGAAAACTCCTGGAAATGTGGGGATTTCCACATGGAAATATTCCTGAAAATCCAGAGCTGCTCCTCCCTTTTCCGAGAAACAAAGGGAAAATTCCATTTTTCTTCCCGTTCTCAGCACAGACCAGGTGCCAGGAGGATCCCGCGTGGTCGGGGCCGGGATTTGGGATCACGGAGCCGAAGGAAAAACCCCAAAGCGGCTCCAGAGCCCTTTGGGGGCCGCTTAGGGTGGGAATTTTCACCCCAGGGCCTCCCTCAGAAACCTCCTTCTCCAAGGAGGGAGATTTTATGGAGAAGGGACCATAAAGGGCGGATTTACCGGGAAATCCACCGCTGGATTTTGGGGGATTTGGGGGTTTGTGCGGGGATTCTCCGGGATGGATTCGGGGCCAAAACCCGGGAGCTGTCGCCGCCAGGTCATCTCCAAACCGGGGGAGTTTCGCATCCCGCCTTTCCCGCCGGATTCCGTTCTTCGCTCTGTTCCGGGCTCGGGTTTTGTCCCTCCCCCTCCCCAAGGGCCCCAAAATGCAGCGTGGGCGGCGGATGCGGAGCCGCGAGCGCAGGAAGCGCAGGAAGCGCGGGGCCCGAGCGGGACTGGGGAAAGGCAACGATGGCAGGAGCTGCGCCCCAATCCCGGCCAGCATTGCCGGAATGCTGAGCCTTTCTGGGGGGAAATGTGGATTTTTATCCCGGTCACTTCCTCCTTTTACATCGCCCAGCCAGGTGGGGTTTCCCGAGCCAGCATTGCCGGAATGCTGAGCCTTTCTGGGGGGAAATGTGGATTTTTATCCCGGTCACTTCCTCCTTTTACATCGCCCAGCCAGGTGGGGTTTCCCGAGCCAGCATTGCCGGAATGCTGAGCCTTTCTGGGGGGAAATGTGGATTTTTATCCCGGTCACTTCCTCACTTTGCATCTCCCAGCCAGGTGGGGTTTCCCGAGCCAGCATTGCCGGAATGCTGAGCCTTTCTGGGGGGAAATGTGGATTTTCCACTGTCACTTCCTGCCTTTGCATCGCCCAGGCAGGTGGGGTTTCCTGAGCCAGGATTTATGGAATTCTGAGCCTTTCTGGGGTGAAATGTGGATTTTTATCCCTGTCACTTCCTGCCTTTGCATCGCCCAGGCAGGTGGGGTTTCCTGAGCCAGGATTTATGGAATTCTGAGCCTTTCTGGGGTGAAATGTGGATTTTCCACTGTCACTTCCTGCCTTTGCATCCCCAGGCAGGTGGGGTTTCCTGAGCCAGGATTTGTGGAATTCTGAGCCTTTCTGGGGGGAAATGTGGATTTTCCACTGTCACTTCCTGCCTTTGCATCCCCCAGGCAGGTGGGGTTTCCTGAGCCAGGATTTGTGGAATTCTGAGCCTTTCTGGGGGGAAATGTGGATTTTCCACTGTCACTTCCTGCCTTTGCATCCCCCAGGCAGGTGGGGTTTCCCGAGCCAGGATTTGTGGAATTCTGAGCCTTTTTTGGGTGAAATGTGGATTTTCCCCGGTCACTTCCTCCTTTTACATCTCCCAGCCAGGTGGGGTTTCCCGAGCCAGCATTGCCGGAATTCTGAGCCTTTTTTGGGTGAAATGCGGATTTTTATCCCTGTCACTTCCTCACTTTACATCGCCCAGGCAGGTGGGGTTTCCTGAGCCAGGATTTATGGAATTCTGAGCCTTTCTGGGGTGAAATGTGGATTTTTATCCCTGTCACTTCCTCACTTTGCATCGCCCAGGCAGGTGGGGACTCTTGAGCCAGGATTTATGGAATTCTGAGCCTTTCTGGGGAGAAAATTGTGGATTTTCCCTGTCACTTCCTCACTTTACATGTCCCAGGCAGGTGGGGTCTCCTGAGCCAGGATTTATGGAATTAGAGCCAGGAAATCAAAATAACAGAAAATCAAAATATCACAGGCAGGGTCTCAGGAAAAAGGGATTTTCCCGATTTCCAGGGATATTTTTTTTTTTTTCTGCTCTCCCTTCCCTTTTTTTCCTCACCACTTCAATTTCTGGATGTGTGGAATGGTCCCAGACTTGGATTTGGGATGGGCTGGGGGGAATCCGGCACCACCCCGGCCCTGCAGCCCCCGGATTTGGGGGATTCGGGATTCCAGAATTCCTCACTCCCCCAGGAGAAAACCCCGGCCTGGAATTCCAGAAAATCGAAATCCGATTTCCCGGGAAAGGGACGCTGGATCGGGGTAACCATGGCAACGGAGCAGGGTGGCCTCGGAGGAGCCGGCGGGATTCCTGCTGGGATGGGAGATTCCTGATAGGATGGGAGAAATTCCTGCTGGGATGGGAGATTCCTGCGGATGGGAGATTCCTGCTGGGATGGGAGATTCCTGCTGGGATGGGGAGAAATTCCTGCTGGGATGGGAGAAATTCCTGCTGGGATGGGAGATTCCTGCTGGATGGGAGATTCCTGCTGGGATGGGGAGAAATTCCTGCTGGGATGGAATTCCTGTGGATGGAGATTCCTGCTGGGATGGGAGATTCCTGCTGGGATGAATTCTGGGATGGAGATTCCTGTTGGGATGGGAGATTCCTGTTGGGATGGGGAGATTCCCCCCGGGATCCAGCAGGGATCGGGCGATTCCCGTATGGAAGGGAGCAGGGATCCTTGGCTCAGCTCCTGGAGGGCATTCCAGGTTTCCAGGATTGCCACCCGGAATTTCTCGCCCCTGCCCTGCAGCGGATTCCAGCGGATTCCAGCGGATTCCAGCAGATTCCAGCCCTTCCCCAGGTTTTCCCGAGTGCTCCGGAGGGAATTTCCCCCGGGAATTCCACCCGGGAGCTCCCGGAGGGCACAAACCGATGGCTCAGGAGCGGAAATCTCCGTCCCTGCCGCCTGTGGAAAAGCGGGATCGTGGCTGGAGGGATCGGAATTCCCTCTGAATTCCATAAAAATCCACAATTCCAGGTTTGGAGCAGCCGCCTGAACCTGGCGGAGATGGAAACCATCCCTGGAGCCGGGAGAATCCCAGCGGAGCAGCAGCAGCAGCTGGAAAAAAAAATTAAGAAAAAAAAAAAAAAAAAGGGGGGAGAAACCCCATTCCTCATGAAAAAATATTAAGGAAAGCGGGAAAAATTAAAAAAAATTAAAAAAAAAAATGAGGAATGAGGCGTCAGGAGAACAAAAGAGGAGGAAATTCAGGGAGCTTTCATCTCGGGGGGAAAATGTCATTAATGCATAATCGCATGTCCCGCAGCAGATCCGGGCTGGGAGATAAGGGATTTTTGGGGATAGGGAGAGCCATCAATGGATTTGTGCGTTCCAGAGCTCCTGCCTCGGCTCCGGGAGCGTTTGATCTCCGGATGCTCGAATTCCGGAAAGAGCTGGCCGGCTGCGGGAGGGAGGAGTTCGTAGTTCGCTGGGAAAGGGTGGGAAGATTGTCGGGGGAAAAGGGGAAGGATGTGTCGGGATGAACGGTCAGCTTGGAGGGAAGAGGGATGGGAAAGGTTGGGGAGATAAAAGGGATGATTGATGTTCGGGATAAACGGTCAGCTTTGGAGGGAATGGGATGGGGGGGAAAAGGGAATGTGTCGGGATAACGGTCAGCTTTGGAGGGAATGGGATGGGATTGTGGGAAAAGGGGGAATGTGTGTCGGGATAAACTGATCAGCTTTGGAGGGAAAGGGATGGGATTGGGGGAAAAGGGAATGTGTCGGGATGAACGGTCAGCTTTGGAGGGAAAGGGATTGGGGAAAAGGGAATGTGTCGGGATGAACGGTCAGCTTTGGAGGGAAGGGATTGGGGAAAAGGGAATGTGTCGGGATAAATGATCAGCTTTGGAGGGAAAGGGATGGGATTGAGGGAAAAGGGACAATTTTTGGGAAAAGGGACTGGGTTTGGGGGAAAAGAGAATTTCTAAGGGTAAAGGGCCTGGGTTTAGGGGGAAAAGTCCAATTTTTGAGGGAAAAGAGCCATTTTTGAGGAGAAAGGACACAGTATTGAGGGGAAAATGCTCATTTTTGAGGGGAAAGAGCCATTTTTGAGGGAAAAGAGCCATTTTTGAGGGAAAAAGAGCCGTTTTTGAGGGAAGAGCGCCTGTTTTTGAGGGAAGAGCGCCTGTTTTTGAGGAATGCAGTTGCTGCTCCTGGTCCTCCCCAGTCTGCCCTGGGATTCTGTGTTTAAACCCCCCAAGAATCAGCAGCCCCAAAGCTCTGCTATCTCCCGGCAGAGCAGGATCCAGATTTCCTGCCCGTGGAATTCCCTGCGCTTCTCCCCTCCCTGCTCCCTTATCTCTTAGATAGGAGGAATTATTTGATTTACAAACCCTGGGGAGGCAGGAGCGGATCAAAGGCTGGGAATGGCTCTGGGAATGCTGAGAGAGCCGAAGGAAAACCGGGATCAGGGCGGGGTGTGGGCGAGGGGTTTGGGCAGAGCACATCCTTGGCACTTTGGATTTTCGGGAAGCTGCTGGGACCGCTCTGACCCTCCGGATTTGGGGTTTTTTTGGGTTTTTTTTTGTAATTTTGTAGCGATTTCCCGGTGGGAAGGAGAGGGAGAAGCGCGGAGGATCCAGCAGGGAGCACCTGCGGGCCGGGATTTCTGCCCTTTCCGCAGGGATTTCCCAGCCCGGGGGCTCGGGAATGCTCCGGGACCGCAATCAGCGCAGTTTTGCGCTTTGTTTATTCAGCCTGAGGGCTCCGAGATAAAGCACAGCTCCGAGGATGCTTTTCAGCACCTCATCAATCAGCCGCCAGCTGCGCAGCCTCACCTCCGAAATCTCTCTGCTCTTTCCTCTCTCCTCCTTTCTTCCTCTCCTCCTTTTTCTCTTTCTTCATTTTCTTCTTTCCTCCTTTTTCTCCATTTTTTCCTTTCCTCCTTTTTCTTCATTTTTTTCTTTCCTCCTTTTCTCTTTCTTCTTTTCCTTCCATCCTTTTTCATTTTTTCTCTCCTCCTTTTCCTCTTTCTTCGTTTTTTTTCCTTTCCTCCTTTTTCTTCATTTTTTTCTTTCCTCCTTTTTCTCTTTCTTCATTTTTTTCCTTTCCTCCTTTTTCTTCATTTTTTTCTTTCATCCTTTTTCTCTTTCTTCATTTTTTTCTTTCCTCCTTTTTCTATTTTTTCATTTTTTTCTTTCCTTTTTCTTCATTTTTTCTTTCCTCCTTTTTCTCTTTTTCATTTTTCCTTTCCTCCTTTTCTTCATTTTTTCTTTCCTCCTTTTTCTCTTTCTTCATTTTTTCCTTTCCTCCTTTTCCTTTCTTCTTTTTTCTTTCTCTTTTCTCTTTTCTTCTTTTTTTCCTTTCCTCCTTTTTCTCATTTTTTTCTTCCTCCTTTTTCTTTCTTCTTTTTCTTTCCTCCTTTTTCTCTTTTTTTCTATTTTCTTTCCTCCTTTTTCTTCATTTTTTTTTTCCTCCTTTTTTTTCTCTTTTTCTTTTCCTTATTTTTTTCCTCCTATTTCTTCTCCTGATTTATTTTTTCCTTCCTCTGTTTATTATTTATTTTATTTTTTTTTTTTTGGATAATGTTTACTTGGGTTTTTTTGGGGGATATGTTTATTGAGGTTTTTTTGGGTAATGTTTATTTGGGTTTTTGGGGGATAATGTTATTTGGGTTCTCTCTCGGAGCCTGGACATTCCCTGTCCACACCTGCCCTGGTCATGGAATTCCAGGGCTCGTTCCCTTCTCCAGAATTCCTCCTGTGCTCACTGAAATCCAGAGCTCATTCCCTTCTCCAGAATTTCCCTGGTCACTGAAATCCAGAGCTCGTTCCCTTCTCCAGAATTTCTCTGCCCAGTGCAATCCAGAGCTCGTTCCCTTCTCCAGAATTTCCCTGGTCACTGAATTCCAGGGTCATTCCTTTCCCAAATTAACCCAAAATAACCCAAATTAACCCAAAATAACACAAATTAACCCAAAATAACCAAAATTAACCATTTTAACCCAAATTAACCCAAATTAACCATTTTAACCCATTTTAAACCCAAATTAACCCAAAATAACCCAAATTAGCCCCATTTTAACCCAAAATAACCCAAATTAGCCCCATTTTAACCCAAATAACCCATTTTTAACCCAAATTAACCCAAAATAACCCAAATTAGCCCATTTTAACCCAAATTAACCCATTTTAACCCAAAATAACCTAAATTAACCCATTTTACCCAAACTAACCCAAACTAACCAAATTAACCCATTTTAACCCAAAATAACCAAATTAGCCCCATTTTAACCCAAATTAACCCATTTTAACCCCATTTAACCCGAATTAACCCATTTTAACCCAAAATAACCGAATTAACCCATTTTAACCCAAACTAACCCAAACTAACCCAAAATAACCCATTTTAACCCAAAATAAACCCAAATTAAGCCCCATTTTAACCAAAATAACCCAAATTAGCCCCATTTTAACCCAAAATAACCCATTTTTAACCCAAATTAACCCAAAATAACCCAAATTAGCCCCATTTTAACCCAAATTAACCCATTTTAACCCAAATTAACCCAAAATAACCCAAATTAGCCCCATTTTAACCCAAATTAACCCATTTTAACCCAAAATAACCGAAATTAACCCATTTTAAACCCAAACTAACCCAAACTAACCCAAATTAACCCATTTTTAAACCCAAAATAACCCAAATTAGCCCCATTTTAACCCAAATTAACCCATTTTAACCCCATTTTAACCCGAATTAACCCATTTTAACCCAAAATAAACCAAATTAACCCATTTTAACCCAAATTAGCCCCATTTTAACCCAAATTAACCCATTTTAACCCAAACCCCTCCACGGCCCAACCCCGGCCGGTCCCTGACCCCGCCAGCCCAAATCCCATCAGGAAAATTCCTGAGCGCCCCCCGAGCTCTCCAGAACCTTCCAGAACCTTCCGACCCTTCCATAAAAACCCCAATTTTCCTTTTTTTGGTTTTTTTTAACCAAACCCAGCCCCTCCCGGGCAGTTTCTGTCCCTGACTCTTTTTAAAACGAATTTTTTGTGGTTTTTTTTTTTGCTGTTTTGGACAGGAATTTTTTTCCTCTGGGTTTTCCAGTCAGAAATCCTTTGGAGAATTGTCATCGTTTAATAATTGTGGTTTTTTTAAATCCACAAATTCTCTCCTTTTCTTCTCATTTTTAATATTTTTATTTTTAAAATTTCACAGATTTCACCTTAATTCCCTTTGCTGGAAACCCCCAGGCAGCTCCCTGGTGATTTCCAACCCCAAATTCACATTTAAAACATTTTTTAAAAATTATTATTATTTTTAGGAGGAAAAAAACAAACTAAAGTTTATTTCCTAATAAATTGAACTTGATGAAAATTGATTTTTTTTTTATATTTTTTTTTTTAATTTTTTTTTTGTCCCAAAAAAAGTTCCCCGTGCAACGCGGAATTTCTGGAAATTATTTATGGAGGGAAATTGGGGGATTTGGGGAATTTAGGGACTCGGGGAATTGGGAATTGGGGTATCCGGGGAATTGGGAATTGGGGAATCCGGCCCCAAAAGGGGAGGTTTTATCCCCAAAGGGGAGATTTTATCCCCAAAAGGGGAAGTTTTGTCCCCAAAAGGGGAATTTTTTTTCCCCAAAAAGGAAGGTTTTTGTCCCCAAAAGGGAAGTTTTATCCCCCAAAGGGGAGTTTTTTTCCCCAAAAGGGGAGGTTTTTTCCCCAAAAGGGGAGATTTTGTCCCCAAAGGGTGATTTTTCCCCAAAAAGGGGAGGTTTTGTCCCCAAAGGGGAGATTTTTTCCCCAAAACGGGAGGTTTTGTCCCCAAAACGGGAGATTTTATCCCCAAAGGGGAGATTTTTCCCCAAAACGGGAGGTTTTGTCCCCAAAACGGGAGATTTTATCCCCCAAAGGGGAGTTTTTTCCCCAAAAGGGGAGGTTTTGTCCCCAAAGGGGAGGTTTTGTTCCCAAAAGGGGAATTTTTTTCCCCAAAAGGAGAGGTTTTATCCCCAAAAAGGGAGGTTTTATCCCCAAAAAGGGAGATTTTATCCCCAAAAAGGGAGATTTTATCCCCAAAAAGGGCAGGTTTTATCCCCAAAAGGGGAGCTTTTATCCCCAAAAGAGGCGGTTTTGTCCCCAAAGTGGAGTTTTTTTCCCCAAAACGCCCCCCGGGCTCTTGGCACCTCCAGCGGCTCGGGGCGGTAAAAGCGGGAGGCGATTCCCGGCCTCTTCCCAGCTTTATTTTCATTTATTTGGGGTTTTTTTGGTTGTTTTGTTTTTGTTTTAACCCTGCGGCATCAAAAGGCGCCGCCAAACGCTGCGGGGAGAGGAGGAACATTCCACACCCGGGGGCGAGGAGCAGATGGGGCGGGGGGCGGCCGGGACCCCCGGGACCCCCGGGACCCCTCCCCTGCAGATGAGATGCTCGGGAATTTCTGTGGAATTCCTGTTGAGCTGGGAGGGAAAGCTGGGTTAAAAAGGGCTGCGAGAAAACTCGGGATGGGGGGAAAAAAAAAAAAAGGGATGGGATGGGATTGTGAGACATTCCGGAGGGGAAAACGGGGCCGGTCCCGGGGGTCCCGGGTGATTCCCGGGGGTCTCGAGTGATTCCCGGGGGGCTCGAGTGATTCCCGGGGGGTCCGGTGATTCCGGGTCTCGAGTGATTCCCGGGGGCTCGGTGATTCCCGGGGGTCTCGAGTGATTCCCGGGGTCCCGGGTGATTCCCGGGGGGCTCGGGTGATTCCCGGGGGTCCGGTGATTCCCGGGGGGCTCGGGCCGTCCCGGGTGATTCCGGTGTTCTCGGGCCGGTCCCGGGTGATTCTCGGGGGTCTCGAGTGATTCCCGGGGATCCGGCGGTCTCGGGTGATTCCCGGGGGTCTCGGGTGATTCCCGGGGTCTCGGGTGATTCCCGGATCCCGGGCCGGTCCCGGGTAATTCCCGGGTCTCGGTGATTCCCGGGGGTGTCGGCGGTCCCGGGTGATTCCCGGTGGTCCCGGGTGATTCCCGGGGGTCCCGGGCCGGTCCCGGTGGTCTCGGGCCGGTCCCGGGTGGTTCCCGGGGGTCCCGGTGATTCCCGGGGGCTCGGCGGTCCGGTGATTCCCGGGGTTCGGGCGGTCCCGGGTGATTCCCGGGGGTCTCGGTGATTCCCGGGGGTCTCGGGCCGGTCCTGGGGATTCCCGGGCCGGTCCCGGGTGATTCCCGGGGGTCTCAGGTGATTCCCGGGAGTCTCGGGCCGGTCCCAGGGGTCTCGGGCCGGTCCCGGGTGGTTCCCGGGGTCCCGGGCCGGTCCCGGGTGATTCCCGGGGGTCTCGGTGATTCCCGGGGGTCTCGGGCCGGTCCCGGGTGAATTCCCGGTGGTCTCGGGCCGGTCCCGGGTGATTCCGGGGGTCCAGGTGATTCCCGGGAGTCTCGGGCGTCCCGGGGTCTCGGGCCGGTCCCGGGTGGTTCCCGGGGTCCGGCGGTCCGGGTGATTCCCGGGGTCTCGGGTGATTCCCGGGGTCTCGGGTGATTCCCGGGGGGCTCGGGTGATTCCCGGGGGGCTCGGGCCATTCCCGGGTGATTCCCGGGTCAGGGCGCGATCCCGGGTGATTCCCGGTTTTTTTTTTTCTTGTTTCGGTGTTTTCCCCCTGACCTCTCGCCAACCGCGACTGGCAGAAAAATCCCCTTTTCACCTTTTCCCCTCTATTTTTTCCCCTCTTATCTCGCAGCTAATTGGGCTCTCTAAACCCTTTTTTTTTCCTTTTTTTTTTTTTTTTCCGGGAGAGAAAGGAGTGTATTAGACCGGGGAGAGATTTTATCTGCGCGGGGCGCTGCCGGGGCCGCAGCAGGTTCTTCATCCTCACCCCTCATCCCTCATCCCTCACCCCTCATCCCTCATCCCTCATCCCTCGCCCCTCGCCCCGCGTCCCCCCCGAGCGGATTTGCAAATTTGCCCAAGCCGGACAATGGCTGCTCCTGGCAGCGCCCCTGTTGACTTGTTTAGAAATCCCGGAGGCGTTCCGAGGTAAAAAGGTCAGAGCTGCACCGGGCCCGCTCTCCCTCCCTCCCTCCCTCCCTCGGCGGAGGTAAAACCTGGGAATTGTGTTTGTTGTCCTGTGGGAAATGCGCTTTTCGGGATGGCCCCGGGGCAGCGGGAGGGAACGAACCGAGCGTTTGGCGCTTCGGGTTTGGGGCGAAAATTGAGAATAAATCAGAAATTCCTTCTTGTCCCCACCCCGAGGGGGTCCCGGATGGATGGGGATGGGAATCCCGGGATGGGGATCCAGGAATGGGAATCCCGGGATGAGGATCCTGGGATGGGGATTCTGGGATGAGGATCCTGGGATGAGGATCCAGGGATGAGAATCTTAGGATGGGGATCCCGGGATGAGGATCCTGGGATGGGGATCCAGGGATGGGAATCCCGGAATGGGAATCCCGGGATGGGGATCCTGGGATGGGAATACCGGGATGGGGATCCAGGGATGGGAATCCTGGGATGGGAATACCGGGATGGGGATTCTGGGATGGGAATCCTGGGATGGGAATACCGGGATGGGGATTCTGGGATGAGGATCCTGGGATGGGAATTCCTGGGATGCGGATCCCAGGGGTGCGGATTCCCGGGATTTTCGCGCTGAGGATCGTTTCCTGCTCTGATCGAGAGGGGAATTCCAAGAGAGAAGGAAGCATCTTTGGGAAGCTGGGCCCGGTGCCAGGGGAAAAGGGATCGGCCCCTTTGTTTGGGATCGGTGGAAACTTTTCCTTCCTTCCTCCTCCTCCTCCCTCCCTCAATTCCCGGAGATTCCCATCGGGCTGAAAAGACGGGACTGGTGGAAAAAAAAAATCAACTTTATTGGGCTGAGGTAGTTCCATGCCGAGGTGGGGAGCGGGAGGGGGAAAGAGGAGATTCCCAAGGAGGCACGGCTCGGATTTCCCGGAAAATTCACTTTTTAACAGCAGCCGCCCCGGGCTTCAGCCCCGAAACTCCTGGCCAGGGAGGGAGGGCGCTCGGCCGCGGGGAAATCGCGACTTTATCGCGATCCGAGAAACCCGGGAGCTCCAGAAAATCGCCACCCAGGCTGAGAGCTCCTGCGAGCGCCGGGGCCAGCCGGGCTCCTTTCCTCCCATCCCAAAATCCCCGCCCCTCCTCCGCCGGCAGCAGCGAAAATCGCGTGGGAAAAAAAATAAAAACCCTGTAAAGCAGAAATAGTGCAAAATGGGAGCAGAAAATTGCTTTTTTTTTTTTTTTTTCCCCTCGGGGTTTGGGTCTTTGCAGAGGCCTCGACGCCTCGTTCCAAGATATACAAACAGGAAAAAAAAGGGAAGAAAAAAAATGCCCGAAACTTAGATTTTTCCTGTTTTACCATCTCACAAGGAGGAAAAACGCATCGGGCGAAGATGGGGGTGAAAAATCGCTGCGCTTTTTTTTTTTTTTTTCCAAAGGCGTGCGAACTAAATTCGTTTTAAAGTTATTTTTTTCGTTTGCTTGTTTTGTTTTGATTTTTTTTTTTTTTTTTGGGGTGTGTGTGTGGGGAGTTGAAAGTGCAGTTCCTAAAGGGGAAAGGGGGGAAAAGGCGGAAAGGTCCCTGAGACACGGAAATTGCTCCGGCCGCTCCTTGGCGGTCCAGAGGGGCGATAAATTAAAGACAGGGAGCCCGGGCACAGCCGGGGGCGGCTCGGGGGGAGCCCCGCGGGGCTGGGGGTGCTGAGGGGGGGGTCCCCTGCCCGGAGCCCCCCGGGGGGCTCAGGAGGAGCTGGGCGAGGCCTCGGGCGAGGAGGGCTCGGAGCCTTCGGCCGCGTCCTGGGGCGGGCGGGCGGCGGCCGGGGCCAGCCCTTCCTTCTCGCGCTTCTTCTGCTTCATGCGCCGGTTCTGGAACCAGATCTTCACCTGCGTCTCGTTGAGCTCCAGGCTGGCCGCGATCTCCACCCTGCGCGCCCGCGTCAGGTACTTGTTGAAGTGGAACTCCTTCTCCAGCTCCGTCAGCTGCTTGGTGCTGAAGTTGGTGCGGATGGCGTTGGGCGGCCCCAGGAGCCCCAGCTCCGACGTTTTGCCTGGGAAAGATCCAAAAAAAACCCACCAGGGCAGGAGAGGCCGGAGGGACCCTTTCCCTGAGGGGCGTCCCCTTCTCGCTCCTCCCGCTTCTCCCCTCGGAACCGATCCCTGAATCGTCCCGACCCCACTTTTCCCCTGGGATCCATCCCCAAAATTCTCCCGGCCCCGTTTTTTCCCCTGGGCTCCATCCCCCAAATCCTCCAGGCTCTGTTTTTCCCCTGGGCTCCATCCCCCAAATCCTCCAGGTTCTGTTTTACCCCTGGGCTCCATCCCCCAAATCCTCCAGGCTCTGTTTTTCCCCTGGGCTCCATCCCCCAAATCCTCCAGGCTCTGTTTTTCCCCTGGGCTCCATCCCCCAAATCCTCCAGGCTCTGTTTTTTCCCCTGGGCTCCATCCCCCAAATCCTCCTGGCCCCGTTTTTCCCCTGGGCTCCGTCCCCGCGCCCTGCGGGGAGGGTGAGGATGAGAGAGATGAGGATGAGGGATGAGGATGAGGGATGAGGATGGAGGATGGGGGCGAAGGAGGAGGAAGGTCGGGCCGAAGGGGAGGAAGTGGACAATGAGGAGGGTGGGAGCCGGGTCTGGGCAAGGGGAGAAGCGCGAGCTTTTCCTGCCCGAGCTGCGCTTAAATTGGGGTCGGGCTAAATCAGATTTGGGTTTAAAATCGCGTGGGGCCTGCGAAAATGAGTCAGGGGCCCGCGGAATGAGGAAAAATCTCCGCGTGGTTCAAAAAATGATGCCCAAAACCCAAAGAAACCAAATCCAAACCCAAGAAAAGACCCCAAAACCCAAAGAAACCAAATCCAAACCCAAGAAAAGTCCCGCAAAGAAACCCAACGCAAATACCCAAAATAAGACCCCAAAACTCAAACAAACCCTTCCAAAAAAAAAAACCCCAAACCCAAGGCAAGCCCTCCTCGCCCTGGCCGCATCGCCCCCGGCCCGCAGCCTCACCAGTTTTGGGGGGGTTCCTCTTCACCCTCATCCACTCGAAGGTCTGCGCGCCCCCGGCGCACGGCCCGGGCGCCTCCTGCTCCTCGAGCGGCGCGGGCGGCAGCTCGCCAAAGAGCCCGGGCAGGTAGCCCTGCTGCTCCTGCCCGAAGAGCGGCTGCTGGAACTGCCCCGCGGGCCCGCAGTAGCCCTCGGCCAGCGAGCCCGGGCCGAACCCGGCCTGGAAGAAGAGCCCGTCGGCGTCCTGCTGGCCCGGGTAGAGCGGCTGGTGGCCGTAGGGCTGCGCGGGGTAGCCCGCGGCCAGGCGGCCGGCCGAGGAGCCGGCGGGCTGGAAGGCGAGCTGCGCAGGGTGCCCGCCAGCCGCCCGCTGGCCCCCGGGCGAGCCGCCCGGGCACGGAGCGAAGGGAGCGGAGCCGGGCTCGGGCTGGCACAGGGCGAACTCGCCGAAGGAGTTCATGGCCGGGCTGTCCATCTGCCGGGCACGCCGCGGGGTCAGCGCGGGCCCGGGGGGATCCCGCCTGCCCCAGCAGCTCCGGAGGCGCCTCCGAGCTGGGCGAGCCGCTGGCGGGCATGGCGAGCCCCGGCGGGGCTCGGGGGTCCCCGCGGGCGGAGCGGGGCCAGCCCAATGGGAGCGGGCTCCCGAAGTTTGAGCCGGGCCGGGGCTCATCCATCACGGGCCCGGCATTTGCATGACAAAGGCGCTTCAATCAAACGCGGCCCATCAATCTGATAAACAACACGGACGCGTCAAAATCTTCTCCTCAAAAGACTTTAAAGGCGACCGGGGCGAGGTGGGTGCGGGGAAGGACGGCGCTGACCCCGCGAGTGTTTTAAGTGCTAAAAAGGCCCCCCGAGTTATGCGAGGGGAGCCCGCTTCAGGCAGAACTGGGGAGATTTAAAAGGGTTTTTTCCCCCGGTGCGAGGGGGAGAAAAGAGGGCGAGGGCATGGGGAGGTGTGCCCGGAGACACAAAAGGATGCTCTTTTATTCGTTTTATTCATCGGGAAAGTTTTCCCCCCACAAAGTGCCTTTTCCGGGATGAGGAGCCCGCTGAAAGCTCCCGAAGGAAAAAAAAAAAAAAAAAAAAAAAAAAAAAAACAAAACGAAACAAAACAAAAAACGCGCTCGGTTCTCGCTTTAATTTCGGCTTTGTGCCCGCCGTAAAAGCGCCGTGATTAGATCAATATTCTAATAAAGTTAGGAAGGACAGAACGGCTTTTGTTGGAGCCGAGCCCGGCCTGGCAATTCCGGGAACTGGAGCCGAACCCTGCGGCCACCTGGGCACCTCCCCAGAGCCACCACCGCAACAAAAAAAACCCCAAATTCGGGTTTTTAGTGGGGTTTCGAGCAGGGCTGGCGGCTTTGCCGGCTCCAGCCGGGTCCAGCTGAGGAGGAGGAGGAGGGAACAGAGGTTGGCAACATTTATTTACTTGTTCCGAGCGGGGAGACAAGAGCACCCAGCGCTCCGACGCCCACAGTCATTTGTTACTTGTCAGGATATTTACTGCTCGGCCACGCTCCCAGAAGGACCAGGAGGGCTCCGCTGCCTCTCCCTCTCTTTTTCCCGCAGGCCAAAAGTTCACTCTGAAAAGCAAAACCTTTCTTTTTCGCTGGGGTTGGGGGGAAACATCGGCTGAGAAATGCCCGCTCGCCCCTGGCCGCCGGCAGCGCTTCCCTCCCCACTTTCCTTTCCACCCCAAAATTTGATTTTTCAGCCTCTTCCAGCTCCCATCCTTCAACGAAAAAATGAAACCTTTCCAGTCGCGGGCCCGTTAATTCGTTAATTCCGGTTTTCCAGAGCTCCGCAGTGAAAGATTCGGGCTCTGCCCGAGCTCTGCTGCTCCTTCTCCCGGCAGAAATCCATCCCTAATTCCATTCCTTTCATATCTCGATGCGGCCGGGTCCGAACGGATGCACCGCGGGGATGATTTATGGCAGAAAAAAAGGAGGGAAAAAAAAAAAAAAAAAAAGGAAAAAGAAAAAGAAATAAAGGAAAGGCTGGGTGTTTATTTCGGCCCGGGATCGATCGTTCCGCGGTTTTTCCACCGTGATCCGGGGGAGGTTTCGGTTAAAATTTCGTTAAAATCGGGGAAATCGCTGATCTCGAGTCGGGGGAGAGGGAAGTTTTCCTCTCAGCGAAGCCTAAATTACAGCGGGGCGAAAAACTCCGCGTTTATTTTGGGGAGTGGAAAGGCTGGATGGGACGGGGGTCCCAAAATTCGAGGCAGAATTGCTCAAATCCTGCAAAATTCTGTAAAATCCTGCAAAATTCTGGAACATCCTCCCTGAGACGGGGCCGAGCTGAGATGGGGATGAGGAATTTTGGGACTGGATTCCCTGGAATCTCCTCGGGAAAGGATTTTTGGCTTTTTTTGGGGAGATCGGAGGACGCCTGTTGGGGGTGAGATGGAGCGAGGAGGGATCGAGGGCTGGAATCACTCGGGGACTTCGGGAAAATCGCTTTTTTTGGAGTTAAATATTTTTTTTTTGAGTTAAATACGTTTTTTGGGGGGGTAATTATAACTTCTTGGGGGTTAAATACAGATTTTTGGGGTCAAAAAAAGCTTTTTTGAACTAACTATAACATTTCTGACGGTAATTATAACTTTTTAGGGGTTAAATATAACTTTTTTGAAGTTAAATATAAATCTTTGGGGGGTTAATATAACTTTTTAATGGGGAAAAAAGGGGGAAAAACCCACAGATAATTCAGATAAAATAAGGGAGGGAAAAAAAAAACGGGAAAAGCCCCAGATAATTCAGATAAAATGGGATAATTTGGGGGATCAAATTCCTGCTGCGCTGGCTCGGGGAATCCTGTGGATCCCCTTTGCCGTGGGCTGGAGCCCGCCTGGCCTCATTAATTAGGGTCATTTGCATATTCATTAGTGGGACGGAGTGGAGACGAGGGGTCCGGACCTGGGGCGGGGATCTGGGGGGTCCCGGATCCCTCGGGATCCCCTCCGATCCCAAATCCTTCGGGATTCCCTCCGATCCCAAATCCTTTGGGATTCCCGCAGATCCCAAATCCAGGGATCCATCGCTCGTCGATATCGGATCGATCGATCGATCGATCGATCCCGGCCCATGGCGATCGGGGCCGGGCCGGGTCCCTCCCGCTCCCCCTCCCCACTTCCAACTGCCAGCGGGGAAAACGACCCGGGATAAACCCGGGATAAACCCGGGATAAACCCGGGATAAACCAGGGATAAACCCGGGATAAACCAGGGATAAACCAGGGACAAACCAGGGACAAACCAGGGACAAACCAGGGACAAACCAGGGATAAACCCGGGATAAACCAGGGATAAACCCCGGGACAAACCCGGGATAAACCAGGGATAAACCAGGGACAAACCAGGGATAAACCAGGGACAAACCAGGGATAAACCAGGGATAAACCCGGATAAACCAGGGATAAACCCCGGGACAAACCCTCGGATAAACCCGGGACAAACCCCGAGGAATCCGGGACAAACCCCGGAATAAACCCCGGGATAAACCCCAGGATAAACCCGGGATAAACCCCGAGGAATCCGGGACAAACCCCGGAATAAACCCCGGGATAAACCCCAGGATAAACCCGGGATAAACCCCGAGGAATCCGGGACAAACCCCGGAATAAACCCCGGGATAAACCCCAGGGTAAACCCGGGACAAATCCGGGACAAACCCCGAGCAGGGCGAGCACCCTTGTGAAGAACCAAGAACGAGAAAACCCCAGAATTTTTTTTTTTTTTGTCCTCGGGGCGAGAAAAATCCCCCCAAATCTTTCAGAATCGCTGCCCGGGACCGCCCCGACACCTCCGCAAGAAATAAATAAACATGGGAAAAAATAAATATTTCCTGAGCAGGCGGGCGGGAGCGGCTCCTTTGCATCCCCGCGGATCATCCGCGCCCGGCAATCGCAGCTTTCGCCAACAACCGAGGCGCGAGCGCGCTGGATTTGCTTCATGCGCGGAATTAATGCACACAGGGCAGGGCGGCGAATACTCGCCCCGCCGTGCGCTTGCCATTTCCAAGGAGGCGAGCAGCCGGCCGGGATGAGGGCGGCCTCTCGGAGCCGCTCAGTAACGCAGATTTTTATGGAATTTTCCTCCTCCTCCTCCTCCTCCTCCTCCGCGGTTCTCGCGGCCGCTGATTGGCACAAACCGGGCGGAGCGCTCGATATCGGGTGGGTTGGGGTCCGCCCGCAGCCCCCGACCCGCGGGGGGCCGGGGGGCCCTGGGGGGGGGTCGGGGGGGTCGGACCCCTTTGCATCCATCCTTAGGGATTGGGGGTTCGGGACCCCTTTGCATCCATCCTTAGGGATTGGGGGGTTCGGGACCCCTTTGCATCCATCCTTAGGGATTGGGGGGTTCGGGACCCCTTTGCATCCATCCTTAGGATTGGGGGGGTTCGGGACCCCTTTGCATCCATCCTTAGGGATTGGGGGGGTTCGGGACCCTTTGCATCCATCCTTAGGGATTGGGGGGTTCGGGACCCCTTTGCATCCATCCTTAGGGATTGGGGGGTTCGGGATCCCTTTGCATCCATCCTTAGGGATTGGGGGGTTCGGGACCCCTTTGCATCCATCCTTAGGGATTGGGGGGTTCGGGACCCCTTTGCATCCATCCTTAGGGATTGGGGGACTTTGGGGCCCCTTTCCATCCATCCTTAGGGATTGGGGGGTTCGGGACCCCTTTGCATCCATCCTTAGGGATTGGGGGGTTTCGGGACCCCTTTGCATCCATCCTTAGGGATTGGGGGGGTTCGGGACCCCTTTGCATCCATTCTTAGGGATTTGGGGGCTCGGGACCCCTTTCCATCCCTCCTTAGGGATTTGGGACCCCAGCCCCAGCTCTCCTTAAGGATTAGGGGGCTTTGGGGCCCCTTTCCATCCATCCTTAGGGATTGGGGGGAGGTTGGGGACCCCGTTCCCACCCTCTTAGGGCTTTGGGGGGGAATTTGGGACCCCGCTCCAATCCCTCATTAGGGATTCGTGTCCAGGAGGCCTCGGGGTTCGGGTTGGGGGGGTTGGGACCCCGTTCCCAGCCCTCCTTCGGGATTTGGGATCCCATTCCCATCCCTCCTTTGGGAGTTGGGGGTTTGGGACCCTTTTCCCCTCCCTCCTTTGGGATTTGGGATCCCATTCCCCTCCCTCCTTTGGGATTTGTGTCCCTGAGGGCTCGGGGTGTGATTTGGAAGGGATTTGGGATCCCATTCCCATCCCTCCTTTGGGATTTGAGGCCCCGTTCCCCTCCCTCCTTTGGGATTTGGGATCCCATTCCCCTCCCTCCTTTGGGATTTGGGATCCCATTCCCCTCCCTCCTTTGGGATTTGGGATCCCATTCCCCTCCCTCCTTTGGGATTTGAGGCCCCATTCCCCTCCCTCCTTTGGGATTTGGGATCCCATTCCCCTCCCTCCTTTGGGATTTGAGGCCCCATTCCCCTCCCTCCTTTGGGATTTGGGATCCCATTCCCTTCCCTCCTCTGGGATTTGGGGGTTTGGGACTCTTTTCCCCTCTCTCCTCTGGGATTTGTGTCCCTGAGGGCTCGGGTGTCATTTGGGGGCTCTGGGGGCTCTGGGGGCTCTGGGGCTCTGGGGTTTTTGGGGTCCCGTTCCCCTCTCTCCTCTGGGATTTGTGTCCCTGAGGGTTCGGGTGTCATTTGGGGGCTCTGGGGTCTCTGGGTCTCTGGGGTCTCTGGGGGCTCTGGGGGCTCTGGGTCTCTGGGTCTCTGGGGTCTCTGGGGTCTCTGGGGGTCTCTGGGTCTCTGGGGTCTCTGGGGTCTCTGGGGTCTCTGGGGTCTCTGGGGTCTCTGGGGTCTCTGGGTCTCTGGGTCTCTGGGTCTCTGGGGGGCTCTGGGGTCTCTGGGGGTCTCTGGGGTCTCTGGGGTCTCTGGGGTCTCTGGGGGTCTCTGGGTCTCTGGGGGGCTCTGGGGGTCTCTGGGGTCTCTGGGTCTCTGGGGGGCTCTGGGGGCTCTGGGGTCTCTGGGGTCTCTGGGGTCTCTGGGGTCTCTGGGGTCTCTGGGGGTCTCTGGGGTCTCTGGGGTCTCTGGGGTCTCTGGGGTCTCTGGGGTCTCTGGGTCTCTGGGGTCTCTGGGGTCTCTGGGTCTCTGGGGTCTCTGGGGTCTCTGGGGTCTCTGGGGTCTCTGGGGTCTCTGGGTCTCTGGGGTCTCTGGGGGCTCTGGGGTCTCTGGGGGTCTCTGGGGGCTCTGGGGGTCTCTGGGGTCTCTGGGGTCTCTGGGGTCTCTGGGGTCTTGGGGTCTCTGGGGTCTCTGGGGTCTCTGGGGGGCTCTGGGGTCTCTGGGGTCTCTGGGGGTCTCTGGGGGCTCTGGGGGTCTCTGGGGTCTCTGGGGTCTCTGGGGTCTCTGGGGTCTCTGGGTCTCTGGGGTCTCTGGGGTCTCTGGGGTCTCTGGGGTCTCTGGGTCTCTGGGGGGCTCTGGGGTCTCTGGGGTCTCTGGGGTCTCTGGGGTCTCTGGGGTCTCTGGGGTCTCTGGGGGCTCTGGGCTCTGGGGTCTGGGGGCTCTGGGGTCTCTGGGGGTCTCTGGGGTCTCTGGGGTCTGTGGGGGCTCTGGGGGTCTCTGGGGTCTCTGGGGTCTGGGGGCTCTGGGGTCTCTGGGGTCTCTGGGGTCTCTGGGTCTGGGGGGCTCTGGGGTCTCTGGGGTCTCTGGGGGCTCTGGGTCTCTGGGTCTCTGGGGCTCTGGGGTCTCTGGGTCTCTGGGGTCTCTGGGGTCTCTGGGGGCTCTGGGTCTCTGGGGTCTCTGGGGCTCTGGGTCTCTGGGTCTTGGGGCTCTGGTCTCTGGTCCGGGTCTCGGGGCTTTGGTCTTGGGGGTCTCTGGGTTTGGGGTCTCGGGGTTTGGGGCCTTCCCCCCCTTTCCCGGGCTCCCCCCGGGGCATCGGGAATTCCGCGTTTGGGTCTGCCGAGGTGGGGTGGGACCCCGGCCGGGCTCTGCGGGCAGGGGTGCGCCCGCCGCGCCTCCCACTCCCCAATCCAGAAGATTTTTCCCGCTTTTGGCAGCGCTGGGAGAGGAAGAAAATCCCGGCGCTTTTGGCTTCCGCGGAGACGGGACCTTTTGGACGCTCCAAAACCTCAAACCCCGCGCTTCGCTTGATTTTATTTTATTTCTTTTTTCCCTTTTTTTTTTTTTTCATCGGTCCGTGGAAAGATTATTTGGATTATTGGCGGAATGATGATTTGGAAAAAAAGCCGTAAATCCCCGGCCCTGCCCGCGTTGCGCCTTTATTTTCACTTTTATTTTTTTTTAGTCTTTTTTTTTTTTTTTTTTTTTTTTTTTAAGCCCGGACTGTGAACCCCCGCTCGCTGCTTTTATTTTATTTTATTTTTATTTTTATTTTTATTTTTATTTTATTTTATTTTTATTTTTATTTTTATTTTTATTTTATTTTTTATTTTCATTTTTATTTTATTTTTATTTTATTTTTATTTTAATTTTTATTTTATTTATTTTATTTTATTTTATTATTTTATTTTATTTATTTTTTATTTTATTTTATTTTTATTTTATTTTTATTTTATTTTATTTTATTTTATTTTATTTTATTTTATTTTATTTTATTTTATTTTATTTTATTTATTTTATTTATTTTATTTTATTTTATTTTATTTTATTTATTTATTTTTATTTTATTTATTTAATTTTTATTTTATTTTAATTTTTATTTTATTTTATTTTTATTTTATTTTAATTTTATTTTATTTATTTTATTTATTTATTTATTTATATTTATTTATATTTTATTTTATTTATTATATTTTATTTATTTATATTTTTATTTTATTTTATTTATTTTTTTTTGCCGCTCCTCCTCCAGTTCGGGCACCCAGAAATGAAATTTGGGAGTTTTCACCCCAATTTTTTAATATTTTTTTCCATCTCCACCCTCCTCCTCCTCCTCCGAAGATTTTGGGCACCCAGAAATGAGATTCGCGAGTTTTCACCCCAATTTTTCTTTTTTTTTTTCTTTTTTTTTCCTTTTTTTTTCCCTTGCAGGAGAGGATTTTTCCCGTCAGCGAAATAAATTTTAAAATTCGGGAGAAAAAAAAAGAAAAATTAAAAAAAACCCTCACCGTTTTGGTTTAAAGCCACTAATAAAATTAAAAAATAAATAATGAAATAATTCTTTTAAAAAATAAAGAAAGAAAGAGGTAGCTAGAGAAGCAAATAAATAAATAAATAAGCACCAAACTCGAGGGGGAAAAAAAAAAATTAATTTATTATTGATTATTATTTAAAATTTATTAATGCCATCAATTTTAAATAAATAAATAAAGAGGTAAATAGAGAAATAAAGAGATTAATAAATAAACCCCAAGCTCGAGAGAAAATGAAAGCGGAAACGAAGGAAATATTTCCCGGAGGGGAAAAAAAAAAATTAAATAACGAAATATATTTTAAATAAAAAAAAAATAATTAGAGAAATAAATAACTAAACATATAAATAAATAAATAAATAAATAGGCAGATGGAGAAGCAAATAAATAAATAAATAATCAATCAATAATTAAATAATTAATAAATGAATGAATGAATTAATTAATTAATTAACACCGGACTCGAGACAAAAATTAAAGCAGAACCGAAGGAAATATTTTCCCAGAGCGAAAAAAACTAAATTAAAAAAATAAGTAATGAAATTAATTTTAAATAAATAAATAAATAAATAAATAGGGAGCTAGAGAAGGAAGTAAATAAAGAAATAAAGAAATAAACACCAAACTCGGGAAAGAAAAAAAAATTACAGTGGAACCGGATGAAGGAAATATTTCCTGGAGGACAAAAAATTAAAATTAAAAAGTGAAATAAATTTAAAATAAATCAAGAAAGAGGTAGATGGAGAAATAAATAAATAAATAGATTAAAAAATAATGAAATAAAAAGAAAAAGAAATAAAGAAATAAAGAAATAAAAAATCAGGAAATAAAGAAATAAAGAAATCAGGAAATCAAGAAAACAGGAAATCAAGAAATCAGGAAATCAAGAAAACAGGAAATCAAGAAATCAGGAAATCAAGAAATCAGGAAATCAAGAAATGAAGAAATAAAGAAATCAAGAAATCAGGAAATCAAGAAAGCAGGAAATGAAGAAATAAAGAAATGAGGAAATGAAGAAATCAAGAAATGAAGAAATAAAGAAATCAGGAAATCAGGAAATGAGGAACTGAAGAAATAAAGGAATGAGAGAATGAGGAAATGAAGAAATAAAGAAATCAGGAAATAAAGAAATGAAGAAATGAAGAAATGAAGAAACCAAGGAATGGGGAAATGAAGAAATAAAGAAATGAAGAAATCAGGAAATCAGGAAAGGAGGAACTGAAGAAATAAAGAAATAAAGGAATCAGGAAATAAAGAAATCAAGAAATGAAGAAATGAAGAAAAAAAAGAAATAAAGAAATCAGGAACTGAAGAAATAAAGAAATAAAGAAATGAGGAAATCAAGAAATCAAGAAACCAGGAACTAAAGAAATGAAGAAATGAAGAAATGAAGAAATGAAGAAATGAAGAAATGAAGAAATGAAGAAATGAAGAAATGAAGAAATGAAGAAATGAAGAAATGAGGAAATAAAGAAATGAAGAAATGAAGAAATGAAGAAATGAAGAAATGAGGAAATAAAGAAATAAAGAAATGAAGAAATGAAGAAATGAAGAAATGAAGAAATGAAGAAATGAGGAAATAAAGAAATAAAGAAATGAAGAAATGAAGAAATGAAGAAATGAGGAAATGAAGAAATGAAGAAATGAAGAAATGAGGAAATGAAGAAATGAAGAAATGAAGAAATGAGGAAATAAAGAAATCAAGAAATCAGGAAATCGAGAAATGCCGAAATGCCGAAAGCAGGAGGCGAGGGAAGGAGGAGCCGGGAAGCGCGCGGGCCGGACCCGCTCGCAGCTCCTCGGGCTCTCTTTGTCTCCTCTCCATCAAAACCCCTCAGCACCGCGGGATCCATGGGGAAAACAAAACCCGACCCCGAAACAAAACCGAAACCAAAGAAAAACCCCCAAAATCGCCGTTTGGGAATGAAACCCGGAGCAAACCCATGGGTTTTATAAAGACGTTTATTTCCTCTATGAAAATAATGTGCAATAAATAATTTGCCCTTTGCTATGAAAGGATTTGAATAAATAATCTACGTCTAAAACGTAAAAAGAGGGAGGAAAATTCCCCTGATTTTTAATTATTTTACGCTTTTTTTTTTTTTTTTTTTAATTTTTTTTTTTATTTTAATTTTATTACGAAATCTAAAAAGTCTCGTTGTGATTCCTGAGAAAGTCGCTGGGGAGGATTTACGAATTTAAATAATTTTTTTTTTTCCCCCCTCGAGGGTTGAGTTGGCGGCCGTGCCTGAGAACCGCCGGCTGCTCCCTTGGCAAGAAATAAAGGGGGAAAAAATAGAAAATAATAAAAATATTTAATAAAAAATAAACCCAGGGTGAAATCACCCGCGATTTAACAGAACTGGGGGGATGTGGGGAGGGGAGGAGGCGGCCTGAGGGGTTTGGGGGGTCCCCTCCTTTAGGGCAGAATTTGGGGGGTTCCCCTCTTTTAGGGCAGATTTTGGGGGGGTTTCCCTCCTTTAGGGAAGATTTGGGGGGGGTTTCCTCTTTTACGGCAGAATTTGGGGGGGTTCCCCTCTTTTAGGGCAGATTTTGGGGGGTTCCCTCCTTTAGGGAAGATTTGGGGGGGTTTCCTCTTTTAGGGCAGATTTTGGGGGGATTTCCCTTTTTTAGGGCAGAATTTTGGGGTGGGGTCCCTTCTTTTAGGGCAGATTTGGGGGGGGGTTCCCTATTTTAGACCAGATTTTGGGGATTTCCCTTCTTTTAGGGCAGATTTGGGGGGGATTCCCTCTTCTTTTAGGGCAGATTTGGGGATTTCCCTTCCTTTAGGGCAGATTTTGGGGGGGTCCCCTTCTTTTAGGGCTGATTTGGGGGGTGGGCCCTTGCTTTAGGGCAAATTTGGGGGGTTCCTTCCTTCTAGGGTCGATTTTGGGGGGTTCCCGCCTTTTAGCGCAGATTTTGGGGTGTTGTCACCTCCTTCTAGGGCCGATTCTGGGGATTCCCCCTCTATTTAGGGCCAATTTTGGGGGTTCCCCCTCCGTTCAGGGCCAATTGCGGGTTTCCCCCTCCTTTTAGACACGATTTTGTTTTTTCCTCTCCTTTTAGTCCCGACTTTGTTTTTCCCCCTCCTTCCAGTGCCGATTTTGATTTTCCCCCTCCCTTTAGACCCGATTCTGTTTTTTCCCTCTCCTTTTAGTCCCGATTCTGATTTTCCCCCTCCCTTTAGACCCGATTCTGGTTTTTCCCCCTCCCTTTAGTCCCGATTCTGATTTTCCCCCTCCTCCCCGTGCCGATCTCGGGGTTCCCCCTCCTTCCAGACCCGATTCTGATTTTCCCCCTCCTTCCAGACCCGATTCTGATTTTCCTCCTCCTTCCAGACCCGATTCTGATTTTCCTCCTCCTTCCAGACCCGATTCTGATTTTCCCCCCTCCTCCCCGTGCCGATCTCGGGGTTCCCCCTCCTCGCCCCCCCCGTTTCCATTCTCCGGCGGCGCCCCCCGCCCCGACCCCCGCCCGGTACCGCCGGGGAGCTCCCGCTAGGACAGCCCCAGCTCCTGCAGCTCCGCCGCGCACAGCTGGAAGAACTCCAGCTCCTCCTCGGAGAATCCCTCCAGGACCCCCGGGCCGGGCTCCCCGCGTGGCTCCGGGGCTGCCGGGGGTCTCTCGGGGCCGGGGGGCTCGGGCTCCTCCTGGAGCTGCGCCTGCCGCTTGTGCTTCATGCGCCGGTTCTGGAACCACACCTTGACCTGGCGCTCGCTGAGCTGCAGCAGCGCCGCGATCTCCACGCGCCGCGGGCGGCACAGGTATTTGTTGAAGTGGAATTCCTTCTCCAGCTCCAGCAGCTGCGTGTTGGTGTAGGCGGTGCGCAGCCGCCGGCAGCCGCCGCTCTCTGCGGGGGGAAAACAATAATAAAATAAATAAAAGGGTTTGGGGAAAAAAAAAAAAAATCCCCCTCCGCGGTGATTGATTTTGGGGGGTTGCTTTCCCCGGGGGGGGCGACGCCGCCGCCTTCCCGTGGAGAGATAACAGCCCCAAAAATGAGTTCGGGGCGTAAAGTGCAGATTTGGGAGGGATCCGCCAGCCCGGAGGAAAATCCGGGAGGAGGTCGCGGATCCAGGGGAGTTTTGGGAAGAGGAATGGAGGAGGGAAGAGGATTTGTCAGCACAGGGAGGCGTTGGGGGAAGCCCCCTCGGGAATTGTTGAATTCGGCTCTGGGGGAGGATTGGGAATCGCTTTGGCCTCGAGAGGAGAAGGGATTTTATCCCTGGCCTCCTCCTTCCCTCTCTGGAGGATAAAGGGAATTTCAAACTATTCCTTCTTTCCTTTTTTTTCCTGTTTTTAGCCTTTCCCGGTTCTTTGATCTCGTTATTCCTGCCCCGGCCGGTGAGCTCCGCTCGCTGCCCGCCCTTGTCCTGCCCGGTTTTACCTGAGCCGCGCCTTGGAAATCCGGGAATTGTTCCTGCCACGCTTTATCCCGAGGGACAGAGGCTGCTGCTCTTTCTGGGGGGCTCGGGGAGGCTTTGGGGGCGTAATAATTCCATTTTGTAGGCTCGGCCCTCGCTCTTTCACCTCCCCACCCTGCTGGAGTTCCCCACCCATTTTCCTTCCCCTCCCTCCGCGCTCCTTTGAGGTTTTGTTGTCTTTGTTTTTTCCTTTTTCCCCCCCACCTTTTTTTTTTTTTTTCCCTTTTCCCGGAGGCTGTAAAAAACCCGCAGCTCTGGCAGAGAAACCCGAACAAACGGAGCCGCAAAAACCCCCCCGGCTGCCCCGGCCCCTCCTGGCTCGGGGTTTTGGCAGAAGTTGCAGCAATTTGTTCTTTCAATTCGCGGGGTGGGGAGGGAGGAGGCAGCAGAACCCCCGGGACGGCGAAAATTTCCCAATTTCGGGAGATGGGGACAGGGGAAAAGCTGTTTTGGGGGGAGAAAAATCGGGATTATTTTGGGGAGCTCCCCCCGGCCGTACGAACCTGCGGGAGATGCTGCGGCGGGCACGGGCGGCGAGGAGGAGGAGGAGGAGGAGGAGGGTGGGGACGAAGAGGACGCAGCCTGGGCGCTTTTCTTGGCCGATTTCTTCTCCTTCATCCACGGGAATTCGGCTGCCAGGGGCCGGGCCGGGCCATGGCCAGCTCGGCTTTGGCTGCCGGGTCCCGCCGGGCTGCCGGCGCAGGGAGCCAGGCTCTGCAGGAGGCTCTGCTCCAAAGGAGGAGGAATTAATGTCGACTCCTTGATTGATGAAGTTTGAAATGTCTCCAGGACAGCGGGGAGAGACGTCAGGCACTCCGCGAGCGAAGGCTGGCTATTTATAAACCCGATCTCCCTCTCAAATTCAAAATTCATGGCTTTTTCCAGGGCCCGGGGTTTAAAAAGCGGGAGGGAGGCGGGGGAGAGGGAGGAGGAGGAGGAGGAGGAGGGGGAGAGAGAAATCTGCGGGCCTCGCTTTTTGCTGGCGGGGATGACGAAGGTCCTCGGGCCTTTTATGATTTTATATCGGCGATAAGGCGGGCGGAGGGGCCCCGGCTCTGCCAAAGTCGAGACTGGGGCGAAATCGCAGCCAATTCTCGTCACGTGGGCGGCGCGGCCAACGGCGGGCGGGGCCGGGCGAGCAGGGACGATCCGGGCTGGAATTCATGGGAAAGGGGAAAGGAGAGCGAGGGGGGAACCCCGGCAAAGGCGGCAGCGCCCCGGGGCCGCGGCCTCCCCTGGGGTGGGGAGTGGGCAGGGGGGGCTGCCCGTGCTGTCTGTCTGTCCTGTCTGTCTGTCCTGTCCTGCCCGTGCTGTCTGTCCGTCCTGTCTGTCTGTCCTGTCCTGCCCGTGCTGTCTGTCTGTCCTGTCTGTCCGTCCTGTCTGTCTGTCCTGTCCTGCCCGTGCTGTCTGTCCTGTCTGTCCCTACCTGTCCTTCCTTCCTTCCCTGCCTCTGTCCTTCCTTCCCTGTCTGTCCTGTCTGTCCCTACCTGTCCTTCCTTCCTTCCCTGCCTCTGTCCTTTCTTCCCTGTCTGTCCTGTCTGTCTGTCCCGCCTTCCTTCCCTTCCTTCCCTGCTTTCCCTCCCTCCCTCCCCTCCTGATGTTCCTGTCCTGTCCTCCCTCTCCTTCCTCATCTTCCCTGTCCTGCTCGTCCTGCTTTCCCTGCCTGTGCCCCGTGTGCTGCCAGTCCTTCCCAGTCCCCCCAGTCCTTCCCAATCCCCCCAGTCCTTCCCAATCCCCCCAGTCCTTCCCAGTGCCCCTTGTCCTTCCCGATGTCCCCTGTCCCGCCTGTCTTCCCTGATCCTCCCTTTCTTTCCTGATCCTCTCTCTTCTCCCTGATCCTCCCTCTCCCTCCCGATGTCCCCAGTCCCTTCCCTGATGTTCCCTGCCCTCCCTGCCCTCCCTGTCCCTGATTTTCCCTCCCCCCCTTGCCCTGCCCGGCCCTGCCAGCCCCAGGTGCCCCCAGTCCTGGGAAAAGCGGATTTCCCTGCATCCTTCCATCCCTGCATCCCTGCATCCTTCCATCCCTCCATCCCTCTATCCCTCCTCCCTCCATCCCTCCATCCCTCTATCCCTGCATCCCTGCATCCCTGCATCCCTCCATCCCTCCATCCCTGCATCCCTCCATCCCTGCATCCCTGCATCCCTGCATCTCTCTATCCCTGCATCCCTCCATCCTTCCATCCCTCCATCCCTCCATCCTTCCATCCCTGCATCCCTCCATCCCTCCATCCCTCCATCCCTCTATCCCTGCATCCCTGCATTCCTCCATCCCTGCATCCCTGCATCTCTCTATCCCTCCATCCCTCCATCCCTGCATCCCTCCATCCCTGCATCCCTGCATCTCTCTATCCCTCCATCCCTCTATCCCTGCATCCCTCCATCCCTCCATCCCTCCATCCCTGCATCTCTCTATCCCTCCATCCCTCCATCCCTCCATCCCTGCATCCCTCCATCCCTCCATCCCTCCATCCCTGCATCCCTGCATCCCTGCATCCCTCCATCCCTGCACCCCTGCATCCCTCCATCCCTGCATCCCTGCATCCTTCCATCCTTCCATCCTTCCATCCCTCCATCCCTGCATCCCTCCATCCCTCCATCCCTCCATCCCTGCATCCTTCCATCCTTCCATCCCTCCATCCCTCCATCCCTGCCATCCCGGGAATCCCGGAGGATCCCTGGACACGCGGATTTCCCTCCATCCCTCCCTCCCTCCCTCCCTCCATCCTTCCATCCCTCCATCCCTCCATCCCTCCCTCCCTCTCTCCCGTCCCTCCATCCCTTCCCGGGTTTTTCCCTCGGTTTTTCTGGGGCCCGGCCGGGGCTCCCCGGGAGCCGAGCGAGTTTTCGGGCCGCGTTTTCTCCAGCGATTTCCCGGTTTGAATTTCCTCCTGAGAGCAGCGCTCTCCTCCTCCCGCCCTTCCCCGAAGGCCAAACGCGATTCCAGGTCCCGTCTGGCTGGGAAATCGCCTTTCTTCTCCTTTTTCCCTCCTCCAATAAGCAGCGCCACTTCCAGAGTTTACAAAATAAATAAATAAAATGAAAAAGTCATTTCCAGAGGGTGGTTTTTTTTTCTTTTCCTTTCTTTTTTTTTTTTTTTTTTTTTTTTTTTCTTTTTTGTTCTTTCTTTCCCCTCTTTAAAGCCCCACAAAACCCGAGCAGGAGAGAGAAACCATCAATCTTTTCCTCCAAAGACTTTTGACAGCTCGCCCTGACTTCACTCAGCACAGAAATTCGAGTTGGTTTTTGGGTTTTTGTTTTTGTTTTTTAAACTCCGGGGGAAGATTTATAAACTTTAATCCGTGCGTTTCCAGGGTAGAAACTCGAAATTTCACTTCGGGGAGAGAATTAAAATTTAAATAAAATTTAATCTGCCTGGAGGGGATGGGAAAAAAGGATTTTATTTTTTTTTTGGTGGTTTGTGGGAGCCGGGTTTTGCAGCCCGGAGGGATTCCCGCAGGGATCAGCCTGGAAACTTTTGTCACTTCAAGCATCTGCGTGGGTGGGGAGGGTTTGGGAATAATTCTACAGCTCGTTTAGCCGGGGGAGTGAAGAAAATAATTATAATAATTAAAAAAATACCGAGCGCAAAAGAAATTTCCCCGGGTCTCCTGCGAATTCGCTCATGGAAACCGCCCAAAAAATCGGTTTAATCTCGTCGGGGCAGCGATGAAAATGGGAATAATCGGGTTTGGGATGGTTGTTGCTGGTTTGAGGTGGATTTTTGGGGTTGTTGGGCTTTGTCGGGGGTTGCCAGTTCCTGCTTTTTGAGGGATGGAGGGGCTGGGATGAAGAGGGAGAACTTGGGATGTGAAATTCTTCCCAGATGCTCCAAAAAAAAAAAAAAAAAAACCCACAAAAAAAAAAAAAAAAAAAAAGTCTCTGGATTTTGCTCAGGCTTTAAATTGCGAGGGGCAAAGAAAAATAAAAAGTGGGGAAATGAGAAGAGGGGGGGAAAAGAAAAGTGGGGAAAATGAAAAAGGGGGAATGAAAGAGGAGGGGAATTAAAATAAAGGGGAATGAAAATATAAAAAGGTGAAAAGAAGGGGGAAATGAAAATGGAGGGAAATGAGAAGGGGGGAAAATAGAAAGCGGGTGGAAAATGAAAAGGGGGAAAAATGAAAAGAGGCGGGAGAATAAAGAGAAGAAAAACAGAAAAAGGGGGAAAAATTCCTGGGGGAAATTGCGATTTTTAGAGGGAAAATAAAATCTCCCGACCCCAGGGAGAGGAGAGAAATCCCCAGAGCTCCGGAAGGGCAGAAAACCCCAAAACCCCCAAAATCCTCTCCCTGCCGCCCTAAAAGCCGGGCCGGGAGGGAGAGGAGCCCAGAGCCGAGTCTGGGAGGGAGAGGAGCCCCAAATCCCATCCTGGGAGCCCCAAATCCCATCCCGGGAGCCCCAAATCCCATCCCGGGAGCCCCAAATCCCATCCTGGGCGCCCCAAAACTGAACCTGGGGAGAAGCAGAGCCCAAAAGCCGATCCTGGGCGCCCCAAAACTGAACCTGGGGAGAAGCAGAGCCCCAGATCCGATCCTGGGAGCCCCAAAACTGAACCTGGGGAGAAGCAGAGCCCCAGATCCCATCCTGGGAGCCCCAAATCCGATCCCGGGTGGGAGAGGAGCCCAAAATCCGAGCCTGGGAGGGAGAAGAACCCCAAAGCAGAGCCTAGAAACCCCAAAGCGGAGTCTGGGAGCCCTAAAACCGAGCCCGGGAAGAAACGGAGCCCCAAAACTGAGCCCGAGGGGAAGAGGAGCCCTAAAACCGATCCCGGGAGGGAGAGGAGCCCAAAATCCGATCCTGGGAGCCCCAAAACTGAACCTGGGGAGAAGCAGAGCCCAAAATCCGATCCGGGAGCCCCAGATCCGAACCCGGGAGCCCCAAATCCGATCCCGGGAGCCCCAGATCCGATCCCGGGAGCCCCAAATCCCGGGAGGAAGCGGAGCCCACGGAGGCCGCGTCACGCCCGGAATTGCTTCTTCTCTTTCTTTCTTTCTTTCTTTCTTTCTTTTTTTTTTTTTTTTTTTTTTTTTTTTTTTTTTTTTTTTTTTTTTTTTTTTTTTTTCCCCGTTTTCCCGGATTTTAACCATTTCCTGGGAATCCCCGGCCCAACATGGCGCCGGGAAAAAAAAAATCTGGGAGCGGGAGGGGAAAAATCCGGCCCTGGTTCTGCTTCGAAATTAAAAAAATTGGGGCTTGAAAATTATAAATATTTCACCGGCCAGGCTGGAATATTTTTATCCCGGCTCTCCGTGATCCCGTTATTTATCGGCGCTCCGGGGTTGGAATTATTAACAATTATTACGGAATTATTTAAATTATCATCTCGGGTTTGCTCCACCAGAGTTTTTTGGGTTTTTTTTATCCCTCGGGTTATTTTTATCCTGGCTGTGCACGCAGGGGGATGAAATGAAGGCGATGTAAAAATCTGAATTGTAAAAACAGGATGTGCAAAATAAAAGGTAGAAAATATGGGATATAAAATATAAAAGAATAGAGAATATAAGAATAGAAAATGTTAAGATATACAGGGTGCTATGTAAAATATAAGGTATAGGATAAAAAAAAAGAAAAATATAAAAATTATAAAATGATATGAAATGTACTTTATACGCTATATAGGATATAACACATAAAATATTAAATAGAAAATAGAAAAAAATAAAAAAATAGAAAATATGAAACATCCTCCATAAAATATAAGCTATAGCTTATAAACCAGAAAATATATAAAGCATATAATATATATATAAAATATAGAGAATATATAGAACACACATCTCCAAATATAACGCATCAAAAATACGGAAAATACAAACCATAAACCCCAATTGCTTCTCCTACAGCACCCACCCCCTTTGTAAATTTTTAAATTTTTAAATTTTAAATTTTTTCCCTTCTTTCCCCCTTTTTTTCTGGGCACCTTTCCCAGCTTTTCCAGCTCTGCTCGCGGCCGCGAGGAAAATCCCCAACCCCTTCCCCTCCTCCTCCTTTCCCAGCGCCATAAAACTTTTATTGCTGCTTTAACGGGAGTTATTTTAGAGCTTCAGAGCATAAAAATCAAATTATCCCGGTGCTCTCCCGCCTCCTCTCGCTGCCGGCCCGGGCTCGCCTTCTCTTTTCACTTTCACCTCTTAAAACCGGGATTTTTTTTTTTTTTTCCCCCCAGTTTTTCACCAAAATTTGGGGGAAAATTTTGATTTTCGGCGCGATTATTTGAGAGCTAATCCCGTTATTTCAGCCGCCTCTCCGTTATTCCAGCCGTGATTCAATCATTTAATTTTCAATTAAATCACGGAGAAATCGCCCGTTTCTCTCCCTCCTCCCAACCCCCGGCCCCCCACGGAATCCCTGCGCAGGTTTTGCGTTTTCTTCTCGAAATTTTAATTTTTTTTAATCTATTTTTTTTCCTCGCCTTGTTTTTATTTTTGTTTTTTATTTTTTTTTCGTTGCTTTTCGCCATTAATCCCTTTCCCTTTGTTTTCCTCCCCTCTCCAATGGCAGCCCGGCCCTGGCGCCACGTGACCCCTCTTTGTGAGCACCCAAATTCCCAGGATTTCACCCCAAACGCTCTCAACCTTTATTTCCCACCTCCTTCTTTTTTTTTTTTAAATATACAAAATCCCCCTTCAACCCCTCTTTTAATTTTAATATATTTTTTTTTTTAATTTTTAATTTTTCACCTCCAAATCCAGCGAGGATAGGACGAGATAAAAGCGAGAGCAGAAAGTTTATTCGGGAATTGTTCACCAGACAACCCTTGAAGCGAGGGAAGAAAAGAATTTACTGTAAGAACAAAGAGAGAGAGGAGGGGCGGGCCGGGATCGCGCCGAAATCCTTCTAAGTCGGACCTAAACAATCACAGGCTGGGTCTGCTCTCCACCTCCGGCAGAACTAATCACATTATTCCAAAATACCGAGGAAACAGAAAACTACTGGTTCGCCCTAAATTACAGTAATTACTAAAATAACTGGGACAATGACAAGGGGAGCACAACGTCCTTTTTTTTTTTTTTTTTTTATTATTTATTTTAATTTTTTTTCTCCTTTTTTTTTTGCCTTTTTTTGGGGGTGGGAAGGAAATACTAAAAAAAAAAAAAAGTACCGTTCCGTTCTTGTTTTTTTTCTCATTTTTTTTTGGGTTTTGTTTTTTTTTTTTTTTTTTTGCCCTCATATAAATACATCGTCTCGGGGTGTGGGGTGTGGGATAAATAATACAAAAAAAAAAAGCGAAAAAAGGAAAATATTTTCAACTGGCTCTAAGAAATAAATAGATATGAATGTTCACCAGAACACACAGCTAACTCAAGGGCACCTCCTCGGAGATGAGAGCCCTTCAAAGTTCTTTTTTTTTTTTAATTTTTTTTTTAATTATTATTTTTTTAATACCCATTATATGTAAACTCTAAGTGCAACAAAGATGTCCAGGCAGGGGAGCGGCAGCAAATCCCAGGATTTGGTGCCTTCTGCTCCCCTCTGTTCAAATTTACCCTGTTTTCACCTAAACTCAAGAGGACGGGAGGAAAGAAGCTCGGGAATTCCCCAATTCCTTAATTTCTGCTCAGCCACCTTAATTAAAAAACACCACGCCCCAGAAAAAAAACCCCAAAAAATGGAAAAATCGAGAATTCGCCTCAGCGGAGGAAGGGGAACACCCGGACCTGGCCGCTCTTCCTTCCTCTCTTTGGAGTTTTTTTTTGGGGGGGGGGGAATTTTGGTGGTTCCAAAATTTTCCTTGGCTTTTGGTGGTGCTGAAACCGCTTTTAGCCCGGATTTTTGTTTATTTTCTCGTTTTTTTCGTGGTGTTGTTTTGGGGAGGGTGAGCAGGGCCCAGCGGGGCGGGCGCTGGCGTTGGCACGGGGGAAGAATTCCAGCTTTGGTGGAAGTGGGATTGAGCCTTTTTTTCCAGGGGGAAAGGGCAGTTTTCCTTTTTTTTTTCTGGTGGGAAAGCAGATTTTTCCTATTTTTTCCTGGTGGGAAACTGGATTTTCCCTTTTTTTTCCCATCAGGAAATCGGATTTATCCTTTTCCCAGCTGAAAAGAGCAACCCTTTTCCTGAAGGCTGGGAAGGGAAGCACAGGTGGATCTGGAGGAGGATCCTGGAGGATCCTGGAGGAAGATCCTGGAGGAGGATCCTGCTGGAGGAGAACCCTGGAGAAGGATCCTGCTGGAGGATCCTGGAGGAGGATCCTGGAGGAGGATTGTCCTGGAGGACAATCCTGCTGGAGAAGGATCCTGCTGGAGGATCCTGGAGGAGGATCCTGCTGGAGGATCCTGCTGGAGGATCCTGCTGGAGGATCCTAGAGGACAATCCTGCTGGAGGATCCTGCTGGAGGAGAACCCTGGAGAAGGATCCTTCTGGAGGATCCTGCTGGAGGATGATCCTGCTGGAGGATCCTGCTGCAGGATCCTGGAGGACAATCCTGGAGAAGGATGATCCTGCTGGAGGAAAATCCTGGAGGAGGATCCTGGAGGACGATCCTGCTGGAGGATGATCCTGCTGGAGGATCCCGCTGGCTCTCTTTGGGCTTTCATGGCTGCAGGAACCCCAGAACTCAGCCAGTCACCTCTTCTCCTCCCCAGCCCCCGGGGATTCTCGCCGACCATCCGGGCACGGCTCGGAAATGCCAGAACCCCACAGGATCCCCCAACCCCACCCCGATTTACCCCCAACCCCGGCAGTTCCTGCACCCCACCCATGAACCCGCCACCCTCCTCCCCATCCCCATGCCCCCCGCTCGTCCCCGTGCCCGCCGCCGCCGCTGCCCGCCCTCCCTCACAGGTGGGTGAGCTTGGGCGCCTCTTGCATCCTGCCCTGAGAAGCGGCGTGCTGCGCCGCCAGCTCCGCGTAGGCCGCGTGGCTCTCGCACGGTCCCTGCGGCTGGCCCGCGGCCACCCCGCCGTAGTCCACGCCGGCCACCGCCTGCTGCGGCTGCTGCGGCACGTGGCCCAGGCCGTAGAGCGCGGGGCCGGCGCCGGGCAGCGCCTCGGCGAAGTTCCCCCCGCCGTACGCGGGGCTGCCCGGCACGCCGGCCGCGCCGTAGGCCGCGCCGTTGGCCTGCAGCGCCGGCGCCTCGTACTCGGCCCCGGCGCCGTATTTCTGCTGGCCGGGGCAAGCTTTCATGGGCCCCTGGTAGCCGGCGGCGGGCACGGCGTAGGCGTTGGGGTGGGCTTTGCCGAAGGCGGGCGGCGAGGGCGCCTCGTAGGCGGCGCTCAGCGGGTGCGGCGCGTTGAGGAAGCCGGCCGAGGCCTGCATGGGCTGCGGGGGGCTGCCGGCCGGCGAGGGCCCGCCCGACGACGAGCCCAGCCCTTTGGACTTCTGATCCTTCTTGTACTTCATGCGCCGGTTCTGGAACCAGATCTTGATCTGGCGCTCGCTGAGGTTCAGCAGGTTGGCCATCTCCACGCGCCGCGGGCGGCACAGGTAGCGGTTGAAGTGGAATTCCTTCTCCAGCTCCACCAGCTGCGCGCTGGTGTAAGCCGTGCGCGCCCGCTTGGAAGCCGAGGAGCCCGGCGGGCTCTTCTCGCCGCCGCTCTCTGCCGGGGTGGAATGAGAGGGAATTACTTAAGGCGCCGAGATTGAAAGCGGCGCCGCTTTAATAAACCCGGCCCGCGCCCCCCGCGCGCCGCCATCGCCGCGTTTATTAAGAGTTCTGCTCGCCCGAGCTGCCCCTGCTTTATGAAAATTGGATCATGTCATGTAGGAGAGCGTTGCAGGGCCCGTTATTGAGCAGGCGATTATTTCCGACGGATAATTTCCCGGAAAATAGAGTTTGGCGCGGGGAGGGAGGTGAGGGGCAGGCTGCAGGGCCAATTAATGCGGGGTCGATTAATGGAGAGCCAATTAATTAATGCGGGGTTGGGTTTGCACGCTGCTGCGACACCGAGGTGCCCAACTTTTGGGGAGGTGGGCACCGTAAATGACGTTTACGGTGAAGCGCGCGCCGCGGAGTTTACGGGAATGAATTTGTCAAAATCCTGCTGAATCCGAACTGGATCTTTGGGGTTTGTCTGAATTTATCTGGATCGTGGTAAATCTGAACTGGATGTTTGGGGTTTGTCTGAATTTATCTGGATCGTGGTAAATCCAAACTGAATTTTTTTTTTTTTTTCTGAATCGTGGTAAATCCAAGCTAAATTTTTGATGGTTATCTGAACTGTGATAAATCTGAGCTGAATTTTTGGGGTTTATCTGAATTGTGGTAAATCCAGTTGGGGTTTATCTGAATCCTGGTAAATCCAAACTGGATTTTGGTGTTTTATCTGAATCCTGGTAAATCCAACCTGGATTTTTGGTTGGACTGGTGGGATGTGTGGAGAAGGAGAGGTGGGAAGGGACAAAACCAGAATTTTAGGGCGGGCTGAGAAGCTGGGAGCGCATTTTCCCTGTGTTTGTGTTGGGTGCTGGAGTCTCCTCTCCTCATCCCTCCACCTCCAAAAAATTCCGCTCCGCCTCTCCCGAGACCTCCCCTGGGCAGAGGAGAAGGGGAAGGTTCACACCTGGCACCTCTTTCTTCCTCCCCTTGGAATTCTGGGTGGGAAAAGTGGAATTCGGGCCTCCCTAAAGTGATTCCTCCAACCCACGGTGACTCAGACTTCTCTTTAGAGACACGGCGTGAAACATGAATTTGAGCCTTCCCTAAACCAATTTCTCCAACTCTTTGCAAGTTTTGGATCTGTCTTTGGAATTCTGGGGTGAAAAGCAGGATTTGAGCCTTCCCTAAACTTATTTCTCTGACCCTTGGTGGTTCTTAGACTTCTCTTTGGAATTCTGGGCACAAAAAGCTGAGTTCAAGCCTTCCCTAAAATGATTCCTCCAATCCTTTGCGATCCTTAGACCTCTCTTTGGAATTCTGGGTGAAAATCAGACTTTGGACCTTCCCTGAACCGATTCCTCTGACACTGACCATTCTTAGACCTCTCCTTAGAATCCTGGGTGAAACACCAGACTTTGGACCTTCCCCCGAACCGATCCTTCCCGACCCTTTGCGAATATTCTTCCGCCTCTCATTGGGATTCTGGGGTGCAAACCAGACCTCAGCCCTTCCCTAAACCGACTCCTCCAACCCCCTGGCTCTTCTCTCCCCTCTTCCTGCGCTCCTTCTCCTCTTTTCTCCTCTCCTCTCTCCGGCGAGCTCCGAGCCCCCGCTGCCCGGCGAGCTACCTGCGCTGGGCGAGCCGCTCTTCTGCTTGGCGTTCTGCCTCGACTCCTTCATCCAGGGGAAGATCTGCTTGGAGATGCCCACGCTGCCTTTCCCGGGGCCGTTCTTCCCCACCCCGGCCTGGTTGCCGGGCGAGCCCGGCGTCTCCGCGGGCAGGCCGGGCCGCATGCAGCTGCCGTTGAGCTCTTTACTTTTGCCGACGGCGGCGGCGTTGCCGAGGGACTGCAGGGAGCACGAGGACCTCTGGAAATCGTTCTCCACGTGAGGAGCAGCCTGGAAGGGCGGCTGGGCGCCCTCGTAGCCGAAGCCATTGGCGCCGTAGGAGAAAGGCCCGAAGAGCGCGGCGCCGTCGTAGTACGAGGCCTTCTGCATCTTCCGCGAGGGTTTTTTCGCCTACCGGGGTCTTGACACCCCTCGGGTTGAACATTGGCACCCCGAGGCCACGTGACGGCCCCTGCGCAGCTGTCGGGTGGGAGCTGACCTGAAAGGTTAGGGGAAAACACACAATAATAGTGCCGGGCCCAGGAATCCATCTTGGGCCCTGAAAAGCCCGTGACATGAATAGGGTCCCGCGGAACGCGGGCAACAGATGCTGCTGCCGGAGCTCGCCCTGGGAAAGCAACGGGGATTTGGTTGGGTTTGGTTCTTTTAAAGGGTTTCGGGGTGGGTTTGCCTTTTTTTTTAACCCCCCCTCTCAGTTTCGCTTCGGGGTTGATCCCGACTGCGCGCCGTGGGTGCGGGTCGTTCACACCCCCCCAAAAAAAATAAACAAATTATCACGAACACGACAGCACAGAACGGGAATTGCTGGCCACGAGCCTACAGGCAACGCCAGCGTCGCCATTCCGGTTTCAATCAGCCCCCCAACCCTCCCTCCCTCCGGCAGAAATCCAAAGTTTATCCTCAGGCCCCGGCCGGGTTTGTTTGGTTTCCAGCAGCGAGCATCCCCGGGTTTATCCGTGTTTCTGCCCCAGGTAACGCTGTCCTGGCACGCTTGGCTCCCCGGGTTTTCGTTGTTTACACAGGGACTCTCTGGAATTCAGGGCAAAGATTCCCAGCAGGTCGCACGATTCAAGAATGCGTTTGCCCTGGCCTGCCCTGGGTCCCTCTCGGGTAGCACAGGTTGAATTTAGAAAATAAATCCCTTTTTTTTTTTCTCCCTTCCTTGCACGGTTTCGTGTTTCCCATCCCAAACCCGGAGCTGCCCCTGGGAAGGTGCTGATCCCAAGCCCGGCTTTAGGATGGGCTTTAATCGCCCTTGTTATTTTTATTTTTTCCTCTCTCTCTTGGCAAACAAACGCTTCGCGAGGCCATTTGCTCCTCACTTTCCACCCCCCGGATTTTCCAGCCTTCCTCCCTCTATCCGAGCTCAAAAAATCTTAAAAGAAACTCCAGTCCAAAGCTTAAAAATCACAAAATGAAACCTTCGCTTTTCTCCCCTCTCTCGCTGAGATTTATCTTATTTTTCTCCACCTCTTTCCTTTCTCTTTCGTTTTCCTCCCAGCAGAAACTTTCTCCTCCATTAAAAAAGAAAACACAACCGAAAAAAAGGTAAAAACTCCTCAGACATTATCAGCAGAGGGGATTTAAAAAAAAGACACAAACTCCTCTCCGCAGCCCCGACCCCGCCAGGAGCCACCGCGCGTTTCCTTCGGGGCTCGATATCCATTGTATATTTAATTCTATCTCCTGTATATTCCATTTTATCTGGGCCCCTTTCATCCTGCAAAACAAAGCAAAACAAACCCCGCCGAGATAAAGCCCAGCGCGATATTTTTAAGTGCCGGGGCTTTAACAGAAGCCACAACTCGACAATAAATAACATTTTTTTTTTCCCCCCCCGGCTGCTGTATTTATTTAACATCGCACCAAAGCTCCGTTTGCTTCACCCCTCAGAGCATCCAGCCAGGGACTGCTGGGGTGGTTTTTTTTTTTTTTGGGGTGGGTTTATTTTGATTTTTTTTTTTTTTCCCCTGATTAAATCCTTCCCGCATTCCCAAATCCGCATGGGCTCTTCCTTATTGTCTGCGCGGAGGGCGAGCTCCTGGCTGCGAGTTATTCTCCTCCGCCTCCCTGGCCATGATAAATTTGTCTTATTAAAAAGTAGCCTCCGCTTCCCCGAGCCGTGAATTAATTAATTAACCCACAGCAGCGCCCTCGATTATGAATAGGTTGGCTGGAAATATCGGCGAGGGGGGCAGAGGTGGGGATTTCTCCGAGGCCTGCTAAAGATTCCTTTAAAAAAATAATAATAAATATTAAAAAAACCCCAACAAAACAAACCCGAACCCGACCCTCGCCAGAACAGCTAAAAATAACGGCGGTGTCGGTTTTTTTTTTTAACGTTGTTTTGCTTTTTTTTTGCTTTTTTTTTTTTTTTTTTTTTTTTTTCCCCGGGTAGTTCTCGTTGTTTTAAACGCCCATAAAATAAATTTACAGCCCCCTTCGCCCGAGAGCCGCCTCGCTCGTGGCTCGCACAGCTTCGCTTTGTACCTCATCTCTCAGCGCCTCACAAATGCCGCTCATTTATCTTCGCCCGGGACGGCCGCAATCCTAATTATTTACTCCAAGGAATTGCTTAGGAAAAAAAAAAAAAAAAAAAAAAGGGGAAAAAAAAAAAAAATCCCGTGCAGAATAATAAATATTCGATGATCTCCCGTTCCAATTAAAGGCGGGCGGGAGCTGCTCCAAGTTTCACTTTTTTTTTGTTTTTTTTTTTCTTTTCCAGCGGCAGCGATTTCCCACAAACTCTTGGCCGGCAAGTTTGGAGGGTGAGGATTTGGGGCGGTTTAAATAAAAACGAAAATAAAAATAAATAAGAATCGGGGCGGGTGGGGGAAAAGGTGAGACGGGGAAAGGGATGCGGGGAGGATGAGGATGATCCGGGAGAAAAAAAAAAAAATAAATAAAAAAATAAAAATCAGAAATGAGGCGGGGGAAGGAGGCGAAGGGAAGCGCAGGGAGAGGAGGATTCTGTGCAAAGGCGGCCCCTCCATGTTGGAAAGGCGGAATTCCCAAGCCGAAAATGGGAATTTTTCCCGAGGAAAAGCTGCGCCTTTCCCCTCCCCCGCGCCCCTGGGCAGCCTCATCCCTCCGCAGAGCCCCGAGCCGGGTTTATCGGGAATTCCGGCCCCGAAAATCCCAAATGTTCCGAGCGTGCCCGCTAACAATAGCGCGGAGCCGCCGGCGAGAAGAACGAAACCATTCCCCAAATTCCCCTTCCTCCCTCCTGGCCGCCCCGAAAATCAAACCCCCAACAACAACACCCCCCCGCCCAGGCTGGGAAAATAAAAATAACGGGGGAGAGGCGGCAAAAAAAAAAAAAAAATCACAAAAATATAAAAATTAAAAAAAAAAAAAATCGAAATAAATAAATAAAGAGGGCGTCGGGGGCGGAATGAAAATAAATAATCGAGCGAGCCGGCTGTGGGTGAGGGCTGCAAAAGCGGCTCTGCGTGGAAGGAAGCTTAAAGCTTGTGAACTCTTCTTGAACCGAGATCGGAGTCATATGGTCATAAATCATTGGGACATATACTCCGCCATTCACAAAGTGATAGCCTATTTGAGTCCGGCTTACCTTAGTCTCTGACGAGCCAAGCACAGGCAGACATAATATATTTTCACATCCAGCATCCACGCAATCAATAAGCGAGGAGTGACCCCCCTCCCTCCCTCTTCCCCTCCCGGTACTCCCCGCTTTTGCTGCTTTTTTTTTTTTTTTTCCCTGCTTTCTTTTTTTTTTTTTTTTTTTCTTTTTTTTTTTTTTTTTTTTTGAAACGTTTGCGGGAATAAACGCGCGGGTGGAGGCGTTAAAAAAAATAATAAATTCAAAATATATATATATATAGAAAGAGAGAGATATAAAAAAATTCAATCCGGTCTAAAGGCGTGGGCGGAAGGGGCTATTAAAAATAAAAATTATATTAGGGAAAAAAAAAAAAAATGAAAATAAAGCGAGAAGAGAAGGAAGGGGGAGGGGGTTCAGCCGGTCGCTTACGGCGGCTCAAATTGTCTCGCTCGCTCTCCGTTTACGGGGAAAGGAAATAGAAAAAAAATTAAAAAAAAATCAGAAAAAAATAAATAAAAATTCCAGGCCGCTTCCCAGCTTTGCCGAGGCGAGCGGGGCGAAGCCGGGGGGGTTTTTTTGGGGGGCCAGAGGCGGAGATTTCCACTTGGCCTCTGCTCCGCGCCGCTCCCCGCTAACAATGGCCTCTGCCGGAGCCAGGGGGAAGAGGAGAGCGCGAGGGAGGGAAGGGAGGGAGAAAAAAAAAAAAAAAAAAAACACGGGAAAAAAACCGAGAAAAGCGAGAAAAGCGAGAAAAGCGAGCGAAGCCCCCGAACCCCGAGACGGCGGCACCCCGGAGCCCCCAAAATCATCGCGGGAGCGGCGGGAGGGGCGCGGAGCAGGGAGACCCCCCAAAAAAAAAAAAAAAAAACAAAAACCGGCCCGGCCCGGCCCGGCAGGAGCGGCGCCGTTAATTATGCTAATGAGGCTAATTATGCTAATGAGGGCAGCCGGGCCTGGGAGCCGCGTGCCCGGCAATTAGGAGCGGCTTTATGCAAATGAGCGCCCGGCGCCCCCTGCCCAGCGCGGCGAGATTTGGATTTTCCGGGCCGGGTTTAACCAAGCTCGGCCTCGCCCCAACTCGCCGGAGTCGATTCCCGATTTTCCCTCCTCTCCGGGGAGCTGCGGGCATCGCAAAGTTGATTCTTATTGCCGGCAGGAATAACGCGCCGCTGTCAGCGCCCCGCAGGCGCGATGCATTTACCATTTATCGACGATTTTCGCCTCGCCCGCCTGCGAAAAAAATCGGCCCAGGGTGGATTTTAGGGTGGGAAAAATTCCCCCAAATCTCGTGAAGAGGAGGAGCTGGCGAGTGGGAGGAAGGCAGGGCGAGGAATTTAGGTGTCTGCAGTTTTTTTCCCCTTTTTTCCCATTCTTTTGGGGTTTTTTTCTGGTTTTTTTTTTTGGTCTTTTAGTTGTGGGCGCCTCCTCCTCGGCCTAAAGCGCTGACGAGGGAGAATTTCCCGCAGAAAAAGGGAAGGAGGCGCCACGAAAGCTCCTTGGAGTTGCCTGAGCCGAGGCCTTTTTTAAAAATATTATTTGATTTTTATTATTTTTATTATTATTATTTCTGTGGGCTGCGCCTCAACTCTGGGAAGACAAAAAAAAAAATTAAATAAAAATCAAGATACGCCCGGAAACACCGGGACTTTGGAGGGCTCGCTCGGCCGAGGTTTTGGATCAAGTTTTATCCCTGGGATTTTGGGGCTTTTCCAGCTTTTTTTCCTGCCCGCAGAAGGGCCCAGGCCGCGCCGTTATCGCCGATTTATCGCGATTATTTCCTCGCCTGCTCAGCGGAATTTTTATGAACCGCCCTGACATAAATCTGCAGCTCGGAGACGCCTCCTGCTCGGGCCCCCGGCGAGGAAATCCCGGGGGAAAAAGGGAAAAAGGGGGAAAAAAATGAAAAAAAAGCGGAAAAAAAGGGAAAAAAAGGGAAAAAAAGGGGGGGAAAAAGGGAAAAATCAACCCCAAAACTCCTCGTGCGGAATTTTCCTGCCCATCCCAGCGGCTCCTCGGGCTCCTCTGAAGTGCAAAAATTCTGATTTTAAGCTCCCCCAGGTGGGAAAAGCCGCGCTGGGGCGGAGCCGCTGCCGCCCCTTCCTGCGGAGTTCTGGGGATTTTTTTTTTTTTTTTGGGTTTTCTTTTCCCTCTTGGAGCGGCGGAAAATCCGCGGGGAATTGGAGAGAGAGAGAGCGGCGGCCTGGGCAGGGCTGGGGCTTGGCGGGAATTGAAAATGTTTAAAGTGTTAAAAGTGTTGAAAGTGTTGAAAGTGGTAAAAGTGTTAAAAGTGTTGAAAGTGTTAAAAGTGTTAAAAAGTGTTAAAAATGGTAAAACTGTGAAAAATGGTAAAAATGTTAAAAATGTCTTAAGAGTCTAAACTATTGAAAGTGCTAAAAGTCAAAATGTTAAAAGTGGTTTAAAATGAAAAAATAATGCTAGGAATATTTAAAATTAAAAATAAAAATATTAAATATATATATAAAAATAAAAATAAAAATGTAAATAAAAATATAAATAAAAATAAAAATAAAATATAAATAAATATAAAATTTAGAAATATATAGGAATAATAATATATTATTATAAATAAATAATAATAATAATAATAATAATAATAATAATAATAATAATAATAATAATAATAATAATAATAATACTAAATCCCGAACTCACCGGCGGCGCGGGGGCTGCTCCGGCTGCTGCGAGGCCGCGGAGGTTTCGGGAAGAGGAGAGCGACTGAAAAAGGGGAAAAGGAAACAAAAAATTCAGTTTGTCCCCATTTGGAGAAGATTTCCCGGATTTTGGGGAAGTTTTCCCGAGTTTTGGGGAAGATTTCCAGGGTTTTGGGGAACTTTTTTCCCGAGTTTTGGGGAACTTTTCCCGAGTTTTGGGGAACTTTTCCCGGTTTCGGGGGAAGCTCCTCCCGGGTTTTACGAAGCTCCTCCCAGTTTTGGGGAACTTTTCCCGATTTTTGGGGAAGTTCTCCCGGTTTTTGGGGAGCTTTTCCCGGTTTTGGGGGAAGTTTTACCGGAGTTTTAGGGAAGCTCCTCCCGGTTTTTGGGGAACTTTTTCCTGGTTTTGGGAACTTTTCCCGGTTTTTGGGGAGTTTTTCCCAGTTTTGGGGAACTTATCCCGGGTTTTTTCGGGGAACTTTTCCCGGTTTTTGGAACTTTTCCTGTTTTGGGGAGCTTTTCCCGGTTTTGGGGAGCTTTTCCCGAGTTTTTGGGGGAACTTTTCCCTGTTTTTGGGAACTTTTCCCGAGTTTTTTGGAGGAACTTTTCCCTGTTTTGGGGAGCTTTTCCCTGTTTTTGGGAGCTTTTCCCGGTTTTCGGGTCCCTTTGGGGCCGGGCCGTGCCCCCAGCGCTGCGGGGGCGATTCCCAAATTCGGGAATTTCGGGGGTTCCGCCTCAGCCCGCGGGGTTAAAGGCCATTAATTAACCGCGCTAATGAACCTGGAGCTCCCGGCAATAACCGGGCCGGCAAAGACGAGGCCGCTTTCCCGGGAAAAACCCGGAGCGCTGGGAGAAAAACGGAATTTATTTTTAATTTCCTGCCTCGGAAAGGAGCGAGGAGGAGCGGGGGCGTTTTATGACCGCGCTTCACCCCCAAAATCAACGCGAAAATCGAAATTTATCACCGCGGCTGGGAAGGGAAAAAAAAAAAAAAAACATAAAAAAAAATAAATTAAAAATTAAAAAAATAATAATATAATTTAAAACAATGAAGCCGAAAAGCAACAGCAATCTCATTTAAAAATATTTTCGTTTTGGGAAACGTTCGGTGGCTTTAATAACGCCGCGTCCGTTGCGAGTGTCGGGGTTATTAATCCGAAATAAAAATGTTCCCCTGTGACACCAGCGCATAAATCAGCGCGGCTGCGCCGTGACCTCGCCGGGGGTTTTAGTAGCGTTATTATTTATTAGCGGGATTATTTTGATGATGATGATGATCGCTACACGCGCTGGAAGGCGCGGCCCCGGCGATTTTCCACTTAGGGTCCCGCCCGCCCCCCTCGGAGGCTTCGAATGGGGAAAAAAAATTCAAAATAAAATGGGGAAAAATCGAAATACAGTGAAAAAAAAAATTAAAATTAAATGGGGGAAAAATCAAAATAAAATGGGGAAAGAAAATCAAAGTAAAGTGGAAAAAATTAAAATAAAATGGGGGAAAAAATCAAAATAAAATGGGGAAAAATCAAAATAAAGTGAAAAAAATCAAAATAAAGTGAATAAAAAATCAAAATAAAATAGGGAAAAATAATCAAAATAAAGTGAAAAAAATCAAAATAAAGTGAATAAAAATCAAAATAAAATAGGGAAAAATAATCAAAATAAAGTGGAAAAAAATCAAAATAAAATGGGGAAAAAATCAAAATAAAATGGGGAAAAATCAAAATAAAATGGGGAAAAATCGAAATAAAATGGGAAAAATCAAAATAAAATGGAAATAAAATGGAAATAAAATGGAAATCAAATCTCGGCAGCCGCCTCTTCCCGAGCCTCCGGCGGAGGAAAAGTGGGAAAAATGGGAAATGGGAATTATTTGGGGCGGGAAATGGGAAATAAATGAACGGGAAGGAGCCGGGAAAAACAAGAGCTGCGGCCGGGGGGGGTTGGGCTTTGGGGTTTCTTTTTCTTTTGTTTTTCTCTGTTGTTTTTTTCTCTGTTTTTTTTTCCCTTTGTTTTTCTTTGTGTTTTGTTTCGTTTTTCTGTGTTTTTTCCCCGGATTTCATTGATTCCCTGCCAGATTCCCCCACCCCCTCCCCGCCTGCTTTGTTTTAATTTTATTTTTTAATTTTATTTTTAATTTTCCTCCCCGGGGCGGGTTCGGACCGTGCCGGATTTTTAATTTTGGGGTAAAAAAAAGAGAATTTTGGGGTTCGAACAGCGAGGAGGAGCAGGGGGGGAAATCGGAGCCTCCAAAATTCGGATTTTTTTTTTTTCCTGCCCTGACCTTTGCTTGGAGCAGCGGTAACGGCGCGTTAATGATCGACCGCGCCGAAAGGGGAAAAAAAACCCAAAAAATTAAAATTAAAGTGAAAATCGGGCACGGAAATAAAACCGGGTTGGTGCCGACGTGCCGGGTCACAAAAAAAAAAAAATTAAAATAAAAAATGAAAAATAGCATTTTAATAAATAATAAATAATAATTAATAGATAAAAATTAAAATTAAAAATAAAAATTAAAATTAAATAAAAATAAAAATAAAGACATAAATAAAAATAATTTAAAAAAAAAAATCCTCTCTGGCTCGGGGGAATTTTGGGGATTTTTGGGGAATTTTGGGATTTGGGGGAGGGGAGGGGAATCCCCGCCCTCCCCCTCCCAGCGGCGCTCACGTGACCCCGCCACGTCAGGGGGTTTATTTTATTTTTTATTAAAAAAAAAAAAAGGGGGAAAAGTGAAATTCAAAGTTTTTCTCCTCAAAGCTTTGCGGGGAGCAAAGAAACGCCCAAATAAAACCCCAATAAATCCTCAATAAACCCCAAATTAACCCAAATAAATCCCCCCCAAAAGTCACAATAAAACTCAAATAAAACCCAAAATAAAACCCCAAATATAACCTCAGTAAAACCCCAATAAACCCCAAATAAATCCCAAAATAAAACCCAAATATGACCTCAGTAAACCCCAAATAAACCCCCAATAAACCCCCAATAAAACATCAATAAACCCCCAATAAAACCTCAATAAATCTCCAATAAGCCCCAATAAACCCCAAATAAACCCTTAAATTAAACCCAATAAAACCCCAATAAACCCCCAATAAACCCCTAATAATAACCCAAAATAAATCAATTTTTGGCGCTCAACCCCCTAAAAATAAAATTGTCCGGGAGCTGAGCACTCGGCCCCACAGATCCAGAGATCAGGGATTTTTAAAGAAAAAATAATCAAAAAATAATTAAAAATAAATAAGGCTAAAAAATTTAAAATAATTAAATAAATAAATAATAAAATAAATAATAAAATAAATGCTTAATTAATTAATAATAAATAGAAAGAAAGAAGAAATGAAAAATAAATAATAAAAAAGGGAAATTAATAAGAAATTGAGAAAAAAAAAAAAAACAAATAAAGAAGAAATCAATAAATAAATAAAGAAACGAGGAACGGGAATCCGGCCGAGGCCGGGACAGGGATTTGCCACCAACACAACGAGAATCATTTCAAATAAATAACAATTAAACCCAAATCAATCACGGCGGGAGGCGCCGCCCGAGCCCCTTAAATTCGGGTTGGGCCTCGAGGGAAAGGGTTTGGGCTTTTGGGGATTTTTGGGTGATTTTCGGGGCGATTTGGGCGATTTTTCGTTGTTTGTTTATTGCGGAGTTGGGGTGATTTTCTCGCTCGGCAGCAGAGGAGCCCGAGAGCTCCAATCGCGCTCGTCGCCCGCAGCTCGGCCGCTTTCACTCGAGTTTTTTGCGGCGTTTTCCCCTCCCCCGGCAGCACAAAAGCTTCTCCGGCGCTGCTTCCCCAACCGAAAAAAGAGATTTTTATATTTTCCCCTCCGGAGATGCAAATTTAACAAAAAAAAAAAAAAAAAAAAAAAAAATCTAAAATCCGAAATTCCCACGGCCTCCCTTTGGCGGGGATGGCTCTGAAAATAAAACAGATTTAAAGCCGGGGCTGGGGTTTAAACCCGGGTCTGTTTTTAAAACTCCGGTCTATTTTTTAAACCCGGGTCTATTTTCTAAACCCGGTCTAGTTTTTAAACTCGGGTCTATTTTCTAAAACCCGGGTCTGATTTTTAAACCTGGGTCTGGTTTTTATAACCCGGTGTATTTTTTAAAACTCCGGTCTATTTTTTAAACCCCGGTGTGTTTTTAAAATCCGGTCTATTTTATAACCCGGTCTATTTTTTAAACCCCGGTCTATTTTTAAAATCCGGTCTATTTTATAAACCCGGGTCTATTTTTAAACCCCGGTCTATTTTTTTAAACCCGGACTATTTTTATAAACCCGGGTCTGGTTTTTATAACCCGGTCTATTTTTTTAAACCCAGTCTATTTGATAAACCCGGGTCTATTTTTTAATCCCCAGTCTATTTTTTAAAACCGGACCTCCCCAAAAAAATCCCGAATTTTCCCCAATTCCGCCCCAAGGCAAAGCGGTTCGGGAACAGCTGGAGCTGCGAGGGGAAAAAGGGAAAATTCTCCTTTTTTTTTTTTTCTTTTATTTTCTTTTTATTTTCTCTTTTTCCCCCTTTTTTTTTTTTTTTTTTTTTGTAATTAGGGTTTGCTCCGAGTAAACAAAACCCTCGGCGGGGCCATAAATCACCGGCGCTTTCACAGCCGCTTTGCCAACATTTTTATTTTTTTTTTTTTTTTTTTGGGTTTTTGGGGTCGTTTCTTTTACAAACTACAAAGGTGCGAAATCTTTAAAATAAAATAAAATAAAATAAAACTTTTGAAGGGAAAAAAAAAAAAAAGAGTTTGGAAAGAAGCTGGTGCCGCTTCTGGATAATTTATATTTTTTTTTTATTTTTAATCTGAGGCAGCTCCGGCTGCTGGTGGAGCTTTGGGAGCGATTAATTATTTCGGAGCCATTAATTAATTACAGCTGGCGGCCCCGGAGCTTCGTTTATTTATTTAATGTTATTTATTTTATTTTTATTTATTTGTTTTTTTTGAACTTCTTACCTGCGAGACTCCAGGACTCCAAGGAGAAGGAGGAAAAGCCGCCTCGGGCCGGGGAGGATTCCTCACTGGAGCGGGAAAATTAAGAAAAAATCGACTTTATTTCACCCGACAGCTCTGGCGGGTCGGGTTTTATTTTTTGGAGGGGGTTTCCCTCAAAGATTATTTTAATTTTTAAATGTTTTTTTTTCTTTTTTAGAGGGGGCGTCGCGTAAAAAAAAAAAAAAATCAAAAATTCATGGCCAAAAAATTCAAATTATAGCGAGGATGAGCGGGAGGCGAGCGCGATTGGAAAACCCCAAAATAATGGGAATAAAAATTTTCCAAAAATGCCCCAAACCCCCTGCGGAATGTGCGCGGGGAGCGGCTGCTCCTTGGGAGGATTTGAAAATGCTGCGAGCGGACGGGAGCGGGGAATGCCGGGCAGGGAACCGAAGGGATTGGAGCCAGTAGGAATCGGCCGGGGCTCCCTGACAGGGCCGGGAATTGATTCCAGATGGCTCGGGCCGGGAAAAATAAAAATAAAAAAAAAAAAAAAAAGAGAGGAGAGGGACGGGGAGGGAGGAGGGGAGGGAGGGAAGGGAAGTTGGGGGGTTCTGAGTTTCTCCGCGGGTCGATATTCTCGTTTTCCGGGGGTTTTGGGGTTTTTGGGGGCGCGGGCAGCGGCAGCGCCGGTGGGAGAATTGGGGAATTGGGGTCGGGGGGGTTGGTGGGGATCCTGCTCCCCCCAAAAGGCGGCGGGGACTGGGGGGGAACCTCCCATCCTAAAAAACCGCACCCCAAACCTCCCTCAATCCTGAAAACCTGCACACCCCACAAACCCTCCCATCCAAGACTCCTAAAAACCGCACCCCAAACCCTCCCTCAACTCCTTAAAACCACCCCAAACCCTCCCCATCTAAACGCCCCTCCATCCTAAAAACCGCACCCCAAACCCCCATCCTAAAACGACCCAAACCTCACCTAAAAACGCACCCAAACCCTCCCATCCTAAAAACCGCACCCCAAACCTCCCCATCCTAAAACGCACCCCAACCTCCCCATCCTAAAACCGCACCCCAAACCCTCCCCATCCTAAAACGCACCCCAAACCCTCCCCATCCTAAAACCGCACCCCAAACCCTCCCCATCCTAAAACCGCACCCAAACCTCCCCATCCTAAAACCGCACCCCAAACCCTCCCATCCTAAAAACCGCACCCCAAACCCCCCATCCTAAAACCCGCACCCCAAACCCTCCCATCCTAAAACCGCACCCCAAACCCTCCCATCCTAAAACCGCACCCCAAACCCCCCCATCCTAAAACCGCACCCCAAACCCTCCCCATCCTAAAACCGCACCCCAAACCTCCCATCCTAAAACCGCACCCCAAACCTCCCATCCTAAAACCGCACCCAAACCTCCCATCCTAAAAACCGCACCCCAAACCCTCCCCATCCTAAAAACCGCACCCCAAAAACCGCACCCCAAACCCTCCCCATCCTAAAACCGCACCCCAAACCCTCCCCATCCTAAAACCGCACCCAAACCCTCCCATCCTAAAACGCACCCCAAACCCTCCCATCCTAAAAACCGCACCCCAAACCCTCCCATCCTAAAACCGCACCCCAAACCCTCCCCATCCTAAAAACCGCACCCCAAACCCTCCCATCCTAAAAACCGCACCCCAAACCCTCCCATCCTAAAACCGCACCCCAAACCCTCCCATCCTAAAAACCCGCACCCCAAACCTCCCCATCCTAAAAACCGCACCCCAAACCCTCCCCATCCTAAAACCGCACCCCAAACCCTCCCCATCCTAAAAACCCGCACCCCAAACCCTCCCCATCCTAAAAACCGCACCCCAAACCTCCCCATCCTAAAACCGCACCCAAACCCTCCCATCCTAAAAACCCGCACACCCCAAACCCACCCAACTCCATCAAAACCCGCACCAAACCTCCATCAACCCACCCCATACCCTCCCATCTAAAACCGCACCCCAAACCCTCCCCATCCTAAAAACCGCACCCCAAACCCCCCATCCTAAACCGCTCCCAAACCCCCCCATCTAAAACCACGCCACCCAAATCCCTCCCCTCCCTACCCATCCAACCGCACCCCAAACTCCCCCCTCCCCAACTCCCATCCAAAACCGCACCCAAACCCTCCCCATCCTAAATCACCGCACCCAAACCCTCCCATTCCATCCAACCCACTCCATTCCATCCCATCCCATCCTCCACCCATCCATTCCCATTCCTATTCCTAATCCCCATTCCCAATCCCTCCCATCCCATCCCATCCTCCCATCCCATACCCATCCCCAACCCTCCCATCCTCATCCCATCCTCCCATCCCATCCCATCCATTCATCCCACCTCCCATCCCATTCCTCCACCCATCCCATTCCCATCCAATCCCATCCCATCCCATCCACCATCCATCCCCATCCCATTCCCATCCCATCCCATCCCTTCCCATCCCATCCATCCCATCCCATCACCACCATCCCATCCCATCCCATCCCAATCCCCATTCCCATCTCCTCCCATCCTCCATTCCTTCCCATCCCATCCACCTTCCCATCCCATCCCATCCCATCCCATCCCATCCCATCCCATCCCATCCCATCCCATCCCATCCATCCCATTCCCATCCCATCCCATCCCTCCATCCCATCCCATCCCATACCATTCCCATCCTCCCATCCCCATCCCATCCCATTCCCATCCCATCCCATCCCATCCCATCCCATCCTCCCATCCATCCATCCCATCCATCCATCCCATCCCATCCCATCCCATCCATCCATCCATCCCATCCCATTCCATCCCATCCTCCCATCCCATCCCATCCCATTCCCCATTCCACCCATCCCTATCCCATCATCCATCCCATTCCCATCCATCCTCCATCATCCATCCCCATTCCCATTCCATCCCATCCCATCCATCCCATCCCCATCATCCCCCATCCATCCATTCCCACCACATCCCTCCCATCCCTCCCATATCCCCCATCCCCCATCCCCCATTCCCCATCCCACCAATTCCCCCAATCCATCCCCAATTCCCTCCGCCATATCCCGTCCCCCCCCCCAATTCCCCCAATTCCCCAACCCCATTCCCCCCAATCCCCCCCCAAATTCCCCACAAATTCCCCCCAATCCCCCAATCCCCAATTCCCAATCCCAATCCCCAAATCCCCAATTCCCCCCCCAATTCCCACCCCAATTCCCCCCAAATTCCCCCCGGATTTTCCTCCTTCCCCCCTCCGCTGGATTTCGAGTCCCAGAAGGAGCCGCGAGCGGGGATCCCTCCCCGCGCCCTCCCCTCGTGTCTGCGCCAGGAAAACAAAGGAAAAAGGGGGAAAAAAAAGAAAAAAAAAAAAAAAAAAAAAAAAAAGAAAAAAAAAAAAAAGTGGGCTCTGCCCTGATTTATTGCCTCCCTTTTCATCTCGGGATGCTGCGCGCAGGGAAGCGTCCAAACGCGGTTGTCGCCTTTTATTCCTTTCGTGTCCCCCCTCCTCCTCTCCCTTCCCCTCCCAGCGCGGTGGGGAAAAGAAAAAAAAAAAAAGAAAACTTCAAAGAAAACGCTCCCAAACTTTTCCCTGTTTGGCCGAGCTCTCCCCTTTTGTCTCGGGTTGTAAAAAATGAAAATGAAGCGGCCCCGGGGCTGGGAGCGCTGCTCCAAAGAAATAAAACAAACAAATAAACCAAATAAAACTCATTAAAAAAAGGAGGGCCAGCTCCTGCCCCGCGCCTAAACCTCGCATTTCCGCGTTATTCCCTTTTTTTTTTTAGCTCCTCTCCTCGCGCCTGGGCTTTGATGTGAAATAAAACTCCCCTGGCTCCCGCAATAAATTGGGAATGAAGGAGCTGCTGACTCGAGCTGGCGGCGATAATCGCTCCCCGGGCGGGAAGGGACGGGAATTCTGCGGGGGGATTGGTTTGGACAGGGAATTCTGTTTGGGGGATTGGTTTGGACAGGGAATTCTGTTTGGGGGATTTCTCTTGGGCAGGGAATTCTGTTTGGGGGATTGGTTTGGACAGGGAATTCTGCGGGGGGATTGGTTTGGACAGGGAATTCTGTTCGGGGGATTTCTCTTGGGCAGGGAATTCTGTTTGGGGGGATTGGTTTGGACAGGGAATTCTGTTTGGGGGGATTGGTTTGGACAGGGAATTCTGTTCGGGGGATTTCTCTTGGGCAGGAATTCTGTTTGGGGGATTGGTTTGGACAGGGAATTCTGTTTGGGGGATTTGGTTTGGACAGGGAATTCTGCGGGGGGATTGGTTTGGACAGGGAATTCTGTTTGGGAGATTTGGTTTGGACAGGGAATTCTGTTTGGGGGGATTGGTTTGGACAGGGAATTCTGTTTGGGGGATTTCTCTTGGGCAGGGAATTCTGTTTGGGGGATTTGGTTTGGACAGGGAATTCTGTTTGGGGGGATTGGTTTGGACAGGGAATTCTGTTTGGGGGATTTCTCTTGGGCAGGGAATTCTGTTTGGGGGATTTGGTTTGGACAGGGAATTCTGTTTGGGGGGATTGGTTTGGACAGGGAATTCTGTTTGGGGGATTTCTCTTGGGCAGGGAATTCTGTTTGGGGGATTTGGTTTGGACAGGGAATTCTGTTTGGGGGGATTGGTTTGGACAAGGAATTCTGTTTGGGGGATTTCTCTTGGGCAGGGAATTCTGTTTGGGGGGATTGGTTTGGACAGGGAATTCTGTTTGGGGGGATTGGTTTGGACAGGGAATTCTGTTTGGGGGATTTCTCTTGGGCAGGGAATTCTGTTTGGGGGATTTCTCTTGGACAGGGAATTCTGCGGGGGGTTTGGTTTGGACAGGGAATTCTGCGGGGGGATTGGTTTGGACAAGGAATTCTGTTTGGGGGATTTGGTTTGGACAGGGAATTCTGTTTGGGGGGGTTTGGTTTGGACAGGGAATTCTGTTTGGGGGATTTCTCTTGGACAGGGAATTCTTCTGGACTGGGATTTCTTTTGGGAGGGATTTCTTCTGGAGGGGATTTCTCTTGGACAGGGAATTCTTTTGGACAGGGATTTCTTCTGGGGGGGATTTCTCTTGGACAGGGATTTCTCTTGGACAGGGAATTCCGGACGGGGATTTCTTTTGGGGGGATTTCTTCTGGACAGGGAATTCTTCCGGACGGGGATTTCTTTTGGGGCCGCGGAGGGAGCGGGAGCTCGGGAGGAGATGACAGGCGAGGAGAAAGGGCGAACTGCCCCGAAACCAACAAAAAACCGCTGGAAAAAAACGAATTATTCCCACACCGGCCGCGCGCGGCTGCGGCTGGGGGCGGGAAAACGCCGGGTTCAGTGAGCTGGGAGAGAAACGGGGATTAAAAAGAGAAAAACCGAGTTCAGTGAGTTCGGAAATAAACGGGGATTAAAAAGAGAAAAACCCGGGTTCAGTCCCGTGCCCGGTGTCAGCAGCGGGGAAATTTGGGATTTTGGAGGCTGAGGGTCTGAGGCGCCATCAGGGGGTGGCGATTTGCTCCCCAAACCCCCAAATTAACTCTGGGGAGGGGCTGGGGCAGCCCGGCCCGGCCCGGGGGGCTCCGCCTCCCGCAGCCCTGGGTCGGGGGTCCCATTCTGGGTCTGGGGGCTCGCCCTGGGTCCGGGGTCCCCTCCCTGTTCTGGGTCTGGGGTCCCATTCCGGGTCTGGGGTCCACTCCCTGTTCTGGGGTCCCATTCTGGGTCTGGGGTCCCCTCCCCGTTCTGGATCTGGGGTCCCGTTCTGGGTCTGGGTCTCCTCCCTGTTCTGGGTCTGGGGTCCCCTCTCTGTTCTGGGTCTGGGGTCCCCTCCCTGCTCTGGGTCTGGGGTCCCCTCCCTGCTCTGGGTCTGGGGTCCCATTCTGGGTCTGGGGTCCCCTACCCGTTCTGGGTCTGGGGTCCCCTCCCTGCTCTGGGTCTGGGGTCCCCTGTCTGTTCTGGGCCTGGGGTCCCTCCCTGCTCTGGGTCTGGGGTCCCATTCTGGGCCTGGGGTCCCCTCCCTGCTCTGGGTCTGGGGTCCCATTCTGGGTCTGGGGTCCCCTCCCTGCTCTGGGTCTGGGGTCCCCTCCCCGCTCTGGGTCTGGGGTCCCGTTCCGGGTCTGGGGTCCCCTGTCTGTTCTGGGTCTGGGGTCCCCTCCCTGCTCTGGGCCTGGGGTCCCCTCCCTGCTCTGGGTCTGGGGTCCCCTCCCCGCTCTGGGTCTGGGGTCCCCTCCCCGCTCTGGGTCTGGGGTCCCGTTCCGGGTCTGGGGTCCCCTGTCTGTTCTGGGCCTGGGGTCCCCTCCTCGCTCTGGGCCTGGGGTCCCCTCCCCGCTCTGGGTCTGGGGTCCCATTCTGGGTCTGGGGTCCCCTACCCGTTCTGGGTCTGGGGTCCCCTCCCTGCTCTGGGTCTGGGGTCCCCTGTCTGTTCTGGGCCTGGGGTCCCCTCCCTGCTCTGGGTCTGGGGTCCCATTCTGGGCCTGGGGTCCCCTCCCTGCTCTGGGTCTGGGGTCCCATTCTGGGTCTGGGGTCCCCTCCCTGCTCTGGGTCTGGGGTCCCCTCCCCGCTCTGGGTCTGGGGTCCCGTTCCGGGTCTGGGGTCCCCTGTCTGTTCTGGGTCTGGGGTCCCCTCCCTGCTCTGGGCCTGGGGTCCCCTCCCTGCTCTGGGTCTGGGGTCCCCTCCCCGCTCTGGGTCTGGGGTCCCCTCCCCGCTCTGGGTCTGGGGTCCCGTTCCGGGTCTGGGGTCCCCTGTCTGTTCTGGGCCTGGGGTCCCCTCCTCGCTCTGGGCCTGGGGTCCCCTCCCCGCTCTGGGTCTGGGGTCCCATTCTGGGTCTGGGGTCCCCTACCCGTTCTGGGTCTGGGGTCCCCTCCCTGCTCTGGGTCTGGGGTCCCCTGTCTGTTCTGGGCCTGGGGTCCCCTCCCTGCTCTGGGTCTGGGGTCCCATTCTGGGCCTGGGGTCCCCTCCCTGCTCTGGGTCTGGGGTCCCATTCTGGGTCTGGGGTCCCCTCCCTGCTCTGGGTCTGGGGTCCCCTCCCCGCTCTGGGTCTGGGGTCCCGTTCCGGGTCTGGGGTCCCCTGTCTGTTCTGGGTCTGGGGTCCCCTCCCTGCTCTGGGCCTGGGGTCCCCTCCCTGCTCTGGGTCTGGGGTCCCCTCCCCGCTCTGGGTCTGGGGTCCCCTCCCCGCTCTGGGTCTGGGGTCCCGTTCCGGGTCTGGGGTCCCCTGTCTGTTCTGGGCCTGGGGTCCCCTCCTCGCTCTGGGCCTGGGGTCCCCTCCCCGCTCTGGGTCTGGGGTCCCATTCTGGGCCTGGGGTCCCCTCCCCGCTCTGGGTCTGGGGTCCCATTCTGGGTCTGGGGTCCCCTCCCTGCTCTGGGTCTGGGGTCCCCTCCCCGCTCTGGGTCTGGGGTCCCGTTCCGGGTCTGGGGTCCCCTGTCTGTTCTGGGTCTGGGGTCCCCTCCTCGCTCTGGGCCTGGGGTCCCCTCCCCGCTCTGGGTCTGGGGTCCCATTCTGGGTCTGGGGTCCCATTCTGGGCCTGGGGTCCCCTCCCCGCTCTGGGTCTGGGGTCCCATTCTGGGTCTGGGGTCCCCTCCCCGTTCTGGGTCTGGGGTCGCGTTCTGGGTCTGGGGTCCCCTCCCCGCTCTGGGTCTGGGGTCCCGTTCTGGGCCTGGGGTCCCCTCCCCGCTCTGGGTCTGGGGTCCCATTCTGGGTCTGGGGTCCCCTCCCCGCTCTGGGTCTGGGGTCCCATTCTGGGTCTGGGGTCCCCTCCCTGCTCTGGGGTCTCCAGACCCTCCCCTGGAGTTTTGGGGTCCCCTCCCCGTTCCGGGCCCCCCCGATCCGAAATCGGGGCCGGGGTCGCTCTGGGGTCCGGACCCCCCTCGGGGGGAGCCCCCGACCCCCGCGATCCTGGAGGGGCGGCGCTCGCAATCAATCAATCCATCAATCAATCAATCAATCAATCAATCCCCCCCCGTCCCTGATTGAAGGGGCGGGGGGCTCCGGGCTGGGTCCCCTTCCTCACGCTCAGAGTCCCAAAGAGAGCGGGGAAAAAACAATTGAAATAAATAAATAAAAAATGAATGAACGAACGAACGAATGAATGAATGAATGAATGAATGAATGAATGAATGAACGAATGAATGAATGAATATAATAAATAAATAAATATAATAAATAAATATAATAAATAAATAAATAAATAAATAAATAAATAAATAAAATAGATAAATAAATAAAAATAATAGATAAATAAATAAAAATAATAAATAGATAAAATAGATAGATCGATAGATAGATAAATAAATAAATACTAGATAAATAAAAATAAAAATAATAAATAAATAAATAAAACACATAAAAGCAATAAATAAATACATAAAAGTAATAAATAAATACATAAAAAGTAGTAAATAAATAAATAAATAAATGAAATAATAGATAAATAAAAATAATAAATAAATAAATAAATAAATAAATAAATAAATAAAATACATAAAAGTAATAAATAAATACATAAAAGTAATAAATAACTAAATAACTAAATAACTAAATACATTTCTCTGGCTATGTATGCTCCAAGCGAGTAATAAACGGAATAAAGCAAAGAGGGCTCGGGGGGCGCAGCCCGGACCCCCCGAAGGGCGGCGGCGAGCGGGGGTCTCCTCTGCGCCCCCCGAACGCTGCACTGCAGAAACCCAAATAATATCATGGGAAAAGTGATCGATCAGAACTCCAAATAATATCATGGGAAAAGTGATCGATCAGAACTGCGGGTCAAAGGCGATCGATCAGAACTGCGGGTCAAAAGCGATCGATCAGAACTGCGGGTCAAAGGCGATCGATCAGAACTGCGGGTCAAAAGCGATCGATCAGAACTCCGGGTCAAAAGCGATCGATCAGAACTCCGGCTGCGCCCAAAGCTCGCTCCATTGCGGAAACCCAAATAATATCATCGGAAAAGTGATCGATCAGAACTCCAAATAATATCATCGGAAAAGTGATCGATCAGAACTCCAAATAATATCATCCCCAAAGTGATCGCTCAGAACTCCAAATAATATCATCCCCAATGTGATCGATCAGAACTCCAAATATCATCCCCAAAGTGATCGATCAGAACTCCAAATAATATCATCCCCAAAGTGATCGCTCAGAACTCCAAATAATATCATCCCCAAAGTGATCGATCAGAACTCCAAATAATATCATCCCCAAAGTGATCGATCAGAACTCCAAATAATATCATCCCAAAGTGATCGATCAGAACTCCAAATAATATCATCCCCAAAAATGATCGATCAGAACTCCGCCTGCGCCCAAAGCTCGCTCCCTTGCAGAAATCCAAATAATATCATCCCAAAAGCGATCGCTCAGAACTCCGGGTCAAAAGCGATCGATCAGAACTCCGGGTCAAAAGCGATCGCTCAGAACTCCGGGTCAAAAGCGATCGATCAGAACTCCGGGTCAAAAGCGATCGCTCAGAACTCCGGCTGCGCCCAAAGCTCGCCGGGAGCGAGCGAGGGAATCAGGGAATCAGGGAATCAGGGAATCAGGGAATCCCCAGCCCGGAGTTCTGCCAGCGCTTCATCTTCGCGCCCCTTGTCACTTTTATTGACTCCTCGCAGGTCGGAGCTTGGGGAATATTTTAAACAAATTAAATAAATAAATAGGGGAGCCTAAAAAATATCCCGTGGGAAAAATCAAATAATAGAAATAGAAATAGAAATAGAAATAGAAATAGAAATAGAAATAAAATAAAAATAAAAATAGAAATAGAAATAAGAATAAGAATAAAAATAAAAATAAAAATAGAAATAAAAATAAAAATAAGAATTAAAATAAAAATAAAAATAAAAATAGAAATAAAAATAAAAATAAAAATAAAAATAAGAATAAAAATAAAAATAAAAATAAAAATAAAAAATAAAAATAAATAATAAATAATAATAATAATTTTAAAAATAAAATAAACTTAAAAATAATAATAAAAAATGAATAATGATGCAAATAAAATAAAAAATGGAATATAAAAATAAACGGTGGGAAAGCCCCGCCGGGGGTTCGGGGGTGCCGGGGGTCACCCCGCTGTCAGCGCGCCCCTCCCGCCGCAGCCCCTCCGCCATCCCGCAGTTTATTCCCCATTTTATTCCCATTTTCTGTTCCCATTTTCTCCCCATCTCCCCATTTTCTCCTCTTTTCCCTCATTTTACTCCCCAATTCACTCAAATCCCCATTTCACCCTATTCCCCCATCACCGCCCCAATTCCACCCAATCACCCAAATTCACCCAAATTCACCCAAATTCACCCAAATTCACCCCAATTCCCATCCCAATCCCCAAATTCACCCAAATTCACCCAAATTCACCCCAAATTCACCCAAATTCACCCCAAATTCACCCAATCACCCAAATTCACCCCAAATTCACCCCAAATTCACCCCAAATTCACCCAATTCACCCCAATTCACCCCAAATTCACCCACACCAATTCACCCCAAATTCACCCCAATTCACACCCAATTCACCCAAATTCACCCAAATTCACCCAAATTCACCAATCCCCAATCCACCCAATTCACCCCAATTACCAATCCCCAATCCACCCAATTCACCCCAATTCACCCCAATCCACCCCAATTCCACCCCAATTCACCCAAATTCCACCCCAATCCACCCCAATCCACCCCAATCCACCCCAATCCACCCCAATCCCCCAATCCACCCAATCCACCCCAATCACATCCCCAATCCACCCCAATCCACCCCAATCCACCCAATCCACCCAATCACCCAAATCCCAATCACCCCAATCCACCCCAATCCATCCCAATCCACCCAATCCACCCCAATCCACCCCAATCCATCCCAATCCATCCCAATCCACCCCAATCCACCCCAATCCATCCCAATCCATCCCAATCCATCTCTCCTCAATCGCCAATCGCGTCATTTCCAACCCCCCCCAGCTCCGGAGTTTCCTGCGCTGATTTCTTTCTATTTTTAGCGGCTGATTTATTCAAAACGGCCCAAAATAATCCGGGAGAGCTCCCGGCCCCCGATATCGGTGCCCGGAAAAAAAAAAAAATGATTTATGGCGGAGAGCGCCGCAAAAAAAACACAAAGGAGCTGCTGTGTTTGTGGTGATAAATCAGGAGGGGAGGGGAAAACCCGGCGAGAAATGGAGAGAGGGAAAATAAAGAGAGAAACGAAATAGCGGAGAGAAGAGGGAAGAAAGAGGGGGAAATAAGAGGGGGGAAAAGGAGAGAGGGGAAATGAGAGGGGAAAAAAAAGAGGGGGGGAAATAAGAGGGAATAAAGGGGGAAATAAAATGGGGGGGAATGAAAAAGAGGGAATAAAGAGGGGAAATAAAATGGGGGGAATGAAAAAGAGGGACTAAAGGGGGAAATAAAATGGGAAAATAAAATGGGGGGATAAAGGAAATAAAAAGGGGAAAATAAAAAGGGGAAAATAAAAAGGGGGGGAAATAAAAAGAGGGAAAAAAAAGAGGGAAAAAATAAAAAGAGGGAAGAAAAGGGGGGAAATAAAAGGGGGAAATAAAAAGGGGGAAAAATAGAGGAAATAAAAAGGGGGGAAAAAGAGGAAAAATAAAAAGGGGGAAAAAAGAGGGGAAAATAAAAAAGGGGAAATAAAAGAGGGAAAATAAAAAGGGGGAAAATAAAAAGAGGAAAATAAAAAGGGGGGGAATAAAAGGAGGGATAAAAAGAAGGAAAGAGGATAAGGATAAGAATAAGATAATAATTATATTAAATATAATAATATAATAATAAAAATAAGAGGGAAAAAATAATTAAAAAAAAAAAAAAAAAAGAGAGAGAAAAAAAAAAGAAGGAAAATAAAAAGAGGGGGGAAAACCCAAGAGATGAACCCGCAAAGAGAACCCCAAAGTTCCTGAAATCCCCCGATCCCGACAGGGACAGAGCCGCGACCCCCGCCCGGAGCCCCCTACTCACAGCGCCGGCCCGGCCCGCGCCCGCTCGCCCTCTGTCCGCTTCGCTCGCCCTCTCTCTTCCTCGCTCGCTCGCCCTCTGTCCGCTTCGCTCGCCCTCTCCTCTCCGCTCGCTCGCCCTCTTCCGCTTCGCTCGCCCTCTCTCCTCCGGCTCGCTCGCCCTCTTCCGGCTCGCTCGCCCTCTCTTCTCGTTCGCTCGCCCTCTCTCCTCGCTCGCTCGCCCTCTCTCCGCTTCGCTCGCCCTCTTCCGGCTCGCTCGCCCTCTTCCTCCGCCTCCCGCTCGCCCTCTCTCCGCTCGCTCGCCCTCTCCTCCGCTCGCTCGCCCTCTCTCTCGTTCGCTCGCCCCTCTCTCCGCTTCGCTCGCCCTCCTCCTCGCTCGTTCGCTCGCCCTCTGTCCGGCTCGCTCGCCCTTCTCCGGCTCGCTCGCCCTCTCTTCCGCTTCGCTCGCCCTCTCTCCGGCTCGCTCGCCCCTCTCTCTCGTTCGCTCCCCCTCTCCGGCTCGCTCCCTCTCTCTCTCGCTTCGCTCGCCCTTTCTCCCGGCTCGCTCGCCCTCCTTTCCGTTCGCTCGCCCTCTCTCCGGCTCGCTCGCCCTCTCTCCGGCTCGCTCGCCCTCTCTCCGCTTCGCTCGCCCTCTCTCCTCGTTCGCTCCCCTCTCTCCTCGTTCGCCTCGCCCCCTTTTCTCTCCCCCTCGCTCTGTTCTCTTTTCTTTTTTATTTTTTGTTTCTCACTTTCTTTTATCTCCCTTTTTCCCCCTCTCCTTTTGTTCCGGTGCCGCCGCTCGCCCTCTACTCCTCTTCGCTCGCCCTCTCTCCTGTTCGCTCGCCCTCTCTCCTCTTTCCTCTCGCTCTTTTCTCTTCTCCCTTTTTTTTTTTCCTCTTTATTCTCTCCTTTTTTCCCTCCCTCCTTTTTTCTCCTTTTAATCTCCTTTTTTCCTCCTTTTTTCTCCTTTTATTTCTCCTTTTATTCTCCTTTTTTCTCCCTTTTTTCCTTTTTCTCCTTTTTTTCCCTTCTCTTTTTCTCCTTTATTTCTCCTCTCTTTTTCCTTTTCCCCCTCCTCCTTTCCTCCTTTTATTCTCCTTTTTTTCTCCTTTTTTCTCCTTTCTTTCTCTCTTTCTCTTCCCCCTCCTTTTTTCCCTCCTTTTTTCCCCTTTTTCCCCTCCTTTTTTCCCCTTTTTCCCCTCCTTTTTTCTCCTTTTTCTCCCTCCTTTTTCCTCCTTTTTCCCCCTCCTTTTTTCTCCTTTCTTTCCCTACTTTTTTCTCCTTTTCTCCCTCCTTTTTCCACCTTTTTCCCTCCTTTTTCCTCCTTTTCTCCCCCCTCCTTTTCCTCCTTTTCCCTCCTTTTTTCCTCCTTTTTCCTCCTTTTCCCTCCTTTTCCCTCCTTTTCCCTCCTTTTTTTTTTTTTTTTTCCCCCTCCTTATTCCCCCCTCATTTTTTCCCCTCTTTTTCCCCCTTTTATTTTTTCTTCTCAATTTTATTTTCCCCTCTCTCTTTCCCTCTGCTCTCCTCGGGTTTTTTCCGCGCTTGAATTTCGCGTCGGGCTGCCCGCCCCTTCCCCGGCCAATGCCGCGCGGGGCCCGCGGCCCCCGGTAATTAATTAGTTAATGACTCACGTGACTGCCGGGGGCTCGCAGTTCCACACTCCAGGGCCCGCCGGGACCTCCACCCCAACAGCAGGGGCTGCCTTGCGGTTTTTTCCCCTTTTTTTTCCCCTTTTTTTCCCTTTTATTTTCCCTTTTTTTCCCTTTTTTTTCCCTTTTTTTCCCTTTTTTTTCCTCTTTTTTTCCATTTTTCTTCTTTTTTTTTTTTTTTTCACTTCCCCCCCCATTTTTCACCCCTTTTTTTTTCTTTTTTTCTTCTCTTTTTTTTTTCTCTCTTTTTTTTTTTTTTTTTATTTTTAAAAATTTTTATAACTTTCCAACCCTGGCTGGCCGGGCACGGACCCCTCTCCCAATTCTCTGTTAAAATCAATTTTTTTTTTTGTGTTGATTTCCCCACGCTGAGAGCGCCCAGACCTTTCCCTAAATCCTGGAAAGTTGGCTTTGTTGGACCTGGCCTTAGCCAGAAATCCCGGATTTTAAACGATTATTTTTATTTTTAATTGATTTTTATCAGGAATCTCACCCGCCAGCCCAGCGAATATTGATATTTACGGTTTTAAAACTGGCCCTGCCTCCCCGCCGCTGTGGTTGTTTGGCCAGGATTTGTTGCCTCAGGGAGGAGGGAAGAGGAAAAGGGAAAAAAAATCAAATTTCGAGGTTGAGGAGAGCGGCCAGACCCGAGGATCTTGGGGAAAAAATGGAAAAAAAAAACAGACAGAGAGGGAGAGAGGGAGGGGGCAACAAAGGAAGAGCGGGAGGAGCCGGGATCCCAAAACTGGGAGAGGAGGGAATCCTCGGGGGCACCCCAACAATCCCACCCCAAAAATCGCATCCCAGCAATCCCATCCCTAAAATCCCACCCCTAAAAACCCATCCCAAAAATCCCATCCCAACAATCACATCCAAAAAATCCCATCCCAAAATCCCACCCCAAAAATCCCACCCCAAAAATCACACCCCAACAATCCCATCCCAACAATCCCATCCCAAAAATCACATCCCAAAAATCACACCCCAACAATCCCATCCCAACAATCCCACCCCAACAATCCCATCCCAACAATCCCACCCCAACAATCCCACCCCAAAATCCCATCCCTAAAATCCCATCCCAAAATCCCACCCCCCAACTCCCACCCCCAAATCCCATCCCAAAATCCCATCCCAACAATCCCATCCTCAGAATATCCCATCCCAACAATCCCATCCTCAGAATATCCCATCCCAAAATCCCACCCCCCAAATCCCACTCCCCAAAATCCCATCCCAACAATCCCACCCCAACAATCCATCCAACAATCCCACCCAACAATCCCATCCCAACAATCCCATCCCAAAATCCACCCCAAAATCACACCCCAACAATCCCATCCCTAAAATCCCATCCCAAAATCCCACCCCTCAAAATCCCACTCCTCAAAATCCCCACCCATAAAATCCCACCCATAAAATCCCATCCCCATATCCCACTCCCCAAAATCCCATCCCAACAATCCCATCCCAACAATCCCATCCCAACAATCACATCCCCAAAATCCCACTCTAAAAACCCATCCCTAAAAACCCATCCCAAAATCCCACCCCCCAAAATCCCATCCCTAAAATCCCACCCATAAAATCCCATCCCAAAATCCCACTCCCCAAAACCCCATCCCTAAAATTCCCACCCCCCAAAATCCCATCCCTAAAATCCCATCCTAAAATCCCACCCCCCAAAATCACACCCCCCAAATCCCACTCCCCAAAATCCCACCCCAACAATCCCACCCCCAAATCCCACTCCCCAAAATCCCATCCCAAAATTCCTCCCCAACAATCCCACCCCAAAATCCCACCCCAAAATCCCATTTAAAGGGGTGGGAAGGGTACAAACTCCGAATTTAAGGGGTACAAACTCCGAATTTAAGGGTAAAACTCCGAATTTAAGGGTACAAACTCCGAATTTAAGGGTAAAACTCCGAATTTAAGGGTACAACTCCGAATTTAAGGGTAAACTCCGAATTTCGGGGTTCCCGTGGCTGGGGGGCCCCGCGAGGGAGGAAATCCCGCCCGGGGAGGGGGAAAGGGAATTTGGGGGGAATTTCGGGTCAATCCAGGATCACTTGTCCTTTTTTTATTTTCCTTTTTTTCCCCTCATAAATCGCTTAAATGCATTTTTTAAAGAGAGGAGAAAAAGCACAAAAAAAATCCCGAAAATCCCAGAGCTGGGGGGGGGCGGCGCTTTTTGGGGCGATTTCGGCAGAAAAAAGCTCGGTTTGGGTTTGGGTTTGGGGAGTTTGTGCTTAAAAATAAAAATTAAAAAAAAATTAAATTTTAAAAAATTTTAAAAATAAATTAAACTAAATTAACCCCCAGTTTGAAAGTGTGGGAAAGGCGGGGGGATCAAAGGGGAGGCCGGATTGATTTATTGATTTATTGACTCATTGATTTATTGATTTATTGCTTTATTGATTTATTGACTCATTGATTCATTGATTTATTGGTTTATTGATTTATTGATTTGGGGTCAAACCCCCCACCATAAACCTGCCAGGACCTGGGACCCGGGAAAGACAGAGAGGAAAACAGGGAATATATGGGATATAATCAATATATTGGCTATATTGATCTATTGGGTGTATTGGATATAATCAATATATCGGCTGTATTGAATGTACTGGATATATTGGGTATAATATATTTATATATTATATTTATAATATATATTTAATGTGTTGGCTATATTCACTGTATTCAATATATTGGATAATATTGGGATTTTATATTGGATATATTGATTATATTGGGGGTTCGGTCCAATTTGGGGGATTCTGGGGAGATTTTGGGTCCAATTTGGGGATCTTTGGGGTTTTTTGGGTCCAACTTGGGGGTCTTTGGGGGAATTTCTTCCCCACTTTGGGGGCTCTTTGGGGGGATGATTTTTTCCCAATTTTGAGGGATTTTTTGGTGGGAGTTTTCCCCCCAATTTGGGGAATCTATTGGGGGATTTTTTACTCAGTTGGAGGGATCTTTGGGGGGATTTTTTTCCCAGTCTTGGGGGGGATTTTTTTCCCCGTTTAGGGCGATTTTTTCCCACAGTTTAGGGGGATTCTTTGCCCAGTTTGGGGGGATTTTTTTCCCAGTCTGGGGGGGATTTTTTCCCCAGTTTAGGGCGATTTTTTCCCCAGTTTAGGGGGATTCTTTGCCCAGTTTGGGGGGATTCTTTGCCCAGTTTGGGGGATTTTTTTTCCCAGTCTGGGAGGGATTTTTCCCCCAGTTTAGGGCGATTTTTTTTCCCGGTTTAGGGGCTTTTTGCGGGATTTTTCCCCAGTCTGGGGCTCTCTGGAGCGCCGAGGGAGGGGAGGGGGCGCCGGGGGCCGCTGCAAACAAAGGAATTTCAGAAAATAAACTCAGAGTCGAGCCCAGACCGCGGCTTTGCTGCTCCGCCGGGGCTTTCCAAACCCAAACCCAAACCCAAACCCAAACCCAAACCCAAACCCAAACCCAAACCCAAATCCTTTGGAATTTCCCCCCCAAAAAAATTATTTTTACCGCCCCCCTCGCGCCCACCACTCAATTCCCTCTCCCAAAGCAAAACAAGGCGCAAAAATCCCGATTTTTTTTTTCTTTTTAAGCGCGGAACGAGAAGAGAAACGCTGTTAGCGCGGAACGATTAAAGCGTGAGAAAGCGCGAAGGAATCAACTTTGAAGCGGGTTTTTTTGGGTTTTCTTTTTCCCATTTTTCCCGGTTTTCCGCGGCCGGACAGGGCAGGGCAGGGAGGTCGCTCCCGCCCCTTACACGCGTCCCAGCTCAGCCGTGTCCCCTGCGTGACCCCCGGCAGAGCAGCTCTCCCGATCGGCCAAAATCCCGGGATTAAACCGGTCCAGACTCGGCCAAAATCCCGGGATTAAACCGGTCCAGACTCGGCCAAAATCCCGGATTAAACGGTCCAGACTCGGCCAAAATCCCGGAATAAACGCCCAACCCGGCCAAATCCCGGGATTAAACCGGTCCAGACTCGGCCAAAATCCCGGGATTAAACCGGTCCAGACTCGGCCAAAATCCCGGGATTAAACCGGTCAGACTCGGCCAAAATCCCGGGATTAAACGGCCCGATGGGCCAAACCGGGAATGGTCCTGGGATGGGTTAAACCGGGAATGCTTCCAGTTCCTGGGACGGGTTAAACCGGGAATGACCCTGGGACAGTTTAAACCAGGAATGGTCCTGGGATGGGTTAAACCCGGGAGTGTTTCCAGTTCCTGGGACAGTTTAAACCGGGAATGTTTCCAGTTCCTGGGACAGTTTAAACCTGGAATGACCCTGGGACAGTTTAAACCGGGAATATTCCTGGGACAGTTTAAACCGGGAATGGTCCTGGGACAGTTTAAACCGGGAATATTCCCAGTTCCTGGGAAAGCTTCTAACTGGGAATATCCCCACTTCCCGGGCAGTTTAACCCTGGAATATTCCCAGTTCTGGCACAGTTCAAACCGGGAATATTCCCAGTTCTTGGCACAGTTCAAACCGGGAATATTCCCAGTTCTTGGCACAGTTCAAACCGGGAATATTCCCAGTTCTTGGCACAACAATCCCAGGGGCCCCGGACGCTCCACCAAACCCTCCCCGCCCCGTCCCGTGAGAGATTTAACCCGGGAAAAAAACGGCGGATAAACCAGCTTTTAACCACAAACCCCCAACTTTTAACCACAAAAACTCAACTTTAAGCACAAAACCCCAACTTTTATCCACAATCCCCCAAATCCCCACCCGCAGCCGCCGTCCCGAGCTCCCGCACCGCGCCCAGCCCTAAATCCGGGAGGAATTAATTAAAAATAAACCCCCGAACCCCTCTCGACACCACAAACTTTCCATGCACGGCTCAAAAAATTAAAAAAAAAAAAAAAAAGACGAAAAAAAACAAAAAACCCGCACAGAACTCGCAGGGACTTTCCCTCCCTCCTCCCCATTTTTAAAATCCCATTTTCCCCCGAATTCCCCCCAAATTTCCCACCCCGTTACCTGCCGGGCTCCCAAATCCTTTTCTCCCTCATTCTCGGGGGGCTTCTTCCAAATTTCGCAGAGCTCGGGGAGCAGGTCGGGGGAGGATTTTTTCCTTTCCTCCCCCCAAAAAATTTAATATTTTTTTCCCCCCTTCAGGGGCTCGGCTGTAGGATCAGGAATATTGTAATCCCGCAATTTGAATTCTTCCCGCGGCCCCCGAAGGGTTCTCGGCGGAGTCCGGGCGCTTTTTTGCCGCCAGACGGGCTGCCGAGATTGCGCTGTCGGATAACAAAGGCAAAAGGGAGAAGTATTTAAAGAAAAGAAGTGATTAATGATTTTTTTTTTTTTTCCCGTATAATTCTCACATTTTTCTTGCCCTCCTGTCCGCTCCTAATGGCTGTGAACTTTTCGGCCCTATAGAAATTCGCTTTTCTGCCCCTTTCCACCCCATTCAGGCTGCCCCAGCTTTGAGCCGCCTCTTTATTCCCCGCATTCCTGCAAGCATATGGCGCTTTTTGGGGTTTTTTTTGGGGGTTTTTTCAGTTTAAAATTCTCATTTTTGGCCGCTCCTCGGAGCCCCCTCTGCAGAGTCGCGCCCTCTTCACAAGCGCGGAGGATCAAAGGGAGGAAAAAGGGAATAAAATGTAAAAACCGCCCTAAAAAAACCCCAAACAAACAACGCCGGGCTTTGCGGGATCGCGGTGAAATACGGCCCCTGCCAAGGAAACACAAATAAATAAAAAATAAACTTTCAAGTTTTGCCGTCGTCACCTCTGGAAGCGCGGGGGTTGCGCAGAAATCCGGCCGTAAATCCGATTTTTTTGGTGACTTCGCCCCGCGCAGGGGCCGGGCCATGTGACCCAGCGGGAACTTTTTAATTTTAATTTATTTCTGGAAGTAGAAAAAGGGAAATAAAATCAATCCAGCGGGGTCTTGTTGGAATTTGGGGGGGGGGGGGGAAGCTTTAATTCCCACAAGGTGCCATTTAAAAAATATTATTAATTAATTATTATTATTACTATTACTTTTGCTATTGCGATTACTACACTCATTAATTATTTATAATTATATTTATACTTTTATTTATATTACATTTATATTTACACTTACACTTATATTTACCTTCTATTTATATTATATTTACACTTACATTATATTTGCACTTTTATTTTTATTATATTTCCACTTTTATTTTTATTATATTTCCACTTATTTTACGCTAATATTTATCTAATATTTAGGCTAATATTTACATTACATTTCCACTTATTTTCCACTAATATTTACATTACATCTCCACTTTTATCTCCACACTTACACTTCCATTTTCCCCTCAATTTCCACTCCAGTTCCTCCATCTATTTAATAAATTTTTTAATCATTATTTCTCCCTCTCCTCCAGCTGCTCCCCCCCTCGAGAACAATAATCTCTTTTTTCTCTCTCTCCATCCCTGACCCAGAACCCCGATGTTATTTTCGTTTCTTTTTTTTTTTTTTTCTTTTTCCCCCCCCTTTTATTTTTTTTTTTTCTTTTCTCCGCCAAAGAAAATGAAAATTAATCCGCGAGCCGCGGCTCACAAAAGGAGCCATTTGTCTTCTTGATTATCTATTTGCTTGTCAGGCCATGAGCTATGGCAGGAGCTCCCTTTGGAAAATCAAAATACACCCAAAAAAAAAAAAAAAAAAAGATCGCCAGAACCCCGCCAAACCCCCAGAAACAGCTGCGCGAAAATTGGACTCATTAATGAATTAATTACCTCGGAGGAGGAGGGAGTAGCTTGATTTTTTTTTTTTTTTTTTTTTTTTTTTTTTTTTTTTTTTTTTTTTAATTTTTTAACCGATAAAAATTTGAAATTTCTCTCCGGAGGCGGCGCCGAGCGTTAATGAGCGCCCCCGTTCCCGTCCGGGGTTTGGGGGAAAAGCGAATTAAAAGGGGATTTGAACAAATAAATCATCATTTCGGGGGGTTAGCAGCACTTCAAGGTGCTCAAAGAGCTTTTGTTTTCGTTAGGGCGCTGACGGCAGAAAACCGAAATAAAAAGAGAAATAAACTGTTTAATTCGCGCTCTAAATCAATATATTTATTTTTATGGCTTTTTTTTTTTTCTTTTTTCCAGCCCCGCCCTAAAATAAAAAGCACACGGGGGCAGAGTCGCGAGGAAAATTTTATTTTTGGGGGTTTTTTTTTGGGTTTTTTTGAGGTTTTTACAGGTAAATCCTGAAGGACAAAGGGAGGGGGATGGGGGGCCGGGTAACCCCCTCCCCCCTCGGCCCCAAAATTCGCATTTTTTGCCCCAAATCAGGGCAGGAGGAGCCCTGAAATAGAAAAGGGGAAAACAAGGAGAAAAAAAAAAAGGGGGGAAAGAAAGGAAAGAGAAGGAATGAAAAGGAAAAAGGACAAAAGGGGGGAAAGGGAAAAAGGGAAAAAGGGAAAAAGGGAAAAAGGGGAAAAGGGGAAAAGGGAAAAAGGGGAAAAGGGAAAAAGGGTGAAAGGGAAAAAGGGTGAAAAAGAAAAATCTGGCTCTGTCAGATCCCCCAAAACTCCGGGTCCAGCCCCTGCCCTGACCGGTTTGGGGAGAAAAATCAGGGAATTGGGGAAGTGAAAGTTCGGGGGGGGGAGGGGAATCCGGGGGGACCCGGGGGGATCCGGGGGGATCCGGGGGGATTCGAGATTGGGATCCTCCTGGTGGGATCCGGGGTTGGGATCCAGCTCCTGGTGGGAACTGATTTTGGGATCCTTCTGGTGGGATCTGGGGTCAGGATCCTGCCCCTGGTGGGATCTGATTTTGGGATCCTTCTGGTGGGATCCGGGGTCAGGATCCTGCCCCTGGTGGGATCTGATTTTGGGATCCTCCTGGTGGGATCTGATTTTGGGATCCTGCTCCCAGTGGGATTTGAGTTTGGGATGCTCCCAATGGGATCTGGGGTTGGGATCCTCCCGCTGGGTTCAGAATTTGGGATCCTCCTCCTGGTGGGATCTGAGTTTGGGATCCTCCTCCTGGTGGGATCTGAGTTTGGGATCCTCCTCCTGGTGGGATCTGAGTTTGGGATCCTCCTCCTGGTGGGATCTGAGTTTGGGATCCTCCTGGTGGGATCTGAGTTTGGGATCCTCCTCCTGGTGGGATCTGAGTTTGGGATCCTGCTCGTTGGATCTGGGTTTGGGATCCTCCCAGTGGGATCTGCCTTTGGGATCCTCCTGGTGGGTTCAGAACTTGGGATCCTCCCAGTGGGATCTGCCTTTGGGATCCTCCTGGTGGGTTCAGAACTTGGGATCCTCCCAGTGGGATCTGCCTTTGGGATCCTCCTGGTGGGTTCAGAACTTGGGATCCTCCCAGTGGGATCTGCCTTTGGGATCCTCCTGGTGGGTTCAGAACTTGGGATCCTCCCAGTGGGATCTGCCTTTGGGATCCTCCTGGTGGGTTCAGAACTTGGGATCCTCCCAGTGGGATCTGCCTTTGGGATCCTCCTGGTGGGTTCAGAACTTGGGATCCTCCCAGTGGGATCTGCCTTTGGGATCCTCCGGTGGGTTCAGAACTTGGGATCCTCCCAGTGGGATCTGCCTTTGGGATCCTCCGGTGGGTTCACAATCAGGATCCCGTTCCCGCTGGTTCTGGTTCGTGGTCCTGCGGGAGCGGCAGCGCCCGGGCCCGGCTCGGGATGGTGGCGGCAGCGGTGAGGATGAGGATGGTGGTGAGGATGAGGATGGTGGTGAGGATGAGGATGGTGGTGAGGATGAGGATGGTGGTGAGGATGAGGATGGTGGTGAGGATGAGGATGGTGGTGAGGATGAGGATGGTGGTGAGGATGAGGATGGTGGTGAGGATGGATGGCGGTGAGGATGAGGATGGTGGTGAGGATGAGGATGGCGGTGAGGATGAGGATGGTGAGGATGAGGATGGTGAGGATGAGGATGGTGGTGAGGATGAGGATGGTGGTGAGGATGAGGATGGTGGTGAGGATGAGGATGGCGGTGAGGATGAGGATGGTGGTGAGGATGAGGATGGCGGTGAGGATGAGGATGGTGAGGATGAGGATGGTGAGGATGAGGATGGTGGTGAGGATGAGGATGGTGGTGAGGATGAGGATGGTGAGGATGAGGATGGTGAGGATGAGGATGGTGACGATGATGAGGATGGTGGTGAGGATGAGGATGGTGAGGATGAGGATGGTGAGGATGAGGATGGTGACGATGATGAGGATGGTGGTGAGGATGAGGATGGTGAGGATGAGGATGGTGAGGATGAGGATGGTGACGATGATGAGGATGGTGGTGAGGATGAGGATGGTGACGATGATGAGGATGGTGGTGAGGATGAGGATGGTGGTGAGGATGGCAGTGATGATGATGATGATGGCGATGAGGATGGTGACGATGATGATGATGATGACGATGGTGATGATGACGGTGAGGAAGCAGCGGCGCTGCCGGCCCTGTCCCTGCCGGGGATCCCGGTCCCACTGCCCGCGGCCGCTCTGGAACCAGACCGAGCTCCAGCACCTGCAGCTCAGGGAGCGCCTGCATGGAGCTCCAGCTCCTGCTCCAGCTCCTGCTCCTGCTCCAGCACCTGCAGCTCAGGGAGCGCCTGCATGGAGCTCCAGCTCCAGCTCCAGCTCCTGCTCCAGCTCCAGCACCTGCAGCTCAGGGAGCGCCTGCATGGAGCTCCAGCTCCTGCTCCTGCTCCAGCTCCAGCACCTGCAGCTCAGGGAGCGCCTGCATGGAGCTCCAGCTCCTGCTCCAGCTCCTGCTCCTGCTCCAGCTCCTGCAGCTCAGGGAGCGCCTGCATGGAGCTGCTGCTCCTGCTGCTGCTCCAGCTCCTGCTCCAGCATCTGCAGCTCAGGGAGCGCCTGCATGGAGCTCCAGCTCCAGCTCCTGCTCCAGCTCCTGCTCCAGCTCCTGCTCCAGCTCCTGCAGCTCAGGGAGCGCCTGCATGGAGCTCCAGCTCCAGCTCCAGCTCCTACTCCTGCTCCAGCTCCTGCAGCTCAGGGAGCGCCTGCATGGAGCTGCTGCTCCTGCTCCTGCTCCTGCTCCAGCACCTGCAGCTCAGGGAGCGCCTGCATGGAGCTCCAGCTTCTGCTCCTGCAGCTCAGGGAGCACCTGCATGGAGCTGCTGCTCCTGCTCCTGCTCCAGCTCCTGCTCCAGCACCTGCAGCTCAGGAAGCGCCTGCATGGAGCTGCTGCTCCTGCTCCTGCTCCAGCTCCTGCTCCAGCTCCTGCTCCAGCTCCTGCTCCAGCACCTGCAGCTCAGGGAGCACCTGCATGGAGCTCCAGCTCCTGCTCCTGCTCCAGCTCCTGCTCCAGCACCTGCAGCTCAGGAAGCGCCTGCATGGAGCTGCTGCTCCTGCTCCTGGTCCAGCTCCTGGTCCAGCTCCAGCTCCTGCTCCAGCACCTGCAGCTCAGGGAGCACCTGCATGGAGCTCCTGCTCCTGCTCCTGCTCCAGCTCCAGTTCCAGCACCTGCGGCTCATGGAGCACCTGCATGGAGCTCCAGCTCCTGCTCCTGCTCCAGCTCCTGCTCCAGCTACTGCAGGTCATGGAGCGCCTGCATGGAGCTGCTGCTCCTGCTCCTCCTCCTGCTCCAGCTCCTGTTCCTGCTCCTGCTCCAGCTCCTGCTCCTGCTCCAGCTCCTGTTCCTGCTCCTGCTCCAGCTCCTGCTCCAGCTCCAGCTCCAGCTCCAGCTCCTGCGGCTCATAGAGCGCCTGCATGGAGCTCCAGCTCCTGCTCCAGCTCCAGCTCTGGCACCTGCAGCTCATGGAGCACACACCGTGGAGCTCCAGCTCCAGCACCTGCGGCTGCTCTGGAACCAGACCCTGAGCCCCAGGGCCAGTGACAGCTCCAGCTCCTGCTCCAGCTCCTGCGGCTCATGGAGCACACACTGTGGAGCTCCAGCTCCTGCTCCAGCTCCTGAGGCTCATGGAGCACACACTGTGGAGCTCCAGCTCCTGCTCCAGCTCCTGCTCTTGCTCCAGCTCCTGCTCCAGCTCCTGCTCCAGCTTCTGCTCCTGCTCCAATCCTGCTCCATCTCCTGTGGCTCATGGAGCACCCTCCATGGAGCTCCAGCTCCTGCTCCAGCTCTTGCTCCATCTCCTGCGGCTCATGGAGCACACACTGTGGATCTCCTGCTCCTGCTCCATCTCCTGCTCCATCTCCATCTCCTGCTCCATCTCCTGCTCCTGCAGCTCATGGAGCATCCTCCGTGGAGCTCCTGCTCCCGCTCCAGCTCCAGCTCCTGCTCCATCTCCTGTGGCTCATGGAGCACACACTGTGGATCTCCTGCTCCATCTCCAGCTCCTGCTCCTGTGGCTCATGGAGCACACAGCATGGAGCTCCTGCTCCTGCTCCAGCTCCTGCTCCATCTCCATCTCCTGCTCCTGCAGCTCATGGAGCACACACCTTGGAGCTCCTGCTCCTGCTCCTGCTCCTGCTCCATCTCCATCTCCTGCTCCTGCAGCTCATGGAGCACACACTGTGGATCTCCTGCTCCTGCTCCTGCTCCTGCTCCTGTGGCTCATGGAGCACACACTGTGGATCTCCTGCTCCTGCTCCAGCTCCTGCTCCATCTCCAGCTCCTGCTCTTGCTCCAGCTCCTGCTCCATCTCCAGCTCCTGCAGCTCATGGAGCACACACCTTGGAGCTCCTGCTCCAGCTCCTGCTCCATCTCCATCTCCTGTGGCTCATGGAGCACACACCTTGGAGCTCCTGCTCCATCTCCATCTCCTGCTCCATCTCCTGCTCCTGCAGCTCATGGAGCACACACCTTGGAGCTCCTGCTCCATCTCCTGTGGCTCCTGGAGCACACACTGTGGATCTCCTCCTCCTGCTCCTGCTCCTGCTCCTGTGGCTCATGGAGCACACACCTTGGAGCTCCTGCTCCTGCTCCAGCTCCATCTCCATCTCCAGCTCCTGCAGCTCATGGAGCACACACCATGGAGCTCCTGCTCCTGCTCCAGCTCCATCTCCAGCTCCTGCGCCGTCCGTGGCCCTGCAGCAGCGGCGCCGGGCAGCCAGGGGTTAACTGGGCACGGGGCAGGGGGAGAGGGGGGAATGGGGGGACCGGGGGAAAGGGAAGGGGGGAAATAGGCGGGGATGTAAATTAAAAAGGGGAAATGGGGAAAACGTAAAATAAAAGGGGGGAAAAAAGCGTGAAAGTGCAAAAAAGGAAGGGGGGGGAAAAAAAGTGTGAAAGTGCAAAAAAAACCCCAAAAAGGGAAAGGAGTGAAAATGTAAAAAAAAAAAAAGGGGGAATGGGGGAAAGCATAAATAAAAGGGGGAATAAAAAACGTGAAAACACACACAAAAAAGGGAAAAAATGAGGGAAAAAAAAAAGAGGGGGAAACATAAACCCAAAGGAAAACATGGGGGGGAACCACAGCCACGAAAGGAAAAAACAAGGGGAGAACAGATTTTAAAAGGAGGGGGGGGAAATAAAAAAAGCAGAATCACCGAGCTGTTCCTTTAAGGGGTTCTTTCCCCTCTAAAAAAGAAAGGAAAAAAAAAAAAAAAAAAAGGAAAACCTTCTAAAAATCCGCCCCGACCAAATCTCCTCCTCCATGGCCACGGCCTGACGGGGACTCCTGGGATATTCGCATTTCTGAGCACGAGAGCATGGCGGAATTATCCCCAAAAGTTTCCCCTGCACGCTCGAAAACCGGCGAGAACGGGAGCTCCGATTTATTTAATATCTCCCTTTAAAAAAAAAAATATTAAAAATGGGGGGGGGAAGAGATAAGAGAGAGAGGGAAGGGGGAAAAAGAGGGAAAAAAGAGGGAAAAGAGGGGAAAAAAGAGGGAAAAGAGGGGGGAAAGAGGAGAAAAAAGAACAGGGAAAAGAGGAGAAAAAGAAAAGGGAAAAAAGAGAAAAATAAAAGATGAAAAAAAGAGGAAAAATAAGTGGGGAAAAAAAAAAAGAGGAGAGAAAAAAAAAAAAAAAAAGGAAGCCAGGGGAGGGGAAAATAGTAAAAGTTTACTCAACCCGCCACTTAAATACAAATTACCAAAACATAAAACTTCACTTACGAAGATTCGACAGCCATAAAAACCCAGAAAAAAAAAAAAACCGAACTAGCGTGCAAGAAATCGGAGCAGGATGGTAACAGAGACTTCAAAGGCGCACGGCCAAAGCAGAGCAATAAAAATTTATGGAGGATGTAATTATAGCGCTCCGCAAACGGGCGCTCGTAAATCTCCGGATCTTTTTTTTTTTTTTTTTTTTTTTTTTTTTTCCTTCCTCCCTAAGATTTGCCCGAGCCTCGGAGGTGCTACTTAAACGGCAAAGCCCCGGCACTTACCCGACTTTCCGGGCGCTTCCCGAGCCTTTTCCTCCGGCCGGCAGCGGTTTGGGGCTCGCTGGCCCCGCCGGGAGCGCACGGGAGCCTCGGGAGCCGCTGCTGTGAAATCCCGGGCAGGTAAAGGGCGGGGGAAACGCTCTGGGTACGGGGGGATCCCCGGGGGGATCCCTGGACACGGGGGGATTCCGGGACACGGGGCTCCGCGAGGGTAGGAGCTCGTGGCTCGGAATGTCTTTGGGGTGGCACGCACAGGGTGGGGGGAAAAAAATATATATATATATATATATATATTTGTGTGTGGCTATATCTATAGGTGTGCGTATCTGTCTGGCTGGGCTCGCGCTCTCGCTTTCTCGCCTTAAAATTTATTCCTGTTTGCCCCGCACCCCCCCTGGCCCCGGCACCCTCCTCCTCCTGCTGCTCCTGCTGCTCCTGCTGCTGCTCCTGCTCCTCCTGCTCCTCCTGCTTCCTCTCCTGCTCCTGGCTGGCGAGTGAGCAAACTTGGCTCCATGTGACAGCGCGGCCCAATGGCGAGCGGCGCGGCGAGCCCCGGATCAGGGAAGCTCGCCCAGCCCGGGCTCCCCCGGGGCCCGCGGCAGCCCCGGGGAGGCGGCCGGGGGTGGGGGCTCCCCTCTGCTCCCCTGTGCTCCCCTCTGCTCCCCTCTGCTCCCCTCCGGTCACCCACGGTCACCCCCGGCCCTTCAGCTCCCCTCCGGCCACCTCCGGCCACCTCTGGCCACCCCCGCCCCGCTCCGCTCGCCTCCTCTCCCCTCCGGCCACCTCCGGCCCTTCAGCTCCGCTCCGGCCACCTCTGGCCACCTCCACACCCCTCTGGTCGCCTCTTTTCCCCTCTGGCCACCTCCTCTCCCCTCCGCTCGCCTCCTCTCCCCTCTGGTCGCCTCCGGCCACCTCCGGTCCCGTCCGCTCGCCTCCTCTCCTCTCCGCTCGCCTCCTCTCCCCTGCGCTCGCCTCCGTCCCCTCCGCGGCCCCGCGGGCGAGCAGCGGCCGCCCCGGGCTGGCCCCCCCGCCCCGGGGGTGTGTCCTGGGCTGGGGGCAGCGCGGTGGGCGCAGCGAACGCCCCCTCCCCAAACCCGCAGCGCGCCGGGTTAAAGCGATGTTCCCGGGGGGTTCCGCGGGGGGAGCGCGGCCGCTGCAAAACCCCCCCCCAAAAAACAAACACAGCGGAGCCGCGACCCCCCCGAGGTGAGGCGGGGACCTCGGAGATGGATGGGATCGATCAGGAATCAATAGGCATGGGGGGATCGATCAGGAATCAATAGGCATGGGGGGATCGATCAGGAATCAATAGGGATGGATGGGATCGATTAGGAATCAATAGGGATGGGGGGATCGATGAGGAATCAATAGGGATGGGGGGATCGATAAGGAATCAATAGGGATGGGGGGATCGATCAGGAATCCATCAGCTAATCCAGGATGCCCGCGGTCCCAAACCCCAGCCCGGTTCGGCCCAGTCCAGCCCAGCTCAGCCCAGTCCAGCCCAGTCCAACCAGTCCAGCCCAGTCCAACCAGCCAGCCAGTCCAGCCCAGTCACAGTCCAGCCCAGTCCAGTCAACAGTTCAGCCCAGTCCAGTCCAGCTCAGCCCGGTTCGGCCATCAGCCAGCTCAGCCAGTCCACCATCCCACCAGTCCAGCCCAGTCCAACAGTCCAGTCCAACCGTCAGCTCAGCCCAGTCCAGTCCAACCAGTCCAGCCCAGTCCCACCAGTCCAGTCCAACCAGTTCAGCCCAGTCCAGTCCAGCCACCAGTCCAGTCCAGTCAGTCCAGTTCAGCCAGTCCAGTCCAGCTCAGCCCAGTCCATCAGTTCAGCCCAGTCCAGCCCAGTCCATCCAGTTCAGCCCAGTCCAACCAGTTCAGCCCAGTCCAGTCCAGTTCAGCCCAGCTCATCCCAGTCCAGCCCAGCTCAGCCCAGTCCAGCCCAGTCCAACCAGTTCAGCCCAGTCCATCCCAGTCCAGCCCAGCCCAGCCCAGCCCAGCCCAGCCCAGCCCAGCCCAGCCCAGCCCAGCCCAGCCCGGTTCAGCCCAGCCCATCCCAGTCCAGCTCAGCCCATCCTAGCCCGGCTCATCCGGTCATCCCGGCTCATCCCGGCTCAGCCCGGCTCATCCCGGCTCAGCCCGGCTCAGCCCGGCTCATCCCAGCCGGCTCAGCCCGGCTCAGCCCGGCTCATCCCAGCCGGCTCATCCCGGCTCAGCCCGGCTATCCAGCTCGGCTCAGCCCGGCTCATCCCGGCTCAGCCCGGCTCATCCCGGCTCAGCCCGCTGCTCCCAGCCCGGCTCAGCCCGGCTCAGCCCGGCTCAGCCCGGCTCATCCCAGCCCGGCTCAGCCCGGCTCAGCCCGGCCCGGCACTCGGTGCCCCAGTGTCGCCCAGCCCGGCTCATCCCGGCTCATCCCGGCTCATCCCGGCTCAGCCCGGCTCACCCGGCTCATCCCAGCCCGGCTCATCCCGGCTCAGCCCGGCTCAGCCCGGCTCATGCCCGGCTCAGCCCGGCCCGGGCACTCGGTGCCCCAGAGTGTCCGCCCAGCCCAGCCCGGCTCTCACTCGCCACAGCGCGGGTCCAGGAGCCACCGCCGGCGCGCCGGAGCCGCCCCGAGCAGACCCCGAACGCTGCGGGGAGGAAAGCACGACAGCCAGCAGCAGCTTAATATTAATAATAATGCTATTAATAATCATTTCTGAGCTCTATTTGTGACCCGAGCCCGCCCGAATCAAAGCCGAGCGCTCGGAAATGGCAGCGATGACCCCGGCGGGACCCCCGCGCCCCCTCCCCAAAAGCCCCAAAAGCCCCAAAAGCCCCTTCGGCAGCCGGGGGCAAAAAGTGAAAACGGACAAAAGCTTTATCGGGGCCGGGATAAAGTTTAATCGGAGCCGGGATAAAGTTTAATCGGAGCCGGGATAAAGTTTCATCAGAGTCGGGATAAAATTTTATCAGAGTCGTGATAAAATTTTATCAGAGCCGTGATAAAGTTTTATCAGGGCCGGGATAAAATTTTATCGGAGCCGTTATAAAGTTTATCAGAGCGGGATAAAATTTATCAGAGCCGGGACAAAATTTTATCGGGGCGGGATAAACAGTTTTATCAGAGCCGGGATAAAGTTTATCAGAGCCGAGATAAAGTTTTATCAGAGCCGGGATAAAGTTTTATCAGAGCCGTGATAAAGTTTTATCGGAGCCGAGATAAAGTTTTATCGGAGCCGGGATAAAGTTTAATCGGGGCCGTGATAAAGTTTTATCGGAGCCGTGATAAAGTTTTATCAGAGCCGGGATAAAGTTTTATCAGAGCCGTGATAAAGTTTTATCGGAGCCGGGATAAAGTTTAATCGAGGCCGGGATAAAGTTTTATCAGAGCCGGGATAAAGTTTTATCGGAGCCGTGATAAAGTTTTATCGGAGCCGTGATAAAGTTTTATCGGAGCCGGGATAAAGTTTAATCGGGGCCGGGATAAAGTTTTATCAGAGCCGTGATAAAGTTTTATCGGAGCCGGGATAAAGTTTATCGGGCCGGATAAGTTTTATCAGAGCGTGATAAAGTTTTATCGGAGCCTCGATAATCTTTTCTGGCGCAGCAGCGGCCGAGGTCCCATCCCGACTTTCCTGGCCCAACCCTCCTTCCCCCCTGGGATTTTTTGGGATTTTTGTTGCCGTATTTTGATTTTTAGGGGGGGATTTTAAAGGCTTCGGGGTTTGTAGTGTTTGTGTCAACTACATATTCCCTAGACGCGAATTTGTGACCCGCCTTGCTCCACACAAATTCGGATCTACAGGGTACATATAGAAGACAGACTCGTCCTGCCGGCGCCGCAACCCCCGGGCGAGGAAAAAACGGGATTTTCACCCCGCCCTCCCTCCCCGCCTCCGAGGATTGATGATTTTTGGGGGGAAAAAATTTAAAAAAAATTAGTTAACGGGGTTTCCAGCCCGCCCTCCCCTCCCCGCCTCCGAGGATTGATGAGATTTGGGAAAAAAATTAAAAAAAAATTAAAATTTTAAAATAAGTTAACGGCATTTCCAGCCCGCCCTCCCCTCCCCGCCTCCGAGGATTGATGATTTGGGGGGAAAAAATAATAAAAAAAAATCAGTTAATGGGGTTTTCACCCCGCCCTCCTCTCCCCGCCTCCGAGGATTGATGATTTAGGGGAAAAAATTTTAAAAAAATTAGTTAACGGGGTTTCCAGCCCGTCCTCCCCTCCCCGCCTCCGAGGGTTAATGATTTTGGGGGAAAAATTTAAAAAAAATTAAAAATTAAAAATCAGTTAACGGCATTTCCAGCCCGCTCTCCCCTCCCCGCCTCCGAGGATTGATGATTTGGGGGGAAAAAAATTAAAAAAAAAAATCAGTTAATGGGGTTTTCACCCCGCCCTCCTCTCCCCGCCTCCGAGGATTGATGAGATTTGGGAAAAAAATTAAAAAAAAATTAAAATTTTAAAATAAGTTAACGGCATTTCCAGCCCGCTCTCCCTCCCAGCCTCCGAGGATTGATGGTTTGGGGGGAAAAAATTAAATAAAAATCAGTTAACGGGAATTTTACCCGCCCTCCTCCCCGCCTTCGAGGGTTAATGATTTTTGGGGTAAAAAAAAAAAAATTAAAAATCAGTTAACGGGATTTTCACCCCGCCCTCCCCTCCGCGCTTTGGAGGATTAATTATTTTGGGGTATAAAATAAAAAAATTAAAAATCAGTTAACGGCATTTCCAGCCCGCCCTCCCCTCCCCGCCTCCGAGGACTGATGATTTTTGGGGAAAAATAATAAAAAAAAAAAAATCAGTTAATGGGGTTTTCACCCCGCCGTCCCCTCCGCGCTTTGGAGAATTAATTATTTTGGGTAAAAAAAAAAAAAAAAATTAAAAATCAGTTCTTGGGTTGGAGGAGGCGGCGTCCAGGGGAGAACCCCTAAAAAATTCCGCTTTTTAAAAAGAGAAATCCCAGCCCGCCCCGAGAGCTTCGTCACGAGGGTTTGTGGGCAGAGCAAAGATTTCCTGCGATTTTTTTTTGGTTTTTTTTTTTGTTCTTCCCGGAGGTCACCCAGGGTTTGAGTTTAGCCGCGAGCAGTGCGGGGAAATGATAAAAAAAAAAAAAAAGAGAAAAAAAAAGAAAAAGGGGAAAAAAAAAAAAAAAAGAAAAAAAAAGAGAAAAAAAAAAAAAAAGGGAAAAAAAAAAAGGAAAAAAAAGGGAAAAAAAGAAAAAAAGCGAAAAAAAAAGGAAAAAAAAAAGGGAAAAAAGGGAAAAAATAAAAAAGGAAAAAAAAAAGAGATAAAGAAGCAGATGAAAAGAAATACAGACTGTAAAGGCAGATGGGACGCCAGGTTTTTTTTTTGTTGTTTTTTTTTTTTTTTTAATGGCAGGCAATTCTTTTTTACAACCCGAGAAAAAAAAAAGATCAAAGGCGTTTCATTTCCGACAAAAACAAAAAAAAAAAAGGGATATAAAGCAATAAAATATTCATGGTGTCTAGGTAATGAACCTTCATGGGGAACTAATGAGGGCTGAGATTTCCTTTAAAATTACGAGAGATTAAAAGTGGAGCGGCCCCTCCGCCTTCGCTTTTTTTTTTTATTTTTTTTTTCCGCTTTTTAAAAATTTTTTTTAGTTTTTTTTTTTTTTTTTTCCTTCTTTTTTTTTTTTTTTTTTTTTTTCTGTTATTTCATAAAGGCGGAACATTTTCGGGTAGGTGTCTCGCGAATTAATTGCATTTAAATGGTCGGGGTGGTGGAGGGGAAAAGCGGCGCTGAAAATTCCTGGGGATGGGTAGGGCGGGTCGAGAAATCAAAAAAAAAATAAAATATAAATTATCGGAGGTGTGGTCGGGATAAAAAATAAAATTCGGGGTTGGGTCAGAATAAGAGCGTAAAAAGTGGAATTAATGGTTCTGGTCGGAATAAAAAATAAAATTCGGGGTTGTGGTCAGGAAAAAACTCACTAAAAAAAATAAAATAAAATTCAGGGTTTGGTCAGGAATAAAACTCGTAAAAAAATAAAATTCAGGGTTGTCAGAAAAACTCGTAAAAAAAAAAAATAAATAATCAGGTTGGTCAGAAAAATCTAAAAGAATAAAAATAAAATTCAGGGTTTGGTCAGGAATAAAAATAAAATCAGGTTGTGGTCAGGAAAAAATCAAAAAAAGAAAATAAAATAAAATTCAGGGTTCTGGTCAGGAATAAAACCCGTAAAAAAAAAACTAAAATAAAATTCGGGGTTGTGGTCAGGAATAAAAGATAAATTTCGGGGTCGTGGCCAGAATAACGCCGCGGATCCTCGCCGTTCTCGAGGGAATTTTTCGGGTTAAAAACTCCGGATTTTCAGCAGAAGCAGCGAAACCTCGGCCAGAATTTCCCCCAGTCGGCCCGGCAGCCCCGATTCCAGCGCAGCCATCGTCTCACAGCGCTGCGTTTCCCTTCTTGATGCCAGTCTAAATTCCAGTTATTCCCATTTTTAATTCCATTTATTCCCATTTTTAATTCCCTTTTTATTCCCATTTTTAATTCCCTTTTTATTCCCATTTTAATTCCCTTTTTATTCCCATTTTTAATTCTATTTATTCCCATTTTTAATTCCCTTTTAATTCCCATTTTTAATTCCCTTTTTATTCCCATTTTAATTCCATTTATTCCCATTTTTAATTCCCTTTTAATTCCCATTTTTAATTCCCTTTTAATTCCCATTTTAATTCCCTTTTAATTCCCATTTTAATTCCCTTTTCATTCCCATTTTTAATTCCATTTATTCCCATTTTTAATTCCCTTTTTATTCCCATTTTTAATTCCCTTTTTATTCCCATTTTAATTCCTTTTATTCCCATTTTTAATTCCCTTTTTATTCCCATTTTAATTCCCTTTTTATTCCCATTTTTAATTCCCTTTTTATTCCCATTTTAATTCCTTTTATTCCCATTTTTAATTCCATTTATTTCCATTTTTAACCTCATTTTCCCCCCATTTTCCCCGCATTTTTTTCCCATTTTCCCCCCTTTTTTCCCCTTTTTTTTTATTATTTTCATTCCCATCCCGTTTCCCAGCGCTTTCTCCCCCAGGGCCGCTTTAATCCCGATTTTCCCAACGCCAATAATTTGGGAGATTTCGCAGGAATAACTCGGGGCCGCCGAGGGGAATATTCTGAATTTCGCTCCATTAAAGAGCAGCGGAAGAAAACCGGCTCAGCCCCGAGAGAAAGGAAAATAAAGAAAAGTAAAATGAAATAAAAATAATAAAAATAAAATTAAAAAATAAAAAAATAAAAAAATAAAAATAATAAATTAAAATTAAATTAAATTAAAATAAAATAAAAATAAAATAAAATAGAATAAAATAAAAATAAAATAAATAAAATAATAAATAAAAATAAAAAAATAAATAAAAATAATTTAAAAAATAAAAATAATTTAAAAATAAAAATAAGAAATAAAATAAAATAAAAAATAAAAATAATAAAACAAATAAAAATAAAAATAAAAATAATTAAAATAATAAAAAATTAATAATAAATAAAATAAATAAAAATAATAAAAATAAAAAATAAAAAAAAAGGATCGTGGGATCGATCGGGGATTGATTGGAGATCAATTGATCGGGGATCGATTGATTGGGGATTGATTGATTGGGGATTGATTGATTGATTGGGGATCGATGGGGGATCGATGGGGGATCGATCGGGGATCAATTGATTTGGGATCGATTGATTTGGGATCGATTGATGGGGGGGATTGATTGGGAATCGATGGGGGAATCGATGGGGAATGATTGGAGATCGATCGGGGATCCATGGGGGATCAACGGGGGATCGATCAGAGATCGATTTGGATCGTTTGGGATCGATTTGGGATCAATACCTCGATCGCTATATCTATTTTTATAGATATATCTAATCTATATCGATCAATATATGTAATATAAATAGATATGTTAATATAGCAAGATATTAACGCATGTAAATCGATATAAAATTTATATAGAGATATAAATAGATAATATATATATACAAATAGATAACAATATATAACATTAAATATATAGAGATATAAATATATAAAAATACATATATATATATAAAAATATCTATATAAATAGATATCAATATATAAAGATACATATTAATATATATATATCAATAGATGTAAACACATGGAGATAGATGTAAAATAGATATAAGAAATAAAAATAAAAATATAAAACAAAAATTAAAATTAAAATTCAAAATAAAAATAAAAAATAAAAATAAAATAAAATAAAATAAAAATAAAAATAAAAATAAAAATAAAAATAAAAATAAAAATAAAAATAAAATAAAAATAAAAATAAAAATAAAAATTTAAAAATTAAAATAAATAAACGTGCCACGGCGGGCGGGCTGGGCGAGCTGAGAGAGAGCTGGGCCAGCCGAGAGAGAGCTGGGCCAGCTGAGAGAGAGCTGGGCGAGGTGAGAGAGAGCTGGGCTGGAGAGGCTGCAGCTGAGCGGGCTGGGCCAGCTGAGGAGCGGGCTGGGCCAGCTGAGAGAGAGCTGGGCCAGCTGGAGAGAGAGCTGGGCCAGCTGAGAGAGAGCTGGGCCAGCTGAGAGAGAGCTGGGCCAGCTGAGAGAGAGCTGGGCCGAGCTGAGAGCGGGCTGGGCCAGCTGAGAGAGAGGCTGGGCCAGCTGAGAGAGAGCTGGGCCAGCTGAGAGCGGGCTGGGCCAGCTGAGAGAGAGCTGGGCCAGCTGAGAGCGGGCTGGGCCAGCTGAGAGAGAGGGGCTGGGCCAGCTGGAGAGCGGGCTGGGCCAGCTGAGAGAGAGCTGGGCCAGCTGAGAGAGAGCTGGGCCAGCTGAGAGAGAGAGCTGGGCCAGCTGAGAGCGAGGCTGGGCCAGCTGAGAGAGAGCTGGGCCAGCTAGAGAGAGAGCTGGGCCAGCTGAGAGCGGGCTGGGCCAGCTGAGAGAGAGCTGGGCAGCTGAGAGAGAGCTGGGCCAGCTGAGAGCGGAGCTGGGCCAGCTGAGAGAGAGCTGGGCGAGCTGAGAGAGAGCTGGGCCAGCTGAGAGAGAGCTGGGCCAGCTGAGAGAGAGCTGGGCCAGCTGAGAGAGGGCTGGGCCAGCTGAGAGAGAGCTGGGCCAGCTGAGAGCGGGCTGGGCCAGCTGAGAGAGAGCTGGGCCAGCTGAGAGAGAGCTGGGCCAGCTGAGAGAGAGCTGGGCCAGCTGAGAGAGAGCTGGGCGAGCTGAGAGAGAGCTGGGCCAGCTGAGAGAGAGCTGGGCCAGCTGAGAGCGGGCTGGGCCAGCTGAGAGAGAGCTGGGCAGCCAGGAGAGAGAGCTGGGCCAGCTGAGAGAGAGCTGGGCCAGCTGAGAGCGGGCTGGGCCAGCTGAGAGAGGCTGGGCAGCTGAGAGCGGCTGGGCCAGCTGAGAGCGGGCTGGGCAGCTGAGAGAGGGCTGGGCCAGCTGAGAGAGAGCTGGGCCAGTGAGAGAGCTGGGCAGTGAGAGCGGGCTGGGCCAGCTGAGGGCGGGCTGGGCGAGCTGCTCTCCCTCTCGGCGGCCAGCCCGACATCGCGGGAAAATGCCATTTAATAGATTAATTCCCATTTATTGGTGGGGTTTTTAATCGCGATATAAACGCCCTTTATCAGATTAATTCTCATTAATTAGGGGGGGGTTTAATCGCGATATAAACGCCCTTTATCAGATTAATCTCATTAATTAGGGGGGTTTTAATCGCGATATAAACGCCCTTTATCAGATTAATTCTCATTAATTAGGGGGGGGTTTAATCGCGATATAAACGCCCTTTATCAGATTAATTTTCATTAATTAGGGGGGTTTTTAATCGCGATATAAACGCCCTTTATCAGATTAATTCCATTAATTGGGGGGGTACCGCGTTAGCCTGTGCGATTATCTAGATTTAGGGGGGGTTTTAATGCGATTAGCCTTTAGATTTCTCTTATGGGGGGTTTAATCGGTAAGGCCTACAGATTATTCCCAGGGGGCTCCTGGGGATTTAGGAGTCTTGGGGGTCCGGGGGTCCAGGGGGGATCCCGGGGGGTCGGGGGGTCCGGGGAGGTCCCAGGGGGTCCGAGGGGGTCCGGAGGTCTTGGGGTCCCGGGGGTCCCAGGGGGGTCCCAGGGGGGTCCAGGGGCTCTGGGGTCCCGGGGGATCCCAAGGGGTCCCAGGGGTCCTAAGGGGTCCTAGGGGGGTCCCAGGGGGTCCCAGGGGGTCCTAAGGGGTCCCAGGGGGTCCCAGGGGTCTAGGGGTCCCAGGGGGGTCCCGGGGGGTCCCAGGGGGTCCCAGGGGGTCCTGGGGGTCCCAGGGGTCCCAGGGGGTCCTAGGGGGTCCAGGGGTCCAAGGGTGTCCGGGAGATCCCAAGGGGTCCGGGGTCTCAGGGTCCAAGGGGGTCCCAGGGGGGTCCCGGGGGTCCGGGGGTCCCAAGGGGGTCCCAGGGGTGTCCCGGGGGTCCTGGGGGGTCCCAGGGGGGTCCCAGGGGCTTGGAGTCCGGGGGATCCCAAGGGGGTCCAGGTCCAGGGGTGTCCCGGGGGTCTCAAGGGGGTCCCGGAGGTGGGGTGTCCGGCTAGGGGGTCCCAGGGTCAGGTGTCCGGATCCAAGGGGTCGGTCCGGGTTAAGTCCGGGTGGAATTCCAAAGGGGGTCCAGGGGTCCTAAGGGTGTCCGGGGGATCCCAAGGGGGATTAGAAAAAAATGAAAATAGTGGGGAAAAAAAATAGGAAAAAAAATGAAATTAATGGGGAAAAAAACTTAGAAAAAAAATGAAAATAATGGGAAAAAAAAATTCGAAAAGAAATTAATGGGAAAAAATTAGAAAAAATAAAATTAATGGGTAAAAAATTCGAAAAAAAATAAAATTAATGGGAAAAAAATGAAATTAATGGGAAAAAATAAGAAAAAAAACACAAAATACTGGGAAAAAATTAGGAAAAAAATTAAATTAATGGGAAAATAAATTAGAAAAAAATGAATTTAATGGGAAAAAATGAAATTAACGGGGGAAAAAAATAGAAAAAAATAAAATTAACGATAATTTTTTTTTAAAAGGATAATAATGGGATTTTTTTTTATTTTTTGAGTGAGTTAAAAAGGCGCGGGGCGGGGCCGGCGGCGCTGCTGACCCCGCGCTGCTCCCGCCCGGGGCCGAGAGTTCACCGCCAGCAGGGTTTTTTTTTTTTTTTTTTTTTTTCTCTTTTTTTCTCTTTTTTTTTTTTCTCTCTTTTTCGCCTCTGCCGTTGCCGGCGCGCGCCTTTCATCTGCCGAGGGCGTTCGGGGGATTTTAATGGGGAAGGGTCGGGGTCGAGGAGCGGCAGCTGCGCTCGCCCGGGGCCGCTTCACTTCGGGGTCATTCACATCGCGCCGGGTTTAATTCGGGGTTAATCTGAGGCCGGGGTGGCCTTATTAATCGGGGGATTTTAATGCGGGGTTAATTTTAGTTCGGGGGATTTTAATGCGGGGTTAATTTTAGTTCGGGGTGATTTTAATGCGGGGTTAATCTTAGTTCGGGGTGATTTTAATGCGGGGTTAATTTTAGTTCGGGGTGGGTTTAATTCGGGTTAATTATTTTAGTTCGGGGTGATTTTAATTCGGGGTCATTCACATCGGGCCGGGTTTAATTCGGGGTTAATCTGAGTGCGGGGTGGGTTTAATTCGGGTTTAATTTTAGTTTGGGGTGATTTTAATTCGGGGTTAATGTTAGTTCGGGGTGGGTTTAATTCGGGTGATTTTAATGCGGGTTAATTATTTCAGTTCGGGGTGATTTTAATTCGGGTCATTCACATCGCGCCGGGTTTAATTCGGGGTTAATCTGAGTGCGGGGTGGGTTTAATTCGGGGGATTTTAATGCGGGTTAATTATTTCAGTTCGGGGTGATTTTAATTCGGGGTTAATCTGAGTGCGGGGTGGGTTTAATTCGGGGGATTTTAATGCGGGTTTAATTTTAGTTCGGGGTGATTTTAATTCGGGGTCATTCACATCGCGCCGGGTTTAATTCGGGGTTAATGTTAGTTTGGGGTGGGTTTAATTCGGGTGATTTTAATGCGGGTTAATTATTTCAGTTCGGGGTGATTTTAATTCGGGGTTAATCTTAGTTCGGGTGGGGTTTTAATGCGGGTTTAATTTTAGTTTGGGGTGATTTTAATTCGGGGTCATTCACATCGGGCCGGGTTTAATTCGGGGTTAATCTTAGTTCGGGATCATCTTAATTCGGGGTTAATTTTAATTCCGGGTTTACTTTAGTTCGGGGTGATTTTAATTCGGGTTAATGATAGTTTGGGGTGGGTTTAATTCGGGGTGATTTGAATTCCGGGTTATTTTTAGTTCGGGGTGGGTTTCATTCGGGTTTAATTTTAGTTTGGGGTGGGTTTAATTCAGGTTTAATTTTAGTTTGGGGTGATTTTAATTCGGGGTTAATGTTAGTTTGGGATCATCTTAATTCGGGTGATTTTAATTCGGGTTAATTTTTTTAGTTCGGGGTGATTTAATTCCGGTTTAATTTTAGTTTGGGGTGATTTTAATTCGGGTTAATGTTAGTTCGGGGTGCATTTAATTCCAGTTTAATTTTAATTCCGGGTTATTTTTAGTTCGGGGTGGGTTTAATTCCGGTTTAATTTTAGTTGGGGTGATTTTAATTCGGGTTTAGTTTGGGGTGAATTTAATTCGGGTTATTTTAGTTCGGGGAGATTTTAATTCCGGTTTAATTTTAGTTCGGGGTGATTTTAATTCCGGGTTATTTTTAGTTCGGGGTTATTTTAATTCGGTTTATTTTTAGTTCGGGGAGATTTTAATTCGGGTTTATTTTAGTTCGGGTTTATCTTAATTCGGGGTTATTTTTAGTTTGGGGTGATTTCAGTTCCGGTTTATTTTTGGTTCGGGTTTATTTTAGTCTGGGTTTAGCGCCAGCCGAGCTTTCCACGCTGGAATTTTTGGGGGCGGGCGGGAATTTTTAATTTAGTGTTAGAGCGCCGAGAGAGGAAGGGTCTAAATCGCGCGAAAGCTCAAAAACAACAACAACAAAAAAAAAAAAAAACAAAACCAAAAAAACCCACCAAAAAACTCACATTAAAATTAAAATGAAAATAAAATAAAATGTAAAATAAAATCATTCAATTTAGGACGGTCTCAGCACGGAGTTACCACCCCGAGCTGCTTTTCTCAACCCCAACCCCCCCAAACTCTCCCCCCGTCCGCGCCCCCCTCCGTTTTTACCGAATAAAACCGAGAATTGAATTTTATGGGCGAAATTTCATCTTTTCCCCCGTCTCGGCCAGGCCTCTCCTCCCGCCCCCCACGGCAGCGCGCTGTAATTAATCCTGATTAATCAGCGCTCTGGCAGGCTGCGGAACCTGAGCTTGGCTTTTCGGGTGGGAAAAAAGATGATTTAGGGTTTGTTTTCTTTTTCCCCCCTCCCAACCCCCTGTTTATGACAGGAAACCTTCAGGGTGAACAGGACAAGGGGTCAGAAAACAACAAAAAAAAAGGAAATTTGCCGTAATGGGGAATTATTTTTAGGGATGCCGCGAGCCAGGTGAGCGTCCTCACTTGACACTTTTGGGGGTTAAAAAAAAAAACAACAAAAAAAACCAACAAAATTTCATCGCTCGGGGGTTTGAAGAACGCTAAAACCCACCCAGAAATAGAATTTTAAAGCTGGGATTTTCCCTCTGAGGCGCTTTGTGTTTGTCCCGTGCTCTGCAGCGGCGGAAGCGGCGATCGTCCCGTGCCTGACGTGTGCCACGGAAGGGCGAGGAAGGATGAAAATGCCCAGGAAAATCGAGAATCCCCGCCTACCTGCACGGTCAGAGCTGCGCTTTCCTGTTTACTCCCCTCGCGCTTCCTTTCGCACCACAAAAGAGCAGGTTTGGGGGGTTTTTTTTATGATTTTTTTTTCTTTAAAATAAAGGAAGCCTGCGCCGAGCTCGTGCTCAGCCCGTGACCCCGGGCGGGCTGGAAAATGGGAGACAATGAGAGCGCGCAGGAAGAGGGAGGTTTGGCCAAGAAAAACAACAAAAAAAAAAAGACAAAAAACCACAGAAAAAAATCCGACTAATCCCCTCAAAACGCGGTTTGCTCAAAGGAAAAGCAACTCCGGAGCTGCTGGGGTGGCTGGGAGGGGGAAATGGGGATAAAATTCCTGTCCTGGCTGGGGGACAGCACGGGGGGGAACCTGAGGGGGGTTAAAAACTCTGCTAGGAGATCCCAGAGCTGGAAAACCCACTGGGAAATCCTGCGGGTAAAAATCCACTGAATAATCCTATAGAGAAAAATCCACTGGGAAATCCTGCAGGTAAAAATCCACTGAATAATCCTATAGAGAAAAATCCACTGGGAAATCCTGCAGGTAAAAATCCACTGAGTAATCCTATAGAGAAAAACCCACTGGAAAATCCTGCAGGTAAAAATCCACTAAATAATCCTATAGAGAAAAATCCACTGGGAAATCCTGCAGGTAAAAATCCACTGAATAATCCCATAGAGAAAAACCCACTGGAAAATCCCATAGCTAAAACTCAATGAAGAATCCCATAGCTAAAAATCCACTGAATGATCCCATAGATAAAAATCCACTGAATAACCCCATAGAGAAAAATCCACTGGGAAATCCTGCAGGTAAAAATCCACTGAATAATCCTATAGATAAAAATGCTTTGGGAAATCCCATAACTAAAACCCACTGGAAAATCCCGTAGCTAAAAACTCAATGAAGAATCCCATAGCTAAAAATCCACGGAATAATCCCATAGATAAAAATCCCCTGGGAAATCCCATAGCTGAAAACCCCGTTGGAAAACTCCACCACAAATCCCACAGCTAAAAACTCAATGAAGAATCCCATGGCTAAAAACTTCACTGGGAAATCCCACGGCTAAAAAAAACCATTGGAAAACTCTGCTGGGAGATCCCATGGCTAAAAATCCACTGGGAAATCCCTTGGCTAAAAAATCCACTTGGAAATCCATTGGCTGAAAACCCCACTGGGAAATCCCATGACTGAAAACTCCACTGGGAGATCCCATGATTAAAAACCCCCCTGGGAAATCCCATGGCTAAAATCCATTGGGAGATCCTGCAGCTAAAAATCCATTGGGAGATCCCATGGTTAAATCCCAATGAAGAATCCCATGGCTAAAACTCAGCTTGGAAATCCCATGACTAAAAACTCCAGTGGGAAATCCCATGGCTAAAAACTCCACTGAAAAATCCCATAGCTAAAAATCCACTGAAAAATCCCATAGCTGAAAATCCCCTGGGAAATCCCATAGCTGAAAATCCACTGAAAAATCCCATAGCTGAAAATCCACTGAAAAATCCCATAGCTGAAAATCCACTGAAAAATCCCATAGCTGAAAATCCACTGAAAAATCCCATAGCTGAAAATCCACTGAAAATCCCATAGCTGAAAATCCCCTGGGAAATCCCATAGCTGAAAATCCACTGAAAAATCCCATAGCTGAAAATCCCCTGGGAAATCCCATAGCTGAAAATCCCCTGGGAGATCCCATGACTAAAAACCCCACTGGAAAACTCCGCTGGAAAATCCCACAGTTAAAAACTCCACTGGGAAACCCCACAGCTGAAAACCCCACTGGGAAATCCCATGGCTAAAAACCCCACTGGGAAATCCCATGGATAAAACTCAACTTGGAAATCCTATGGCTAAAAACCCCATTGGAAAATCCCATGGCTAAAAACCCCATTGGAAAATCCATAGATAAAAACCCCATTGGAAAATCCCATGGCTAAAAACCCCATTGGAAAATCCCATAGATAAAAACCCATTGGAAAATCCCATGGCTAAAAACCCCATTGGAAAATCCCATAGATAAAAACCCCATTGGAAAATCCCATGGCTAAAAACTTCACTGACAAATCCCATAGCTGAAAACCCCATTGGAAAATCCCATAGATAAAAACCCTATTGGAAAATCCCATAGCTGAAAACCCCATTGGAAAATCCCATAGATAAAAACCCTATTGGAAAACTCCATGGCTAAAAACCCCATTGACAAATCCCATGGCTAAAAACCCCATTGGAGAATCCCATAACTAAAAATCCCATTGGAAAATCCCATAACTAAAAATCCCATTGGAAAATCCCATAGATAAAAACCCTACTGACAAATCCCATGGCTAAAAACCCCACTGGAAAATCCCATAGATAAAAACCCTATTGGAAAATCCTATGGCTGAAAACCCCATTGACAAATCCCATAACTAAAAACCCATTGGAGAATCCCATGGCTAAAAACCCTATTGGAAAATCCCATAACTAAAAACCCTATTGGACAATCCCATAGCTGAAGACCCCATTGGAAAATCCCATAGATAAAAACTCCACCAAAAATCCCATAACTAAAAACCCCATTGGAAAACCCCGCTGGAAAATCCCACAGCTGAAAACCCCCCTGGAAAACCCCAAAATCTCCTTTTTCACCCCCGGAAAAGCACAAACCGCCCCCAGCAAGGAACCGGAAAGTTAAAAACCCCAAATTTACAACTCCTGGCTCTGCGAGGGAAATTTGGGTGGGAATATATATAAAAAAATTGGAATTTCTGGGAGTGGGGCAGGAATTTTGGGGTCCCGCCGTTTTTTGGGGTCCGGCACGGAAGCCAAAGGATTTTTCCCGCCCCAAAAATCCCCTCAGATTTAGGATCAGGAAAAAAATCCCAATTTTTTTCCCCTGAGCAGGGCGAAGAACGAGCAGGCCGCCCCAACATCCCCCAAATTTTGGGGTAAAACCTCAGGGTTTCGGGCAAATCCCCCCAAATCCCAATTCCTGCAGCGCCCCACCCCGTATTTTTATTTTCCACCGAAAATTATCCCGAAATTCCCAAATTTTCCCAGCGGAGCGGGCTCAGGCCGGCCCGAGCTCAGCTGGGGGAGGCAGAAAAATTCGGAATAAACCAGGAAAAAAATCCCCCAAAGAAAAAGCGACCTCCAAAGTGTGAGAAAAAAGGGGAAAAACCCAAAAATAAATAAAAGAAGAGACGGACACGTGTCCACCAAATGTGGTCTGGGATTCAGGAAAGGGAGGAAAAAAAGGAAAAAAAAAAAAAAAAAAGGCAAAAAAAGTAAAACTCGCGTAAATCCCAGACCCCCCAAATCTCAGCCGGTGCCTCGGGAATTCAAAAACATTCCAATATTTTAAATTTAATCCCATTTTTGGCGGAGGGAGGAGCCCGCTCAGGTGCCAGCGATGCGACAAAACTTCCTAAAAAAATAAACAAAAACAAAAATAACCAGAGCAGGCCGGGAATTGGGATTTTTTTCCTGGTTTTTGCCCGATTTTGGGGATTTTTTGGCGGCCACCAGCTTCTCGCCCCGTGCCCAGCTGGCCCGGGGTTTGATTTCCTGATTTTTTTTCCTCTTTTTGGGGAATTTTTGATTATTTTTGTGTGGCCATTCAGGGGCTCCAGATGGCGAGGAAATGCGGGGACACTCGAGGCTGTGAAAGGGCGGGGAGGAGGGGAGGAGGAAACTAGAGAGGGAGGGAAAAAAAAGAGGAAAAAAGAAGAAAAAATAGCAAAAAATAAAAAGCGCAAAAAATAGAGAGGAAAAAAAAAGCAAAAAAGGGGAAAATCAGGGAAAAAAGGGAAAAAAATTAGAGAAAAAAAGGATAAAAAGCAAAAGAGAAGAGGGGGAAAAAAGCCAAAATTAAAAACCCTGGGGCAAAATAAAATAAAAAAACCCAACCAAGCAAAGCAGCCCAGCCCAGGTGGAGGGAAAGCCGGAAAAATTTGGATTTTTTGGCGAGCAGGTGAGAGGGGCTGAGGGTCCCCGAGCCCCCTCCCCACCCCGAACTCGGCTCCCCCGATTTTCCCCCATTTCCCCCATTTTCCCCGATTTTCCCCCTTTTTCGCTCCCAGCCCAGCCCCGCTCCTAAACCCCAGAATTAACTTTTAGGACGGAGCCGGTCCCGCTTCGCTCCGCACTCAAACTGATTTTTTTTTGGATTTTTTTTGAGTTTTTTCGCCTTTTTTAAAGCAGAGAATATCCCAGGACTTACTTCGCGCGCTGCCTTCCGCCCCGCCATTATATAGAAATATTTAAAATTTTTGTTTTGTTTTTTTTCGGGGTTTTCCCCCCCTTTTTTTTTTCCAACCCCCCCCCAAAAAAAAAGCGGATTTTTCCCCTCTCATCTGGAAAAGCGCTCACCCGGCGCTGCCCCTTACAAGGCGAAGCGAGCAGTTAAAGTGTCACTTAACATTCTGGAGAATGTGAAATATATTGTACATTGTCAACTCCCCAAAACCATAAAACTAACTTTATGGACCTCACGTGACTTTTGCGAGCCAGTGAGGGGTATCTGTCTGAGGTCTGGGCGATTTTTACGATCTAACTTCGAGATAAAACCCCTATCCATTTGACATCGAAATGTCACACCCCACTTTTGGGGGAGTTCGCTGTCGGGTACCCAAAAAAAAAAAAAAAAAAAATTAAAAATAAATTAGCGGGAAAAAAAAAAAATAATTAGCAAAGGGGAAGGCGAGCAAATGGTTTGGGATCTGACAGTCCACTTCACCTCCCTCTCAAAATCACTTAAGAAGTTCCCAAACAGTGGCAGAGATTAAGGTCGGTAAGTTCCCAGCTCCAACTTTTCCCGGGCGAGCGCGGGATTTGCGCGGGGGCTGCGCCGAGATCCGCCGGCTGAACCCGGGGAAAGAGGGGGGAAAAAATCCGGGGAGAGAGGGGGGAAAAACTCGGGGAGAGAGGGGGAAAAATCTCGGGGAGTGAGGGGGAAAAACTCGGGGAGAGAGGGGGGAAAACTCGGGGAGAGAGGGGGAAAAACTCGGGGAAGAGGGAGGGGGAAAAACTCGGGAGGAGAGGGGGAAAAACTCGGGGGGAAAAACCGAGGAGAGAGGGGGAAAAACTCGGGGAGAGAGGGGGTTAAAAATTCGGGGAGAGAGGGGAAAAAACTCGAGGAGTGAGGGGGGAAAAACCCGGGGGGAAAAACCCGGGGAGAGAGGGGGGAAAACTGGGAGAGTGAGGGATTAAAAACCCGGAGAGAGAGGGGGAAAAAACAGGGAGAGAGTGGGTTAAAAATCCGGGGAGAGAGGGGGAAAATCCGGGGAAAGAGGGGGAAAACTCGAGGATTGAGGGGGAAAAACCGGGGGGAAAATCCCGGGAAGTGAGGGGGAAAAACCAGGGAGAGAGGGGGTTAAAAATTCGGGGAGAGAGGGGGAAAAACACAAGGAGAGAGGGGGAAAAACCCAGGGAGTGAGGAGGAAAACTCGAGGAGTGATGGGGAAAAAACCGGGGGGAAAAACCAGGGAGAGAGGGGGAAAATCCCGGGAAGTGAGGAGGAAAATCCCGGGCAAAGCTCGGCTTGAGCCCGGCTTTGGAGCGGAGCCGGGTTTAAGCCGGGTTTAACCAAACCCAGCTCGGCTCCGGCCTCTCCATGGGAACTTTGAGCGAATTTTGGATTTTTGATGCTTTTCCCCCCTGGCCGAGCATCTCAGAAACTCTCGGGAATTCGCTGAGGGGAGGGAAAGAAACCCTCCAAATAAAATAAAATAAATAAAATAAAATAAAATAAAATAAAATAAAATAAAATAAAATAAAATAAAATAAAACCCCCCAAAGGCGAGAAGGGGAGCGGCGCTGGTGGAACTCGGGGTTTTGGGGGAAACACGGGCGGGTTTGGGGGCGTTCGAGCGGGGATTTGGGGGCAAATCCGCGAATTTCGGGGCAATTCCGTGAATTTCGGTGTATTTCCGTGAATTTCCGCGAATTTCGGGCATTTCCATGAATTCCATGAATTTCCGCGAATTTCGGCATTTCGCATTTCGTGAATTTCCCACCACAATCTGGTTGTTTTTCCTTGAACGAGCGGCGATTTTCGGCGGTTTTTGGGGGTTTTTTTCACCATTTTAAGGGGAGCGGGGATAAAAATGCGAGCGGGAGCCTTTGCGAGCGGGGGGGGGAAAACGTTTATTGGAGTCCGAGGCAAGCTACAAACAAATACAAAAAGCTTCTTGGCAAGGGACTACCCGGCTAGACATGACAGATGCCAGTTTTACACAGAACACCGCACTCACTCTGCCCACTACGACCCGGCGATTACTCACGGCAGAAATATTTCTAATATTTACAAACATCAGAGCGCTCCAGCTTTGATAGATTTTTTCTCTCTTTTTTTTTTATTATTTTTTTCTTTTTTTCTTTTTTTTTTTTTTTAATATTTTTTGGGGTTTTTTTCCGGAATATTGTTAATTATTCGCGGCGGTTTTCATGGTGGAGTTCACCCCCGGTTAAGAGTGCGCCTCGGAATTAGGCTGGGATTAAGAAATCCTGGCCTGGAGTTTGGACTAAAACACAGACTGGACAATTTTTAAGACAGAAAGATATAAGAGCTTGCTTTTCTTTTCTTTTTTTTTTTCCCTTTTTTTTTTTTTTTTTTTTTTTTTGTACAATTTTATAAGATTTTTGATATTTTTTTTCTTACGACCGTAGTGCAGGAACCCCCGATTTTCACTCGGGAGGAGAAGAACTCCCCCAAGAGCAGTAAACTCATTAAAAAAAAAAAAAAGGAGGAGGGGGAAAAAAACACCAAAAAAACCCCAAAAAAGAAAGAAACTACCCACAAACGGGCCAAGCAGGGTATCCGATGGCGGTTTATAAATAAATTAGAACATTCCCGGAACACATGCGAGCTCTCCCGAAAGCACCACGAGCGCACGGACACAGACATTGAGAAGAACAACGAGAGCAGGAGGAGCAGCTGGAAATAAAATTTAATTAATTTTTTTTTTTTTTTTAGGAGGGGGAGTGGGAAAAACACAAAAAAACCCACAAAAAAATTAAAAATAAACAGAAATAGAGCACGACACGAGCTCAGTCCTGGGGGAGCCGACAGGAGCTGGGGTTTTTTTTGGGGTTTTTGGGGTAAATCGAGCACATGCCGAGAAGAAAGTGCCTCACTGGACAGTCCGGCGAAAGTAAAGAGCCGCGGCCGTTCCTCTCTTCAGTTATTTCATTATTCACTCCTTTTTTTATTTTTTTTTTTTATCGCCGATTTTTAATTTTTTTCCTCCTCTCTTCTTCTTCTTCACCACCTTTATTATCAATATCATTATTTCTTTTTTTTCTCCTGGCTTTTCCTGCCGGGAGGATATTTTAAATTTTTAATTCTTTAAATATTTCCTTTCCCCATCCTGGAATTTCCTATATTTCTCTTGCTGCTTTAGGGCTGGAAGGCGCTGCCCGCCGAAGCCAAGCTCATGCTTTTCAGTTTATTATCTTTTTTCCACTTCATGCGGCGGTTCTGGAACCAGATCTTGATCTGGCGCTCGCTCAGGCAGAGCGCGTGGGCGATCTCGATGCGGCGCCGGCGGGTCAGGTAGCGGTTGAAGTGGAATTCCTTCTCCAATTCCAGCGTCTGGTAGCGCGTGTAGGCTGTCCTCGCCCTCTTGCCGTCGGGCCCGGTCATGTCTGGATAACACAACAGCGCGGTTGGCGTTTGCCTCGTGCCGCTCGCGGGGCTTTGGGGAGGGTTTTTGTATTGTTTTTTAAAATTTAAAGGTTGTTTTTCGCTCTTTTCCTCTGATTTTTAAAAAAAAAAATTGATTTTTTTTTATTTGAATTTTTTTTAATTTTTAATTTTATTTTTGTTTTTAATTTTTAATGTATTATTTTTTATTTTTTATTTATTATTTTATTTTTTTATTTTTAATTTATTATTTTAATTTTTATTTTTAATGCATTATTTTAATTTTTTATTTTTAAGGCATTATTTTGATTTTTCATTTTTAGTTTTTTATTTTATTTTTTATTTTTATTTTTATTTTTATTTTTTATTTTTTATTTTTATTTTTTATTTTTATTTTTTATTTTTTATTTTTTTTTAATTTTTAATGTTTTATTTTTTATTTTTAATTATTTTATTTTAAATTGTTTTACTTTTACTTTTATTTTTTTATTTTTAATTTTTTATTTTCCTTTCTAATTTTTAATTTTTTATTTAATTTTTTTATTTTTAACTTTTTTTT